>QANY01010875.1:1482328-1785324 GCA_003255025.1 Datisca glomerata
CCCCCCCCCCCCCCCCTCAAAAAAAAAACCTAAATTCATATAAGATGTATTTAATAAACTATTGCATAGAGCCATATACACTAAAACCAAGGTTCATGTTCCTCTACGAAATTGTACTACTACAAAGAAATTGAAATAAGAACGGCTGATAATCAAGGGAAAAACGAACCTAAAGTTGCAGTCTTAGTCAACCCAGTTTTAAAGTATCAGTAATTCGAAAAATAATGGAAAATTAGACATAGAATCTAATTAAGAATGACAGAGGAGAACGTACCCCAGTCTTGCCAGGTATAGTGCAATGCCAAACCATCAAATTCACCGTACCGTCAGGCAGAGTCTCCGGCTTTGCAACGAAACCCTAATACGAAATGACAAAATATCAAAAAGATGGCCACAGTCACAACAAACACTATCAATAATCAGAACAAAAGTGGAATCGAAAGTCGCAAATTTTCCAATCATGCGCAAAAGAGAGAGGGAGAGCGAATGTGTACATACATGGGGATGATTCTTCCGCCATGCCTTCCGCTCCTCAGCAAGACGACCACGAGCTATACCTCCCGACATATCTCTCTCTCGTTCTCTCGCTCAGCGATTTTGCAAAAGCAGAAAGCAGAGCGATCGGCCACTCTAATAAGCAGAGTATCAGCGAATGTACGGCGGAGATTTGATCAAGACGCAGTCCAGTCAGGCAGATACGGTCCCACTACGGAGCAGCAACCAGCCTAAAGAGATAATTACATTCTCCTTTCATATTCATTATTCCGATAGAGGTGTTTACAACATTTGTCGAGAAGTCAACGAATATCTTATACTCGCGTGAGAATCACGCCACTCTGTTCCCTCGAAGAATATGCATTTTTGGGCGATTATGTGTACGGCTAGGGGCGGTCGGAGTCATTGTGGGGATGATGAGTCTTGTTGTTGCTTAACAACCATGATGTCAGTTGGGTCAAATTTTATCATCCAACTGTATCTAAATAAATAATTTTGTCTAATTATTTTTATATTAAAATATTATTTTAAGTTATTTTTTTTATTTGATTATATTTGTTTAAATCTAACTGAATGAAGTAGATCTAATTTCTTGTAACGATAAAAAAATTTGGATCATATTGTGGGCGGACTAGCATCCCCCAACTTAACACTAACATAATAGTGAATTTCGAATATGTTAAAATGTTACTCAATTGAGTGTTTGATATAATGTTTTAAAAAATATTATTAGTTATAAAATTAAGTTTATATGTTTGATACAATAAAAATGGAAAGTGAATAGGAAAAAAATCACTCAAAACACGTGTGCAGAATGAATGCTGAAACAGAGACCTCGTCAGGACGGCAAAGAACGCTGAAGCGGGAGACCTCGTCAGAACGGGAAAGAATGCTGAAGTGGGGAACCTTCACTCCCGGAACTGGGGACTATCATTTATGGAATGGGGGGACAATCACTTCAGGAACGGGGGACAATCGCTTCTAGAACGGGTGACTACAACTTCTAGAATATGAGACAATCGCTTCTGAAACGGGTGACTATCGCTTCTGAAATGGGGGGACTATCACTTTTAGAACGGGTGACCATCACTCCCAAAACGGGAAAGAACAACAGAACAGGAACTGACATCTCGAGAACGGGAGATCATCGCTTCTAGAATGGGAACCGACATCTCGAGAACGGGGAATCATTACCTTATGGACATGACTAAACATCAAAACGGAAAAGAGGGCTCAGACCGACAGTCAAGTGGTTGTGATTGAATTGCTCGACGAGAACCACCAAATGGCTATAACTAATTGAGTTGTTGAGAACAAAACAGCTGAAAAGAATGAGCAAAGTAAAGGAGTCCACGCCTGAAAGCAATCTCATCAGCCAAATGCATAGGGGATATGGTCATCTCCTTTTTTTATTCTTATTATTGTAAGACATATAAGTACAAGCTCATGTAAAAAGAAAAAGGAGGCGAGAAAGAGACCTAAGCAAATCTCAACTAAAGGCATTGCCCTTCCCCTCTTCTTTCATCAACAATTGTGTGAAATTCTTGACACAAGTGAATATCAACAATCTTCTCGTGGTTTTTTTTCGTTTAAGGGTTTTTCACGTAAATGATGGTGTCTTTATTCTCTCTTTCTCTCTTCAAATTATGATCTTTATTATTTGTTCGTAGAGGGTTTTTCATACTGAAAAAATCTTTTGCAATTTGGTGCTTTCATTTAGAGTGAGAGAAGAACTCGAGAAATCCCTCCCAAATGTAAAAAACCAAATCAAGTCCAATCAACAACGAAAGAGGGAATGGAAATGACAACAGGTTGGAAGTAGATATGGGAACGACAACAAGTACAAAACTGAAAACAGAACAGATGATGGTAAACTCATTCCTTGCATATTCGATTGGCTTATTTCTTTTACATCATCATCAACTTCTAAAAAAGAAAAAAAAGAGAGAGAGAGAGAGGAAGGAGATTAGAAAAGAAATACATTCGAAGGAATGATGATCTAAAAAAATCAGAGCGGGTAAGAAAAGAAGAGCTCAGATTAGAAAAGCTCAGAAAGCTCATATCAGAAAAGCTCATAGAGCTCAGATAAGAAGAGCTCAGAAAGCTTAAATAACAAAAGCTCAGAAAAACTCAAAAAGCTCAGACCAGATAAGCTTATAAAGTTCATATCAAAAGGGCTTAGAAATCCAAGATCAGAAAGCTCATGAAATAAAAAAGGTTTCAGAAAAGTTGAAGTCAGAGCTTCAGAAAAGTCAAAGTCAGAGCTTCAGAACGAAAAAGTTGAAGTTCATATCAGAGAAACTTCAGCTCTTCAGATAAGAAAAAGTTAGAGTGTTAGAACTTCAGGAAACAAAAATCTGAAAGGGTTTTAGAAAAGAAATACGTTAGAAAAGAAAAAAGAGTTGGGAAGGAATTTCAGAGCAAAAACTCCAGAGTAAAAAGCTAAGCAAAGAAGACCACATTCAAACCTCTTAGAAAGGGAAAGTCAAGAAAGCTCCCACTCAAATGTTGCAGAACGGTAAAATCAAGGAGACTGCATTCAAATGTCTTGATAACGGGAAAGAAATGTCATGACGGCGGTAAAGGAAATGTCTCAAGAATGGGAAAGTATTGAGAACGGGAAAGAAATGCTCTGACGGCAGGAAATGAAATTTCTGGAAAGCGAAATGGAAAAAATCATGACAATAGGAACGACTATGAGTATAGAAAATAGGTATCACATCCACTACGGGAACGACAATGGAAACGGAAATGGCTATGAGTACGAAAACGGGAACGGAAAAGAAAATATGGAAACAACAAAAACTCTACCAACAAATACGAAACGTCAAACTCAAACTCGTGCGATGCAATTATGGAACGGTATACTTGCTCCTTATTCATTTCAATAAATTATTATTGTTATTGTACAAACATTCTTGTCAAGGATCTTAAACGTACGAGAGAAGGAAAATGAAAAATAAAGAAACATGAGAAATTCTATCAATGAACTCATACTAAAGAAAATGAAAGAACCTCGTCAATGAGCCCGTAACAAAAGACACGAGGGGAACTCTATCAATGAGCTCGTAGTAAATCAAAACGGGGTCATGGTTCCACTTAAGGAGCTTAAGTCCTTGGGAGTGTCTACAACACCATTCTCAAAAGGAAATCAAAATGGAGTCATGGTTTTACTGAAGGAGCCTAAGTCTTTGGGAGTGTCTACGGACACCGTTCTCAGAAAAAAAAATCAAAATAGGGTCGTGGTCTTACTAAAGGAGCCTAAGTCATTGGGAGTGTCTACGGACATTGTTCTCAGAAGAAAATCGAAATGGGGTCATGGTTCTACTAAAGGAACTTAAGTCCTTGAGAGTGTCTACGGACACCGTTCTCAAAAGGAAATCAAAACGGGGTCATGGTTCTATGGAAGAAGCATAAGTCTTTGAGAGTGTCAACAGGCACTATTCTCAAAAGAAAATGTGAAAAAATGCCGGCGGCCTAGATGCCTAAGCCATTCAGAGTGAGAAAAACATTCTCTCTAAAATGTGGACAAAAGGGTGACGGCCTAGATGCCCAAGCCCTTGAGAGTGGGAAAAAATTTCTCTCTAAAATGTGGAAAATAAACAAAAAAGCCAAAGAGACAAATACGCAATGGATGAAACAAAATGTAAGAAGGAAGAGGAGATGTCTTCAGAATAGAAAAATCTGGAGAACAGAAAAGGAAATATCTTAAGAACAGGAAAATCTTCATAACAGAAAAGAAAAGAAGTTGAGGAAAGACCTTCAAGTTCAGTAAAGAAGCGCTGAGAAAAGAAGAGCCGAGTAAAGAAAGGCATAAAAGAAGAGATGGAGAATGAAAAAAGAAATATCTTCAGAACGGAAAATGAAATGTCTTCAGAATGGAAAAATCTAGAGAACGAAAAAGATATGTATGAAGAACGGGGAAATCTTCAAAACAGACAAAAGAAGAAGTTGAGAAAAGAATTTCAGAACAGAAAAGAAAAGAAGTTGAGGAAAGACCTTCAGCTCAGTAAAGAAACGCTGAGGAAAGAAGAGCTGAGTAAGGAATGGCAGAAAAAAGAGCTAAAGAACGGAGCTAAGCAAACGACGACCAACTGTAAAGGAAAAAGAAGTGAGAAAAGGAAGGAAAAAATTGAAAGCAAAAAAAGAAAATAAGGAAACGAGAGAAAATGTACCAATAAACCCGTAGTAAAGAAAATGGAAAGACAATACAACGAATAAAGGGAAAGTAATCATCATCGACAACGAGCTGGCAAAAAAGTTAGTCGACAAACGTAAAGCACGTGAAAACAGAAATGGGCAGACGTAACGATAAAATAAGAATGGTCAAACCATTACACCTCAATAGGTGAAACGTATTGAGTGTAATGGGGGCAAATGAACAGAAAAAAAAATCACCTAAGACACATGTGCAGAAAGAACGCTGAAGCGGGAGACCTCGTCAGAACGAAAAAGAACGCTGAAGCAGGAGATCTCGTCAGAATGGGAAAGAATGCTAAAGCGGGGAACCTTCACTTCCAGAACGGGGGACTATCGCTTCTAGAACGGGGGTACAATCGCTTCTGGAACGGGAGACAATCACTTCTGGAACGGGAGACAATCACTTCTGGAACGGGAGACAATCACTTCTGGAACGGGTGACTACCGCTTCTGGAACGGGGGGACAATTACTTTTGGAACGGGTGACTATCACTTCTGAAACATATGATTATCGCTTCTGGAATGGAGGGACTATCGCTTCCAGAACGGGTGACCATCACTCCAAAAACAGGAAAGAATAATAGAACGGGAACCGACATCTCGAGAACGGGAGATCATCGCTCCCAGAACGGGAACCGACATCTTGACGGGGAATCATTACCTCTTGGACATAATAGAACATCAGAACAAAAAGGAGGGCCTAGACTGATAGTCAAGTGGTTGTGATTGATTGGCTCGAACCACGAGAATCATCAAGTGGTTATGACTGATTGAGTTGCTGAGGATAAAACAGCTGAAAGGAATGAGCAAAGTAAAGGATCTCACGCCTGAAAGCAATCTCATCAGCCGAAAGTATAGGGGATGTGATCATTCTCTTTTATTATTCTTATTATTGTAAGGCAAAAAAGTACGGGCTCATGCAAAAGAAAAAGGAGGTGTGAAAGAGACCTAAGCAAACCTCAACTAAAAGCACTACCCTTCCTCTCTTCTCTCATCAGCAACTGTATAAAATCTTTTACACAAGTGAATATCAACAATGTTCACGTGATTTTTTTTCATTTAAGGGTTTTTCACGCAAATAATGATATTTTTATTCTCTCTTTAAATTAGGATATTTATTATTTGTTCGTAGAAGATTTTCCATACTGAAAAAATCATTTAGAAAAAGCTTTTTAAGATCAGAGTTAAGCGTGTAGCATTCTGTAGCCTTAAAGTCGGTAATAGTGAGATTGTTTCCCATTTTCATGATCACTGGCACCCTGTAGGTATTCTGTATACCAAGGGAGGTAAAAATATGGTGGCTAGCTTAGGCTCTCCTCTGTCCATCTAGATCATAGGAGGTATGCGGCCCTGGCCAAACACAGTAATAGAAACAAGTCTAGACTTCTGGGGGTTCAATATTTATCCTGGTATGCCTTTACATCACAGTGACTATTGGTCCTGGACTCTCTCTCCCAGTGGGGCTTTCTCTATCATTAAGACTTACAAAGTTTTAATTTATCAGCAACGTGAACTGATCTGGACAAGAGTGGTCTAGTTCTTAGGCCATTCCCTAAGTGTGCCTTCATCGCTTGGCTTGCTTACTTAAACAAGCTTGCAACCAAATACCATGTTCATAAATGGTGCCCAAACTCAGGTTTGGCTTGTTCGTTTTGTCCTGCAGGGGCGGAAACTATTGATCATTTGTTCTTTGATTGTCCCTCTACTGAAAGGATTCTATCTCTCTTTGTTGGATAAATGTGGTGTCTTATGCAGGGCTATTTCTTGGAGATCTCTTATTTGCTGGCTTTTGAATTTTAAGCAGGATAATCATTATGCTTACTGTAACTCAAAGCTTATCTTTCTTCCTCTGTTTACTGTATCTGGATTGAAAGGAACATAAGAGTTTTCTTAAGAAAATCTATAATTTGGTTTTAGAGAGACTTTTATTTCTAAACAAGGATAGGCAGCTAGCTTAATCTTGATGAGGCTTGTTTAGATAATTGGATGTGATTTTCTGTTTTAGTTGTTTCTCTTGGTGTATTAGTCTGGGGAATGCCCTTGTACTAGTATATCTTTTTTTTGTTAATATATTCACCATTTTGACAAAAAAATAAAATGGCTTTATTCGTGAAGAATAATTAAATATGATATATTTTTAAAATATATTTGTTATATTATTTTAAATTAAATTGTATAATAATCATTTAATTTAGTAATTTATTAGTCAAAAGTAACCGATAAATGTTTGAAAAAATGGCATAGATATGACACTTTCATAGTAGTAAATTAGTGAAGGTGGTGTCTAGGAGAGCAGTCCGAGTAGTAGCTGCAATCCCTTTTCTACCATGGAGGGTCAGGGCAAGTCAGACAACACCAATATGTAGGTGTGTGTAGCCTTGTGTCTGTCAACCATTAAGCAGCTCTTGAGGGATCTCAAGAGTAACATATTGTTCGGTAGTGGTGGCTTGGAGACCATAATGGTCTAATTTTGTGATTTGCACAATTTCATTCACATGAGGTCTGTGAGTAGATATCAAAGTTCTGATACTACACAGGACTCGGTTGGACCGATGATAGAGGCTGTATGGACTGAGAGGTGGTAATTATGTTTCCTAAATTCTGACATCTTCAATGAGATTATGGATTTCAATCAGGTTCTCGATCTTATTTACAATAGTTTGTCATTTCTATTTAATTTAATTTTAAATTTTTATGTTTTGTCTAAAATACGATTATCACATGTTTCTACTCATATTTTTTAGTTATTTTTCAAATTTAAATATGATAACTTCTTTTAACCTTTGGTGATGATATTTATTTAATCAAATACGTTCATATTAAGTTAGCGTTTTATTATTATAAATTTATAAATAACATTTATATTATAATGATCAGATAATATGTATAACATTTATTTAGGATAATGTATAATATAGTATTAACATTTATTTAAGATGATATTAATATTTATTCAGTATATGATATAATATTTAAAGTGTTAACGCATAATATGATATTAATGTTTATTCAAGATATGATATAAACATTGACAAATACATTAACAATCATATAATATGATATTATCAACTTTTTAGAATGATTTAATATTGAATGAATAGAGTATTAACATCAGATAACATTGTATTAACGTTTATTTAATATTATAATTACTTATAATATTATATTAACATTTATCTTATACAATTATGGACGGTAAAATTTGATGGAAGAGAGATGGAACCTAAGTTTGGGGCAAACGTGAACGGTAAAATTTATAATTAAATTAAAAAATAAAATTATATGTAACATCTATAACTACTCTTATAAATAGGTGATTATATTACAAATAATAATATTTTAGACAACCCACAAACTATTTAAATTACACTAGTTAAAAAAGACTATTTATTTACTACATATTTTTTTGGGCTAATTAATAATTTATCTCTTAGAAGTGTTCCATCCACTAATATTTCTGTAAATGTTTTTATAAATTTCATTATATAAAATAGGTGATCATGTGAGAGTTAAGTTATAGAAGCATTCTTTAGTCTGTTTGCTAAATTGATGTTGGGAAGACGTAATTTTAAAATCACATGTGCATAATAAGATTTACCAAACGCTCTTTTCAACAAAAATAATGAAAAAAAAAGTATCCTAATCTACTTAGCACAAATTAATCAGTCATTGATCTGAAGTTCTCTCTCTTAGAGAGTTGTTGCCGGTTTTCTCTCTTTTAGGGTTTCTCTGTTCCTGTTGCTTCATCTTGCTCCTTTAAGGGTATGCAGGATGGAGAGATCGTATCCCACCATGGAAAATACTGATGAAATTGGCCAAGACTTAATGGCTATGATAGACAAATGGTCCCTTACAGAGGAAAAGACGGATGAGATAGTTATTTCGCGCGAGGCTGCCTATGTCAATATCGAAGAATGTAATCTGAGCATACTTGGTAGGCTCTTCTCTGTCAGGAAGTATAATATGTTGGGGCTCCGAAGAGCTATTTCGAAGGCGTGGGATGTTGGTGATAACATCATATTCGTGGAAATGGAAAATGATTGCTTCCAAATATTTTTCAGACATGAAGAAGACATTACGTTTGTTTTATTCAACGGTCTGTGGCTTTTCGATGAGCAAGTTCTTGTCGTCAAAAGATGGTTACCAAGGCTCCTCTTCGACTCCGATGCATTTCTTTGGGGAAAGTTTTTGGGTTCAACTCCACCAACTCCCTTTGGAATGCAGGAACAACAAAGTTGGGACGCTACTTAGGAGGAAATTTGGAGAGGTCAGGAAAACAGATGATAGTTGCTCAAAGGAAGGATTTGAATTGAAACGATATATTCACGTTAAGGTAAATTAAAAATATGAAAGAATCCCACGGTTCTGTCTCTATTGTGGATGCACTGTTCACTTAATAAATTTTGTAAAGATAAGGAGAGGTTGTTCAAAAAAGAAGGAATATCTGGCGAACAATATGATGATTCAATCAGAGCTTTCCCAAGCTTTGGTTGGAAAAAAACATGGGTGACTAGGAAAACAGTCATCTTAGAGGTGATTTTGGTATGTGAATGGAAAGAGGAGGGGGTTGGTTTAGAGGAGGGAGATCTGGACGATTTTCTTGGCATTCTAGGAAAAACGATTCTTCCTTTCGGTCAGATCTTTTGGCAGAAACCAATTTCAGAAAAAAAATCCTACAAATTCTGATAACACGGGAAGTCAGAACCCAGATGCCTTGGACGATTTTGGAGAAACTCACCCATTTAGTGAATTCAGATATTTAATAGAGCGAAAGCTTCGGCTATGGAGACCACCAGGATGAGGGACACCCCTGACGTTTCGCCGTCGGCTTCTGAAACTCCCCGTCGACAGGAAAGTACTCCAACGGAACTCCACATTCTTCGGTTTTTCCTAATTTATCAGAAAAAAATTTGGGATCGGCTTTAATGGAGGAGATACACATGGAGAACTCTAAGGAAATTTCAGATTTGGTAATTGTTAAAGATAAGGACGATTTTATTTCTGGTTTTAATAGAATGGAGAGAAGAGAGAGGGTGAAAATCCTGAGAAAGATGTTGGCTCCTCTTCCATGGATATTATTAATCAACGGTTGCAATCTTTGGTTGACTCCAAAAGAGTATGCGTATAGGAGGCTTTAGGGAATGTAGTGAACCATGGCCCACGACTGGTGGATATTCCTATCCTTCATGAGGGAATTAATTCAGAGAGTAGTGATTTTAAATTCCAAGGTCCTGTACAAATTTATAATGACCCATTTACCCTTGGCCCTGTTATTGACAAATTAGATGGGAAGGCCAAAAAATATATTTTTTTTAAAAAAATGGAAATCTTGGGCAACTGGCTCGCCAATCTGGGTTCAAAAGAAAGTCTGTGAATTCAATGAAAATTCTTCAGAGGATTGGATGGTTGGTAGTCTGAAAAATTTGAAGTCTAATGATAATGTTAATAACAAGGTGGAGGTAGCCAGTCCAGAATGACCCCACCTTATTAGATGAAGCTACTCGTCTGGAGCTGTCAGGGTGTGGGGAACGCCCTGACATCCCTGTCCTTAAAGAAACTGATTAAGCTTCATTCCCTAGATATGGTGATGTTAATTGAGACTAAAAATGGTCTGGGAAAGATTAATAAGATTATAAGAGCTATGGATATGAATTATGTTTTAAATGTGGACCCTCGTGATCTCAGTGGTGGACCTACTCTGTTCTACGATGATTGTGTTATTATTAGTAAATATTCTCAATTCTTTATTTGAGGTTATAGTGTATGATTTGAATAATAATAGACGTTGGAGAGTTTTTGGAGTGTATGGGAGTATCAATGAGTTTACCCACCGGGATCACTGAGGGATTCTCCAGTCCCAGCTGCTTAGTTTGTCTGAACCGCTACTTCTATGCGATAATTTTAATGCATTCTCTCTCCCTCTGAAAAGTTGGGAGGTAATCAAGTCTCTTGGTCTTCTATTGACGATTTCAATCATTTTATCTCTGACTGCAATGATTTGAGGTATACTGGTGTTCCTTTTACTTGGAGTAATAATTGTAGCAATGGTAATCGTATTAGTGAAAGACTGGACCATGGGCTTTGTAACGATCTCTGTTTAGATCTTTACCTTGACTGTAAACCTCTTCATATCCCATGCTTTGGTTCAGATCATGTTGCTCTTTTGGTCAACACGGAAAATTCTTTCAGAAATTGGAAGCGCATTTTTAAATGACAAAAGATGGGCTGGTTTCGACTGGTGCGGAGATATTGTGAAGATATATACTAATAACATCAGAGGCCCAGATAATTTTTTGGAGAAAATTACTAAGGTTAAAGGTGGGCTTATTAATTGGAGGAAAGGTGAGACGTTTGCCATTTCTAAAAGGTTAGCAAACTCGCTTGAAGAGAAAATTGGTGATATGTATAAGAAGAATGGTGATAATGTTGACATGAAACCATTAAGTGTTTAGAGTATGATTTGGAGAGGGCTATCATCGAAGAAGATAAATATTGGCATGACCGATCTAAAGTTGAATGGCTTGTGGAGGGAGATAAAAATACAAAAAAATATCACTCTAAGGTGAAGGGTAGGAGACGGGTTAATAAAATATATGGGTTTTTTTATAAGGATGGTAGTTGGGTGACAGACCATGGACGTATTAAGAGAATTGCTTTAAATCATTCCAAGGGTTTGTTCAAGCCCAATAGGCCTAGTATTCCCCACTCAGTTTTGGACGCCATTGGAAGCAAGTTGAGTTTTAACGATTCAGATTTTTTAAGTCATCTCGTCGAGGTGGGGGAGATTGATTGGGCTGTTAAAGATATTGGTGGCACGAAGTCCCCTAGACCCTGTGGTTTTCCTGCAAGTTTCTACCATCAATTTTATGATCTGCTAAGAGATGATATTCATGCTTTGGTTGGTGACTTTATTCAGAATTTCTCTTTCCCAAAGGGTCTTAACCATATTTTTATTACTTTGATTCTGAAGAAGAAGAAGAGCCCTCAGTTTATCTCTAATCGGAGACCTATTAGTCTTTGTAATGTATCTTATAAGATTATTTCGAAGATTCTCACTAATCGGCTTCGCCAGGTCATTGGCAATTTAATTAATGGGTCATATATTGCTTTTATCCTGGGGAGATGTATCGGTGGTAATGTTTTCATTGCCCATGAAATTCTTCACTCATTAAGAATTTAGGGCAAGAAAGGTCTGAAAGAATGGGTTTTCTCGAGGAGTGGTGTAAATAGATTTATCTTTGCTTACCCATAATTTCTTTCAGTGTGCTGGTAAATAGCAATACTTCAGAGACTTTTTACCTGGAGAGAGACCTTAGACAAGGGGATCCCATTTTCCCTTTTCTCTTTATCATTTGCTCTTAAGCTTTCTCTGCTATCATAGAGTATTCTGATAGGTCCGACTTAATTTATGGGTTCAGAGCCTCAAGATCTGTTCCGTCTATCTCCCATCTCATTTTTGTTGATGATAGCCTTTTTCTGTCATTCTTCAGAAGGAGAATCGAGATGGGTGGATTTCCTTCTTAAGGGCTATAGTGTGGCTTCCAGCCAAGTTGTTAATTATCAGAAAAGTTACATTATTTTCAGTTCAAATATCCATATTTCTAAGAGGAAGCATCTTGCAGGGGCGTTGAACATGGAAACTAGCAGTAATTTAGGTAAATATCTTGGGCTGGAAACTAATTTTGGCTTACCTAAGTGGGTTATCTTTAACGAAATCAAAGAGAGAGTCATTAGCCGTATTGAAGGATGGTCTGAAAAGTAGTTATATACTTCAGGGAGGGAAATTATGATTAAAGCTGTTGGACACGCTATCCTTATATATGCCATGTCTTGTTTCAAGTTGCATTTTTCTCTTATTGATGATCTTTGCATCCGGCTAAATAAATTCTGGTGGAATGGTTCTTCAAATAAATCTGATATTTCTTGGGCTCCTTGGAATAGGCTTACGATGAGTAAGGAGAAGGGTGGTAGAGCTTTTACGGACCTCCATTATTTCAATCTTGCTATGCTGGCTAAACAGGGTTGGAGAATCATTAATAACCCTAACTCCCTATGGCTCGATTTCTCAAAACTAAATATGTTAGAAACGGTCAATTTTTGAACACTAAATTGGGTTGCATACCTTATTGGGGTTGGCGCAGTATCTTAGAAGGGTGCAGGATTCTGGATCGTGGGATTTTCTGGCATGTGGGGGATGAGAAAAGTTTTAATCTCTAGAAAGATCCTTGGATTCCTCGACCAGATCTCTTCAAGATTGTTTCTCCTCTCGTTGATGACTTTGGTAAGGTTGATGGTCTTTTGAACCATGCTGGTAACTGGGATGAGAGTATTATCTCCCATTTATTTTGTAAAGATGATGATGACGATGATGATGTTATAATGGGTATTCATCTACCCCGAAACATTTACCCTGATAAATTGACTTGGTTTCACACTAGAGATGGTTGGTATTCGGTTAATTCTGGGTATAGAATAGAGGTCAACTTGTGCTTAAACAACAACGGAAGAAGACGTGGTGAGGGGTGCCTAGCAGTTCGTCCAACGAAGCTATGTTTTGGAAGGAAATATGGAAATTGCGGGTTGCCCCTAAAATTAAAGATTTTGTCTAGAGAGTAGCTCGAAAATTTCTAGATTTGAAGCCTAATCTGGTTAAAAGAGGTATGCGTATCTGCGATGCTTGCTCTATCTGTTGGTTCGCCCTTAAAACTAGTGTTCATGTCTTCTTTTATTGTCACTTTAGTCAATTATTTTGCTTTGCTAGCCATTTTAATTTTCGATCTTCTAATATGATTGATGCTGATTTTTTTTATATCTGGAAAGCTATTTTTAACCAGTTGAGTAAGAGTATGAACGCAGAAGAGGATCTTGCTTGGTTCGCTTATGGCCTTTGGCGTCTTTGGAAAATCTTTAATTTTGCTTGTTTTAAGGGCTTTCAAATCTCCCTAATAGATTCTGTTTCGATTACTAATAATCAGGTAGCGGATTTCAGAATGACCAACCCTTCAAATAAGTTCTCTCCCGCTGTTACTTTTGAGACTGGTTCGGTGACCTCGCTTGTCCGTAGGTGGTGTTTGTGGCTGGCGCTACTTGGAAAGATAGTAAAGGTGGGCTTGGGTTTATTGTGCTTGATACAGATGGGGCTATTGACAAGATTGGGTGCTGTTTCGTTAACTCCAGTAGAGACGTCTTCTCTGCCGAAGCTTTGGCTATCCTTTGGGACCTTTTCTGTGCTCAGTTTTCCTGTTGTGGGTGCATCTAGTGTGGTCTATTTAGGTGGTATTAGCTCTTTATTTCATTATTGAATCTTTGTATTGTCTACTACTCTTTTTTCTTTTCTGGATTTTTCCCGCTGGGGTTTTTCCCAGTTAAGATTTTAATGCGGCTAGCCGAGGGTGTTTAGGAGGTGTCAGCTTAGTTGAGATATCTTGATGCACTCTCTTAAGGTTTTTAGAGTGTCATCCTAGCTGAGATGTCATAATGTTCCTTCTGATTTTCATATTCTTTTTGAGAACTTTGTCTTGTTATCCTGGAGTGTGCCCCTTGCATTTTTGTATCATCTTTTATTTATAGAAGGCCTTTTCTGTTGAGTGTTTTTTTACCCCTTCTATTTGATAAAAAAAATCTACTTGGCTAAATTTTCAAATAGTATTTTGATTTACATTAGCATAAAACAATTACATAAAGTAAAATGTGCACAAACTAAGATGAAAATTGTTTCTCAATTCTAATTGTTATAGTCAAACTAGACCGATTGATAAGCAATTTGATGGTAGTACTATTCCACAACTTGATCCTTTCTTTTGTGAATGAACATTTACGATGCAACTTTTGTTGAAGAACATCATTCACCATGCCATTTCATATTTTATGTAAGTCATCGAGCTGTTCTTAGTCTGCCCACTGTCACTGCCTAGTTGATGCCTTCATATGGCTGCTAAGAACGATTGAAGACATGGAAAAAAATCACCACGTGTATTCCTCAAAAGGGCAAGTTACGTCAAATTCAAATTCAATGATAAAAATGAGTTGACAATTCTAATTTAGGATAGAAAAACGTGTCAACCAATTACATCTTATCAAATTAAGATTAGAATAACATAATTATAATATAAATGAAATAGCAAACACAAATACTGATTTTTTTTTCATTTTTGTGGACGGAACAATTTCATTCTTGATGGGCCGACATAGGAACAACCGGTCCATTTGGTAGGATACGTTGGGCTGTTCGAAAGGTATGTTGGTGGGCTTCATGTTGGATTCGGCCGATCAAGGTCGATGATGAGGGCAGGCCCGTTTGATATAAGTTTGTCCAGGTTCACTTCGTGATTTTTTATTTTTTTCTATAAAGAAATTTTTTTTGAAGTGGATATAATTTTTGAGCTTAAATAATACTCAAGAAATATTATCAGTTAAGATAATGTTTCATTTAAATTATGAAATTGAAAATGCTTTCAAACAAAAAAAAACTCTCAGACTCTTCAGTCTGGTTGTAGTTATAATGATAATAATCCAATAAAGCATCACGCAAGAATCGTTTAGTACAAATATTTTGTCCTTTCAATTGGCTTAGTTTAGGTTCTTGAGTTGCTTATATCTTAGCCAACAATTTATTTTGTTCTCAATTTTCACTGATCGCGATACACATACTCGTTTGTTTTATTGTTTGGAAAGATCATTTGATGTAGTTGAAATAACTGAAACTTGGGTTGTTCCATCAAGTAAGGGAAACTCAACGGAATTCATAACTGTCGAAATCTTTTTTTTTGTCTGAATATTCAGGAACTAAGACCATTCCAATGCTCCATTTCGCCAAGCAGAAACTGCACCGGATAAGCACAAAAATGAAAGTTTCTATAAATACGGAGACTCCCAATACATCAAAACTCATTGTCCATAGATAAAGAAAAACCCTTTCAACATCAAAAACAGGTAAACAAGAGAAGATCATATTGTATTTATACTATTAATTTGATTTTGAACGAATTCAAAAACCATTATTTAACCTACTATTCATTTTTCATGTAATTCAGATTTGATCATTTATTTTTATTTTTAGTGATCAGATCTGAAGAAAAAAAGAGGTGGTCAAATTCCACCGGTGAGTAGAGAGATGATGGGTGAAAGACTCAGGCAGATTAGTCAGCTCAATTAGCATCAAATCCACATCAATTTAGGCAATCTAACTTCCATTTCAACCAATGAACATAGTTTTTTCATGCCCATGTCATCATCATTTGGTTTTCTTGTGTGTAGTGTGTTAAACAGGCTGTTGACAGCTACCTTTTTTTAATTGTAATTAAGCTTGCATGTTACTAAGAATTCAGTGCCATTTGTCTTGCTTAAGAAATTATCCAAACAGAAGATAACATTTAAGAATTAGAATCTAAAAATGGTAAATAGTCCATTTGGTCCCATTGACAATTTCGTTTTCCTTTTATTCCAATGAAAAATTGATATCATTTTACATAAGTGAATTATGTGTAAGTCACGTTAAAAAAAGAAAATTATTAAAAAATATTCGACTAACGATTTGCAAGATCGAGGACAAAAATAAAAGCTCGGAAAGTCTAAAATATATTTAAAAGAGAAAACAAAAACAAAAGGTGTTTTTTGAAGAATATTGTAAAAAAATTGCATAATTAATTTATAAATGACATGTTTATGAAGTGGAACCAGTTGCAGGTAGTTGGTCTCTGTCAAGAGATAACAACTCGTTTAAAAAAATGCAGCAAAATATGTGACGAAAGTAGGGGGTTACTTGAGAACCAAAACTATAATGAACCAAAGGAAAAGCGACATTCGGTTTGTAAATTTGGTGGTTATTGGGTCGCTAGAGCCTTCACTCTCTACCTTTCCCTACTCCCACCAGCTCCTCCTCCTGCTCACCCACCGTTTGGACTCTCCCCCTCCTCCTCTTCCCACCCCATCCTCTTTTGAATTAAAATAAAGAAACCGGTTGACATTGACTCTTTTCTAAGCTTTTCTATATTTATTTTGATTAATTTAAAATACAAATAAATTTAATTTATACTCTTGAAATTTGATCATTCCATAATTTATATACTTAAATTATTTTTTTAGCATCAAATATCTTTAAACTATATGAAATAGTCATTTACACCTTTCTCCACTAACTTCTGTTAATAACTAACATAATTTTTAAATTAAATTTAAACTCTAATTAACATTATTAAACACTAAATAAACTAAATTTACACTTAAAAAAGCTCAAAATACCTAAAATCCCTAAATTCCCCTTCCCCTTCCCATGACATACCCTCCGCGACTCAGCCACTCTCTGGTTCTTCTCTCAGATTTTTCTTTCATTTCCTATTTCCTAGAGTCCAAGCAGGGTCTCTTGGGTATAGCTAATCATATTTGGACACTGATTAGCTGAGGACTGGCGGTTGTCAATACAAGGACAGTTTCGAAGCTTCGTAATCCAAAACAGAGCTACCATTTACGAGGTGTTTTTTAGGCGATGTTGGGTAGAAATTCGTAGTGGTGGGTCGAGATTCTGATTCTCATGGTGTATTGCGAAAATTGCACTCAATTTTATTGAAGAATTGATTTGGGCGGCAAATACTCTCCATAGTTGATTTAGTTTTTTTAGTTTTTCTTTTAGTGTTTAATAATTTTAATGACAGTTTAGATTTAATAAAAAAATGACTTTAATTTTTAACGGAAGTTAGTGAGAGGGATGTAAATGACTAATTGACATAGTTCATAGGTATTTGATGATAAAGAAATAGTTAATGGATATAAATTATCAAATTTTTATGGTGTAAATTAGATTTAATCATTTAAAATATACACAAATGTTATCATGGATTCTAAAACCACAATATTTAGGTGTGTCTCACGTGCGAGTAACATTTAATGGGGATAATTTGTTGGGCATTCTCAACCCTAAATCTAACTTGAGAAGTGAGTCTTTCATTCACACTTATAAACTGACTACCAGTCATTTCTACAACCGATGTGAAATAATCTCAACAATATCTCACGTCATACATCGGGTCATGAGTCCGATAACCATCGAATCGTGCTACATGGATTTACCAACCGTCGAGTTCTTGATCAGATACCGTCGACTCCCTTCATCCAGATCGTCATACATCTAGTCGTGAGTCGGGGAGCTAACAATTCACTTCACCCAGATTCACTACACATCACGTTATGAGTTGGATGGTCCACGACTCACTTCACCTAGATTGAGATGGAGATTTGTTGAATAAACTTGGACTTGGCTCTGATACGAGTGTTGAGTATTGTTGGACATTTTCAACCATAAAAGTTAACTTGAGAAGTGAGGCTTTCTCTCCACTTATAAAACTGATTATCAGTCTCTCCTATAACCGATGTAGAATAACCCCAACATAATTTAACTGGAAAATTGGACCGAAGGTGAAGTTACTCATTTTAAAGTTTTTAAGTATAAATTGACAGTGAGCCGAAATTTGTGAGTATATGTGGGTTTCTTCCTATTTATTTAACTAGAGACAAATTGAAAGGATATATAAGTAGAATGGCTCAAGTTTTTTTTACAAAGTTATTGATTGACGATTTTATAATTTTAATAATTCATGACTTGGTATATATGAGTATATTATCCTCTCATGAGGATAAGGCATGTCTAATAGATAAGAACTGAGAAAACTTGCTTCTTATTGACTTAGGCATTAACAATACACAAATGATATTACACAGAATATATAGACAAGGACTAGAGACTAAACAACTAACAGTCAAGCTAACTAACTGTTAGCTTAAGCTAACAGACATAACAGTTAGTTACAACTAACTGTTACACAATTTTCTTAACTAAAAAGGTTAAGCAAACGTACACAGTACAAACAAAATAAAGTTCAATACAGAAAATTCACTAAGTAATAGCTCCTCTAATAGTATATCTAACACTCCCCTCAAGCGAAAGGCTGTAGAATAAACATTGAGCTTGTCTCTTAGCATTTGAAATATGTCTTGAGCTAAAGGCTTGGTAAGGATATCAGCAATCTGAATTTCAGTAGAGATGTATTTGACATCAAGTTGCTTAGCAAGAATTTTCTCCCTTATAAAATGAACATCCACCTCAATGTGCTTGGTCCTAACATGAAAACTGGATTTGATGCTAGAAGGCCAGCACTAACATTGTCACACTAAATGGTATGATAGTTTGTAATACGGATTTGAAGCTCAGCAAAAAGAGATTGCAGCCATAGGATTTCAGTTGCTGCTTAGGAGAGTGCTCTATACTCGGATTTAGCACTAGATTTTGATACAACACGCTGCTTTCTTGAGCTCCAAATGATTAGATTCCACCTAGATACACACAATATCATGATGTCGATCTTCTGTCATCTATAGACCATGCCTAGTCAGCATCAATAAAACATTCTAGAAATAATGTAGGAGCTGGTTTAAAGAAGAGGCTAAGATCAATTGTCCCTTTGAGATACCTAAGGACCCTCTTACAAGCTTTCTAATGGTCTGATGTAGGTGCATGCAAAAATTGACTCAATCTGTTGATAGAAAAAGCAATATCAGGTCTTGTCATGGTTTAATACTACAATTCTCCCATAGTACTCCTATAGAGAGTTGGATCTTCAAACGGTTCGTCAGAAAATCTACTAAGTTGGTAGAAGCACACATTGGTGTAGAACATTCCTTAGAGTATATCATCTTAGTTTTGGCAAGTAAATCTAAGATATATTTAGATTGAGTAAGGTAGAGGCCACTGACAGTCATGTAAGCTTCAAAACCAAGAAAGAAATGAAGAGGACTAAGCATCTTTAGAGCAAACTGTTTGTCAAGATCAGAAATAAGCTTTAGAATTAGAGACTTATTGCTGCCAGTGATGGGTATATCATCAACATATACCAAGAGAAGTATCATACAGTCTATTGTGGTGAGAAAAAAAGAGAAGAATCTGATTGCAAGCACTATGACCAAAGATGCATTCAACTTATCAAAACAAGCCCCATGGGCTTGTTTGAGTCCATATAAAGCCTTATTGAGCTTACAAACATGTGTGAGATAGGTAGAATCTATAAAACCAGTAGGTTGCTTCATATAGACTATTTCCTTCAATTCTCCATTCAAAAACGCATTATTGACATCTATTTGTTAATTTCCTAATTAAAGGTGACAGCTAGGGTCAAAATAATTCTGATTGTAGATGGCTTAACTACGGGGCTAAAAGTTTCAAAATAATCAACACCTGACATTTATTGAAAGCCTTTGGCCACAAGCCTGGCTTTTGCTTACCCACAGAACCATCTGACTTGTATATAATTCTAAAAACCCATTTATCGTCCACAATATGCATGTCATCAGTATGAGGTACTAAGGTCCATGTTTTATTTCTTTGAAGAGCTTGGAGATCTTCTTTCACAGCAGCTAACTAATAGGGTTGAGTTAAGGCATATTTCACATATTTTGGTCAGAAGAAGACTCACTAAGACTATTAGTAAGTGCTTTTGGTTTGAAAATACCTAATTTGGACCTAGTTGTCATGTTATGAACAGAATCAGGCCAGATCCTATGAATTTTTGAACAATTTGATAGGCCAGGGACAACACAAGATCTATTTACA
Organism: Datisca glomerata; assembly: GCA_003255025.1. Classification (NCBI taxonomy): domain Eukaryota; kingdom Viridiplantae; phylum Streptophyta; class Magnoliopsida; order Cucurbitales; family Datiscaceae; genus Datisca; species Datisca glomerata. Next base: position 1,502,622 of record QANY01010875.1, read on the forward strand.
GCAGGCACATGTTGAGAATCAGGCAGAATTTCAACTAAGGCTTGATCAGAAGTAGAAATAAAATAATTACCAGAAATATGAGCATTTTGTGAACTAGAATTTGAAATAATGGTAATAGGAGCTGCTAGAGAGGAAGAAAAAGAATTACTTGAACCTTGATTCTCTGAAGGAGAAAATTTAAGTGTTCTGTATCATTTTCACCAACTGGGTTTTCTATGGCAACACAGTGCTGTTAGTCATCATTAAATTTTTATAGGCTTGGGCTTGGGGGTTATATCTCACCATGATGGATGGGCATTTGGTTACCACAATCTCTTCCTTCATTGTTTCTTCCATTTCGTCGTCCTCTTCCAAAGCCACAATTTGAATAATTCCTACTTCTTCCTGTGATAGATTGGAAATTGGTAGCATTGACTGAGGAAACAAAATTCTCAATTAGAGTAGACTGAGATTGTTCTATCCTTAACTCTTGACTTTGTAACATAAATTGTGCTTCTTGTAAAGTAACAAGATCTGGTCGAGATGTGAGATGCACAACCACAAGATCATATTCATTGTTTAGACCTCCCAAGACATAAAGAAGCAAGTCTTCATAAAAAATTTGTTGTCTTGAAGCTGAGAGTGTATCAGCGATGGACCTCATCTTCAAAATGTAGCCATTAATGTTATTGGACCCCTTTTTAATAGTCTGAAGTTGATATCGCAACTGTAGGTCCCTTGATTATGATTGAGTAGTAAAAAGAGCTTAAATTGCTTACATACTTCATTAGAACTAGTGCACCGAACAATATGCCCAAACATGGGCTCAGAAATGGAGGAAAGAAGCCAACTTAATAGAAATTGATCGCACATTTTCCAAGCTACAAATTGAGGATTAAGGACTTGGGCAGTTGTAGATATGGTCTGAGCTTGGAGAGAAGCAATATTTGCAGCTGTAGTGATAAATCGTGTGATGTATTGATCTAGACAGGTTACATTGCCAAGAAGATAGTCTTCAAGGCCATACGCAGTGACCGTAGAAAGTACTTAAGATCGCTAAAAAAATATAATTGTTGCGATCGAGTTTGATTGATACATGAATCAAACTAGGAGTGTTCAAAAATTGTCCAGAGAGTTTAATCTGAACCGATATGAATCAAAATTGATCGGTCTGGATGATTTTTTCTTGTTAACGGTCGGTTCGGTCCTCCTTTTAGAGAGGACCAAAATTTTTGTTAGTTCTAGACCGATCCAACCAGACCGACCGTATATTATATGCATGTGTGTGTGTGTGTGTATATATATATTAAGGTTTTAGGTTAAATGAAGTGAAGTCTCTGTGTCCCTCTCGCCTCTCCATCTCCTTCAGTAGTCAGTCCCTCTCCCTCAGTAGTCAGTTTCTCTCCCTCAGTAGTCAGTCCCTCTCCCTCAGTAGTTCTCTCCCTCAGTAGTCAGTCCCTCTCCCTCAGTAGTCAGTCCCTCTCCCTCCGTAGTCAGTCCCTCTCGCCTCTACCTCTCCCTAGCTCAATCCCCCCCTCTCTCTCTCTCCCTCAGCTCAGTCCCTCTCCCTCTCCTTAGTCTGTTAAGTCCGTCTGAACCATTGATTCTCGATCTAGTCGGTCCGGATCTTTTTCAGATTTATAGTCGGTTCGGTCTGATCTTATTTTCCTCCAAAAATATGATCAGACCAACCGTTGAACACCCCTAAATCAAACTGCTAGGTAGCCGCACTAACAACATGACAAATGGTACAATGATGCTTATGCTCGAATTAAAATTAGAACTCGAGCTAGAACTTGAATTGGACCCCGAGGAAGCCATTGACGAGTCTTCTTGATATAACAAACTCGAACGAAGACAGAGAAATCAGGACAACAATGATTTTCAGCTCATAACAGGGACGGGGACTTTGGATGAACATTATACATGCACGAAAAGAAAAAAATCGAAGTTCACGATAAAAAAGTAAGGTCTGATACCAAGATAAGAACTGAGAAAACTTGATTCTTATTGACTTAGGCATTAACGATACAAAAAGGACATTACACAGAATATATAGACAAGGACTAGAGACTAAACAACTAACTTAGCTAGCTTAAGCTAACAGACGTAACAGTTAGTAACAACTAACTGTTATACAGTTTGCTTAATTAAATAAGTTAAACAAACATACACAGTACAAACAAACTAAAGTTCAATACAGAAAATCCACTAAATAACAGCTCCTCTAGTAGTATCTCTAACACTAATCAATAAATTTGAAAATTGAGTTCTTAAAAAATGTAGAACAAGGAAAATACCAACAAAAAATATTCAAAACCCGTAAATATACTTGGTAATAGTATTTAAAAAACATATATTGTCTACTACTCTATTCTAAGTTCAATTAAAAACAAAAAAAGTCATATTTAAATGGACCATGGTTTATGAATATGTAGAGTAGGTATAAGAAATTGACTTGCTTTAAATTTGGTTTCTAGAATTCTTAATTGAGGTGATTGTGAGGTCACCCTCATCTTCTCTCTCTCACATTGCTTCAATTTTCTGCTTGCTTTGAACAACACATCTTTATAATCAAACCCCATTTTTCTCAGAAATCACTCAGAAAAATTCAATTCCTTCCCTAGAAAGAGAGATGAAGAACACCAACGGTAATACAAAGCTGATCCTTCTTCATCCATACATCCAAAAACAGAGCAGCTCCCATCGTCTATGGCTTTTAGCCTTCGTTTCATTCTTCACTCTTGCTTTTCTTCTCACCCTCATTTACACTAGAGAATCCAATACCACAGCCACATCCGCAGCCGCCTCTTCCGTTTCCTCCGCCGCAGGCTTTAGCAATGCCCCATTACCAACCACGGTGATTAACACACTTCTCCACTACGCTTCCAAATCAAATGAATCATTCCATATGGCTTACTCTGAGCTCAAACCCATCTCAGACGTCCTCCGGAAATGCTCGTCTCCCTGCAATTTCCTCATCTTCGGTCTAACCCAAGAGACGCTTTTGTGGAAAGCTTTGAACCACAACGGCCGAACCATATTCATCGACGAGAACCGGTACGGTTAAATTATCACTCGTGCAGAAAGAATTTTTTTAGAAACAATGCAAAAAGCTATATAAAAACTAAGATGTTGAGATACAACGAATATATATATATATATATTTTAAATTAATTATCTATAACACTTGCTCCTAGGTGTCATCTTGAATTTTCTTAATGTACATATACATGGATAATTAATTTTAGCGAAAATTTTATAAACGGTCAGACATCTCTAATTTTCTTAAATGGTACAAACATTACATCTATTTTAAAAACTGACACTTAAGTTTACTCAATTAAAAAATCATTACATTATATATGAAAGTACAAAACTGTATTAACTTAGAATCTGAAAATGATTTTGGTTTTTAGGATACTCACGGTTGACAAAAGAAATAAAGGCAAACCTGATATTAAATTTTATTTCAACAGTGTTAGTGTAAGAAAAATGTTTGAGTTTATTTGACAAAAAAATCTTAAAAAAAAAACTCGTTACATTTTTTAAAATAGATGAAATGTCATTGTTAATTAAGAGGTTGGAGATATTTTCTCTTATTTTTAAATAGAGAGTAATATTATTGATGCGAGAGATTGATTTTGAAGATCTAGCATTTTGATATCATATAAATTAATAATTATCCTACAAGTTTAAGTTGTTAGGTTAGATAGAATTATTTATTTTGAATCTTGATAGGTACTACGCGGCGTACATGGAAGAAAAGCACCCAGAGATTGACGCATACGACGTGCAGTACACGACGAAGACAAGCGAGCTGCACGAACTCATAGCTTCAACGAGGGAACAAATAAGGAATGAATGTCGACCGGTACAAAACCTTCTATTTTCAGAATGTAAGTTGGGACTGAACGACCTGCCTAACCATGTGTACGAAGTTGATTGGGACGTGATATTAGTGGACGGGCCAAGAGGGGACTGGCCAGATTCACCGGGAAGGATGTCGGCAATATACACGGCGGGGGTGCTGGCGAGGAGTAAGAAAGGAGGGAATTCAAAAACGCATGTTTTTGTGCATGATTTCTATGGGGAAGTGGAGAGGGTATGTGGGGAAGAGTTTTTATGCAGAGAGAACATGGTGGAAGCAAGTGATACATTTGGTCATTATGTTATTGAGAGAATGGATGAGAATTGCTTTCAGTTTTGTCACAACAAAACATTGTCATCTTCTTCTTCATCTTAGAACACATGATCAATTGTTGTTTTTTTACATGTTGGAGATTAGCGTGCCATAAAGAGGTAAAATTTGGGTATTTATGGTCTTTTTGATGAATTTTTATGTGATTCTTGGTGGTTGGGTGGGGATTGGGAGCTACTTTGGGTTTGTAAAAAATAAATTCTTTTTCTTTTTTGGCAATGAAAATTGTATTTTCTTTGGACTAAATAGTATAAATATATTTTTATATACATTTGAACCTAAACTATATACATATATATGTATAAATTTTACGTTTGAATATACATAAAAACAGCATTTGTGTCACACATGAGCTGAATTCTGTGCTTATTACATGAAGATTAAAGACAAATACACATGTTATGTAATGAACTAACAAATAGAAGCATCTCATCGGTGTCCTTCAACGTTAATATGTTTGCTAACTTACTAATGTCACCTACGAAAATTTTGAATATATTATTCAATAGATGGTTGATGAGGAGGAAGGAGACATCATTATACAAATTAAATAAGATATAGTAAAATTGAGGAAAAAATATGGTGGCTCAAGATCGATACAGACATTTTATATGAAATCTGATGTTTCAACAGATTTGGACATTTATATAAAATTTCTCTGTTTCTTATAAAAAAAACGAACAGATTTGGACATTTACAAAAATCGGCATTTTAATGGATTTTATTGTTCTACAAGTGAAATATTTTTTTTCCTTATTCCCATTCGACAAGTGGAACAATATTACTTCCTAATAATCAAAGGTGAATTTATTCGGATCAAGACAGTTGAGATCGAAACTAACACATATATACTCTTCATGAACATTACAATCTCATATTCTGCAATAATTACGATTTGTTGAAGGCTTACCTGGGTTGGCTCATGCTTTGTATTTTTTAAGAAAAGGTATTTTAAGGAGCTTGATTTTGTAGCCGTATAATTTAGTTCATGTATTATACGTGGTTAATGTGTTGTCTCTCAAAATTGATAAATCAAAGCCGCAAGGACTATATGGAGAAAATTGTTGTTGATAGACCACTAAGAAAGAAATTACTAAGTTGCTCATTATTGGATCATTGTCTTAACAAAAAAATTTCTGCTAGAATCTAATTTTAGTTTTGTCACAGTTCAAAATTATATTTACTAGATCACAATCTAACAAAATATTTTTATTAATCCACACTAAATTCAACACAAATATTTTTAAATAAATAAAAATAACTTAATATTTTCGCTTATAAAAAGACTAAATTTCATAAAAAAAAAACAAGGGTTTAAAACTGATTTTTTTTTTCAAATGTCTATCCATAGGCTTCTACTCTTCTACTATATATTTATGAAATTTGTTGCCCATTTCTGCCGTAATTACTGAAGTAACCTCAATCTCTGCCATAAAAATGCATAAAGTAAATGAAGAAATCTCTCCCAATTCTTAATCTACTCCTAGAATCTTCAAAATATTCAATTGGAATCCTCGAGCTCCATGGCTACAGCTTTCAAGTCCATTCCCATAATTGGTAATCAGTCGATACTCACTTCGATTTTCGTCTCTGCTCCGATTTTAATCCTCTAGAACAAGAAGAACCCAATTACCCTTTTTTCTCTCTCTTCTGATTTTGATTATATTCTTTCACCAGATTTAATTTCTTGCTTCTGTACTTCTTCCCCATTTCATAAAATCAGTTAGCTCATCGATTCTACTTCCAGAGAGTGGAATATGTTAACAGCCTCACGATTTATTCACCGGCTCAATGGGAGCTAGCTGAAATTGTTTCTTTGATTTGGATGCTTCTTTCGATGTATGTCTTATTTTTTTTAGTCTCTTTCTCTGATATTTGATTTATTTTTTAGATATCAGTCCTCTTTTAGCAAAGTGTGATGATCCAAAAATGGGGGAAGATCCAAAGGTATCTGAAGTTGTAAAACAACTTGATCGAGCTTGCAGAGAGGCTGGCTTCTTCTATGTGGTACTTTTCTTATCCTTTCTCAACTTTTGTTTTCATTTCTTTCAGTGGGTGTTTGCCATTTAGCATGTTTACCTATGCACTATGTTAAATTTTGATAGGAAATAAGAATTCAAGTGAGTGATTTTGAACTTTTCCTCCTAGACATGAACATGATTTGCCATAAAAAAAGATTGAGAAAATGAAGAATTGAAGAGGTTAATTAGTTGAATTAGCTACTGTCTTTTGTTCTTCATAACCAATGCGGATAACTGGCAAACTTTGTTATATCCCTCAATTATATCGAACAACACGAAAAGATGTTGGGGGAAATGAGTTTGATTTTTCTATTTTTCCCTGAAATTTCCGATGTAGATTTCTCAATGTGTTGTTTGAATAACGAAACAATGCATTCTTGTTGAACAGAAAGGCCATGGTATTCCTGATTCTCTTGTCAGAGAAGTTAAGAATGTGACACGCAGATTTTTTGAACTTCCTTATGAAGAAAAGCTCAAGATCAAGATGACAGCAGCCAGCGGATTCAGGTTTACTTAGTGGAATAGCATTCATATTTTTATAATAATTAGTGAACACAGGAAATTAGCTCAACAGTTAGCTTTGAAGTAATGCAAAACTTTAAATGCAGAGGTTATCAAAGAGTTGGGGAAAATATAACAAAAGGAGTTCCCGATATGCACGAAGCAATAGATGTCAGTTTCCTACTTCTTTTATATCATACATTTATTGGATGGTCATGCATGTTTGTAAGTTGTAAGCTTCTTGTTATTTAAGGATCATGATATAATTGTAGAATCTGTCATATCTGGAAGCATATCTGTTATTTAAATACTTTTATATTGTTTTTTCAAGCCAGGCGTTAGATACATTGACACGAATAAAGCTGTTAGATCAATTGCGAAATTTCCAACATTATTATGCAAGTAATGTTTACTTTTATCAATGTTAAGTTGATTTTCCAGAAGATTTGGATTATGTTGTGTTTGTACGGAGCTGTCGTTTTTTCTATATTAGTTATCTACTTGTATCACGAGTACAGTGCTATAAAGAAGTGAAGCAGGGGATGTACGGAGCTCTTGGGAAAACAATGGAAGGATGTAATCAATGGTAAGGAGAAATGATACCAAACTAAGATACTTGATCTAATGCTTTCTTCATGAAAAATCTACTTTTCTTAAATACGTCCAATTACTGACAAGAGCTTGAACTTTACATTAAGTGTTGATGTTCAACTCTGTTGTCTAATCAGTTAATTTTTCGATATTCTCTTGGTCTCATGTAAAATATCTTTGTGCAGGCCGCTCGATCCTCCAAACTTCCAGTTACTGATGGAAGAGTACATTAACTTATGCACAGGCATGGCTTTGTAGTAGTAGACTACTATTTTTTCTCTCATTTCTCCCCGCTGTTGTGTTATTATAAACTTCTTGTCACACACAACATCATTGCCTTTGTTATTGCAGCCCTTTCAAGAAATATTATGAGGGGCATAGCTTTAGCTCTTGGATTGTCACCATATGAATTTGAAGGTGACAAAGCTGGAGATGCATTTTGGGTTACACGTCTTATTGGATATCCCGGATCCACTTCAAATGGTTCCGATATGCAAAAGAATGACATCGGATGGTAAGAATTAGGATTCTCTACAGTTACAAATCCAACAGCCGAGAGGCAGTTCGGTGACTGCATTATTTGATTAAATACCTCTTTTATTCTTTACTGAACATCATCTCTTTGTTTGAAACAAATCCAGTGGAGCTCACACTGATTACGGTTAGACTCTTTTCATCTTACAAATTATAAATGATCTAACTAAGTGTTAAATTAAAATCCCAAATTCTAACTATATTGCGTGTCAATAGGTTTGTTGACATTGGTTAATCAAGATGATTACATTACCGCACTTCAGGTATTGTTATCTGATTAATCATATTCAAATCCAAAACTCGCTTGAATAAGAACCGACTTTTTTGCTTAATAAATTGTCCAAACTAATGTTGGTTGAGCTGTTTGAAGGTGAGAAACCTGTCCGGTGAGTGGATATCAGCTCCACCTATTCCCCGAACGTTTGTCTGCAACATTGGTGACATGCTAAAGGTATATAATCCTGAAACGACTCCCCCCATCTCTAGAATCATTCTATCATTCTCATGATGTTAAATTACCCCAAAAACTTAAACTGTTTGGTTAAAGTGAATTTTATATTTGAACTAATTCTGAACACATGAGTTCCGGAGGAATTGCAGATCTTCACAAACGGTTTATATGAGTCCACTTTACATCAAGTCGTTAACAACTCCTCGAAGTATAGGGTCTGTGTAGCATATTTCTATGAGGTTAGTCTCTCTTTATGTCTAGGGGTTTTTCAGCATATGATTATTAAATGATTTTATTTCCTCCTTAGTCAGTCCACCTTATTTAAAAAAAATGTGTTTACGGACTCCTGTTGTGTTTTATCAACAGACAAATTTCGACGCAGCGATAGAGCCATTGGAAATATGTAAACAAAGGACGGGTGGAGTCGGGAAATTCAAAAAAGCTGTGTATGGAGAGCATCTGGTTAGCAAGGTTCTAACAAATTTTGGTTAGGTTCTTTAATGTGTTGATCCTTCTGTTGTGTTCTGTTGTACAAAAATTCGAAACCGATGTTGGGTTTTACGACAACTAGTGGTTGCCCAAAGTGTTTGTATTTATACATTGTCTATTTTGTTCATTTTTTATTCTCATAAAATAAATCCAAATTCAACTCATTGATGAAACTAATGTTAATCCAACAACCTTTTTGAAAAAAGCAGACGATTCTTACATCGGAGTGTGTATTTCATGGTTTTGTAGTCTCATGAACACCAACCGCCCTCGCAAGTCGCAGCGTTGTTTTGTGTTTTGTATGAGGGTAAATTATTTGGGAATAATGTTGTTGGAATATAATTATGAAAAATAAAATGTTTAGAAAATTAAGAATAGCGTGTTCCGTGTTTGATATAAATAGTATTTATTATGGTAAACTGTTAAAAGATGTTAAATTTTTTCGACTACCTTTTAAATATATTCTTGAAAAATTGTGGCAAAAAGAAAAGTAGTTGGACAATTTTGGAATAAGAAGTGGAGAATATTTGACGGGAACAACGGAATGAATGTTTGATCCCTATCAATATCAAAATAGATATATAATCAGAGTGATCTCCGTTTCTCTCACTCAATAGATGTATTTGGTCTAATAAGGTACAATATAGTACGAGATAATGGGATCAAGCGTTTGCCGTTGAACTAAAAATTATAGCTGATAGTTAATGTGTAATTTTATTTTCTTTAATTAATCAAAACATCTGTGCTCAGGTTTCGACTGTGACTTGACCTATTAGGCATTCACCACGTGACAGGATGTTGGCTCACCTACCAACAATCTCCTCCTCAGTATGTGCCTGCAAGTACAATGTTTTCCCTGAAAGTCGAACCCCTGACCACCAGACTTTGATACCAATTTAAAAAACTCAATTCGATCACTCCTTAAAATCTAGGTGTTAAGAAGAGGGGTACTAGAGTCTTATAACTCGCACACAATGGGTAAGTCTAGGCGATATGGGACAACATTCCAACATACCCTCCTAGACCATAATACGGTAGCCGAACTAAGCAGCATGCCAAATAATCTGAACTAAGCGGACAAAGAACCAAACTAAAGCGGCACAAACAAAGGCTCAACCAAGCTCTGATACCAAGTTGACAAGCTCAGTTCGATCACTCCTTAAAAACTATGTGTTAATGAGAGAGGTACTAAAGCCTTATAACTAGCATAGAATAGGCAAGTCTAGGCGATATGGGACAACATTCCAATACATCCTCCTGAACCACAACACGGTAGCCGAACTAAGCAGCATACTAAACAATTTGAACTAAGCAGACAAAGAATCGAACTAAAGCGGCACAAACAAAGGCCCAACCAAGCTCTGATACCAAGTTGAAAAGCCTAGCCCGATCATTTCTTAAAACCTGGGTGTTAAGGAGAGTGATACTAGAGCCTTATAACTAACACAAAATGTGCAAGTCCAGGTGCTGTGGGACAACATTCCAACACACCCTCCTGGAGCACAACACAGTAGCCAAACTAAGCAGCATGCCGAACAATATGTCAAATAATCGAACTAAAGCGACACAAACAAAGGCCCAACTAAGCTCTGATACCAAGTTGAAAAATTTAGTATGATCACCCCTTAAAACCTAGGTATTAAAGAGAGTGGTACTAAAACCTTATTACTAGCATAAAATGGGCAAGTCTAGGCGATGTGGGACAACATTCCAACGTACATTTGGTCTAATAAGGTAATATAGTATGAGACGATGGGGTGGATGGTATAGAGGGTAGCCTGCTCCTCCATAGATTCATAGTGAACTTTGATAAGGGTTTTTCGTGATGTAATAACTCGTTGATCCAGTTGTCATCGGAGTCACAAATGATACCTTAACTTGACTTTTTTCTGTCGACGTGCCAATTGCATCATAAGAACTACAAGAAAAATGTCCTTTTTTTTCTTTTGTATACTTGTAGTTATTATCATCACTTTTTATTTCATTTAGATTATTTTTGTGATTCCAATGGAATGTACCGATTTGCTCAAGGGTTTTCACATTTTCATAACTCTTCCATATCAATCACACAATAAGTACTACCCTGTTGCATCATTAGTCAAGAGTATATTTACCCCACACCAAATACATTCTAATTATGACGTTCACATCCTTGCCATTCTCATAATCTGATGCACCCATATTTTGGAGGATTTCACATTACCCCAAATGGAGGTAATATTAAACGGCCTCTAAGTAGTATAATGATTATTGTTCATTCATAAAAAGCATAATTCTCAGGTGAATTATTGTGATTTACGTGAAGCTTCATGTTTGCAACTTTGTCATTGAAAATACGAGTCACGTTATCTTCAATCTTCGTATAGATTGTATATTGAGATAAAATCGGCAAACAGACCAACTTAAAAAAGAAGAAATTGGATAAAGCATATTCCCAGACATGAGGGACAATGCTGTCAATTGGTTTTCTAAACCACCTATGATTTAATAGAATCAATTTTAGGTGAGGCTTTATTAACGTTTCTGCTGTTTCTACTTCTTTAAGATCCATGAAGAAGCTTGTTTGTTATATACATATTAGTCTGACGTAATTACATTTTTCCATGTAACTCTAATCAATGGAAATTACCTCTGCTTAATTTAATTGGGTTTAATTTGGATACATCATACAAGAAGGAATTTTCTTCTTATGACCACTCAGTCAAGTGACAATAATTATTTTAGAACATATGTTCAAGCACGTCGTTTTATATATATGTGTAAGATCAAGTAAAGAAAAGTAGTTTAATTCATTTTCAATATTCTAATTACAGGATTAATTAAGGAGCCAACCAATACCAAATCTTATAGTAAGCAAAATTTACATACAAATATCTAATAAGTCTTCATAATCATGTTCATTAATTAACAATGCTCGGATTCTAAAGATATATACTTCAAATCGCCATTTATTTTTGGATCAAGCTATACAATGTGAAGTGGGGTAGTCAGTTCTCATCAGAAAAAACTTAAAAGAGAGAAAAAGTTCTACTAATGCTTTCAAAGATTGAAACAACTTTTCTGTCATAGAAAAATGAAGAATTTACATAAATTAAATTTCTGATCATATAGAGTCAAAACCTCACTGACAAACTGGACTAACAAACATAGTCATGATAGAAGCAATTACTATTACAACGTGAATTGAGGGTGGCAATTCTCATCGATATAAACTTAAAGTGTAAAAAAAATCTACTACCACAGATGCTACTAATGTTAGAAAAAGAGTCTTTTTTTCATAGAAAATTTGCAGTGTAAAGGATTTTTCGGTATGAAAAACTCTCTGCGAACGAATAATAAAGATAATTTGAAGAGAGGATGAGAGAACTAAGAAACTATCATTTACGTGAAAAATTCTTAAAGGGAAGAGAAATCACGAAAAATTTATGATATTCTCTTGGATTCAATCTCCTCTTTGTTAGAAGAATTTTAAAATAATGAGAGAGAAGAGATAAAAGACAAATGCCTTTAGTAAAGCCCCCCCCCCCTAATTCAGTTGAAAATCCTCTCCCTATTATTTATTACCCCGAGCTAGGCTTCCTAATTTATATAAGTTGATTAGAATAATAATAAAATGGAAGTGAATGATTATCCTCCCTTATGGTCTCGGAAGCACTCATTATACATAGAGATTACACTCATTCGTGAGATCTTTCTGCCAGGTATAGCCCTATTTCCCTTCCTTACTTATCCTTTTTATTTGTCTCATTCAGCCGCCAATCAGTCACAGTCACTCGATGATTTCTTGTGGTTCGAGCCAGTCAGTCGTAGCCACTTGTGGCCTGCCATCCTGTCTCGTCCGAGTCATTCAGCTACGTAATCAATCATTGTCACTTGACTGTCATTCTGAATCCCTTTCGTCTATTCTCTTTCTTCTTTTGATCCTTCTCTTCTCGTTCTTGCACAGTTCAGCGAGCGTCTTGCCCATTTAGGTTAGTTCTCCAAGTCTCAGGTTCATTTTCCCGTTCCAGAGGAGTGGATCCTTTGTCAATATTTTCCTTGCGTTCTTTCTCGTTCTCGGTATGCGTTCGGCCGTTCTTTGTTTGTTTACGGGTGTCTTGCGACATCAATCTTCCCTCCCATTTTCGCTTTTCGCGAGCCCTTTGGTTGGCCCTCTTTGTCCACTTGGTAGTGGGTATTTTTTACCTATTCATTGACCCTCATTACACTCAACAAAATTTTATTCGTTGAGGTGTAATGATTTGTCACTTCTTATTTCAACGTTACGTCTGCCTGTTTCTGTCCTAAATGCTTCTTGAAAACATGCTATGTGGTTTTCCCAAAAAAAAAATTGGTTGTTCGGTATCAATGATGGCTTCTCCTTTTCTTTCTACTGTTACATTCTTCTATTCTCGTTCACAAATGCTTTACATTTTTTGAATACCTTTTTTGTCAGCTCGTTGTCGATGATGATTATTTTCCCTTCATTTGCTGTAATGTCTTTCCGTTCTTTTTACTACGGAGCTTATTAATAGAGTTTTTCCCATTTTGTCACTATGGGCTCATTGGCGAGATTTTCTCATTTTCTTCAATATGAGCTCATTGATAGAGTTTCTCCCGTTTGTTCATTTTTATTTTCCTTCTCTCGTGCATTAAGATCTATGACAAGAATGTTTGTACAAGAACAATAATATAATAATTTATTGAAATGAATAAGGAATGAGTGTACCGTTTCATAATTTCTTCACAATGAATTGAGTTTAATGCCCCATGTTTATTGGTAGAATTTTTCCCATTCCCTTGCTACAGACTCATTGGTACAGCTTCTCATGTTTCCTTTGTTACAAACTCATTGGTATAGCTTCTCCTGTTTCCTTTGTTACGGGCTCATCGGTAGAGTTTCTTTCATTTTCCTCTTTCCTTTTCTCGTTTTGTATTTCTTCTTCGTTCAATGAGAATCACTTTGTTTGCACAATTTTTCTTTTATTGAACTCCATTTTTGTTGTATTTCATTCAAAGACTAAGCAAAATTAGGGGATCAAAATTCGGTTGAGCCGACTTCAAGCTTTCAGCGAAATCCGTTCTTAAATACTTAGAAAACTTTTGGCTCCTAGTTCTTTTGAGATTAACTATGTTCTTTTTGTGAAATCTGTTCCCGATGATAAGACTTTAATTTATTATACAGGGTTCCTCAATGACTTAGGTACAAATAAAGAACCATGACCCCGTCTTCATTCTCAGAGAATGAATTACGAGCTGTCATTTTCTTTTGAGAGGAGAACTTAAGTTCAAATAAAGAATCATGGCTTCATTTTCATTTTCTTCTAAGAACAGCGTTAGTAGATACTCCTAAGGACTTAGGCCCTTTCCCTGGAATCATGGCTCCGTTTGAATTTACTACCGGTTCATTGATAGAGTTTTTCTCGTTTCCTTTCATTTGCTTATCTTCACACATTTTTATTTCATATTTCTCCATTTCTCCTTTTTGGTTTCCTTTTTCTGCTTTTAACTTTTTCCTTTCTTTTCTCGCTTCTTTTTTTTTTTACTCTGGCCTTCCCATTCTAAAACGTTGAAGCCGCGGCCTTCCTTTACTTGACCTTCATTTACTTTATATTGCTTTACTTGGCCTTGTTTTCTCGGCCTCAGCTTTTCTTTACTCAACTTTCCTTTCTTTGACTAGGCCATTTTGTAATTTTTCACATTTTAAATGAAATGACTTTTTTGCAGCAAGTTCTGTCTTTTTCCTTTTGTTCTCAATAACAGTAACTTTTTCTATCATTCCCAACTACGGGAATAGATTTCCCTAACAAAAACTCTTGAAATATGATTCTCTTTTCTCGAACACTTAACGTAAAAAAAAAATTCTCAAAGATTTAACAAAAATTTCCTTTTCTAAAAAATTTAACGAAAATTTCATTTTCTCGAATATTAATGAAAATTTCTTTTTCTCAAAGATTTAACGAAAATTTCCTTTTCTCGAAGATCAACTTTTCTCTAACACAACGAAAATTGATTTCCTTTTCTCTAACACAATGAAAATTTCGAGAAACGATACTTTAGGCTAAAAGACATTTTAGAATGTATAAAGGGTTTTTCTGGTTACTCGTTTTCTTCGTGCCCTTTTTGGCTTTAAAAGTTTTTCGCATAACTAGTTTCCCTTTTTCCTAATTACTTAGAAATTTTTTCAAGGAATGCTCAGGCAAGAGTATGCTTACCCATTTTGGTCGTTTCTACTTTACATCCGTTGAGGCTAGAACTCCTTCCCCATTTACGATGTAATGGGTCCGTTCTTCCGTTTGTTGCAATATCTTTATTCCTGTTGTGTTGAAGCGGGTCTGTTTGGGTCGTCTATTTCCATGGTTTTTCCTCTTTTAGTTATTTTTCCTTTTGAGAGTATGACATATGGGATACCCCTCACAAGGACTTTTCATGCCCCTAGTTTCTTCTGGGAGTAAAACTTATGAACTGTCTGTTTTCTTTTAAGATGAGAACTTAGGTTCAAATAAAGAACCATGTCCATGCTTTGGCCTTTAGTTTCAAAATCGTCCGCTGAGTTATTTTCAAGAAATATTTCATCTTTGCTTTCTTCAGTTGTTTTTTTTTATGAATTATTTGAGCATTATCTGATCCATCAGACAAGGATATTTCTATTTTGAAGTTTTTATTTTCTTCTAAGAATGATGTCCGTAGACACTCCCAATGACTTAAGCTCCTTCCGTGGAGCCATGACCCCGTTTTGATTTTCTTCTGAGAACAATGTCCGTAGACACTCTCAAGAACTTAGGCTCATGTGGAACCATGACCCCATTTTGATTTCTTTCTGAGAATGGTATCCATAGACACTTCCAAGGACTTAGGCTACTATGAAAACATGGTCTCGTTTTGATTTCCTTCTGAGAATGATGTTCGTAGACACTCCTAAGGACTTAGGCTCTTTTTGTGGAACCATGACCCCATTTTAATTTTCTTCTGAGAACGATGTTCATAGACACTCATAAGGACTTATGCTCCTTTTGTGGAACCAAGGCCCCGTTTTGATTTACTACAGGATCATTGATAGAGTTTCTCCCATTTTTTTTGTTATGGGCTCATTGATAGAGTTTTCTCCCGTTTGCTTTTCTTTGTCTTTTTCTCATACACAAATATATGTGACAAGAATATTGAATAACACCATATATAATATCTTAATGGAATAAGTAGAGAACGAGTATATCGTAACTTTCTTCTAGAAGCTCGAATCTCATTCGTAAAGAATTTCAAGAAACTGACTTCCGTAGCTTTGAAGCGACATATGATTTGTCACATAAGTATTAATGTGTTGGTGAAGCTGATAGTTTTACACGTTATTGTGTCACAAGTTTTGATTGAGAGCTCTAAATTGAATTCCGTGAAATTCTTCAATGAGTTGATTTTCATATGTTTCCGATGATATATTATTCGCCATGTATTTGGCTTTCGATTAACGCAGTATAATTTCCAAAATTGTTTATTCTACATAATCTTCCTTCATGAACAACCTTCATGAAAACTATTATAACTTTTGTTTGAGAGCTCTGAATTGAGTTCTGTAAAATTCTTCAAGAAGTATACATCCGTATCTTTTCAACGACATATATTTTTTCATATAATACTGTCTAAAACGAAGCAGTTTAAAGATTCAATTTAAAAGACATGAATAGCCTTACTTTTTTGAGTAATACGTACAACAATTACCATAACCTTTGATTGAAAACTCCAAATTGAATTCCCTAAAAAATTTCAATAAGTAGACTTCTGTATCTTTTTGATGATATAAGATTGGTAATGTAATTTATTTCCAACATTTCCTGTTTCCATTTTTACTTTCGTTCCTATTTTCATTTTTTGTTCTCGCTTCCGTACTCATAGTTGTTTCTATTTCCGTTGTCGTTGCCGTTCCCATAGTGGATGTTGTACCCATTTTTCGTACTCATTGGCGTTCATGTTGTCATGATTTTTCCATTCTCATTTTCAAGACATTCATTTTCCCGCCGTCAGGACATTTCTTTCCCGTTCTCAAGGCTTTTCCATTGTCAAGACAATTCATTTCCCTTTTCTCAAGACATTTCTTTTCCCGCCGTCAGGACATTTCTTTCCTGTTCTCAAGATTTTTCCTCTCTCACCGTCAGGACATTTATTTCCTGTTCTCAAAATAATTATTTTCCCATTTTTCGTTGTCACTACATTTTTTTCCATTGTCAAGACAATTATTTTCTCATAGTCAAGACTTTGTTTCTCACAAATCAAATCAATTATCCCCCCCNTATCCCCCCCCCCCCCCCGCCCTTTTAGAAACTGATAATGATGTAGAAGAATAAGTCAATCGAATATGCAAGGAACGGGTTTACCGTTTTTCATTCCGTACTTGTTGTCGTTCCCATCTCTGCTTCCAACCCGTTACCATTTCCGTTTCCACTTTCATTGTTGAGGGGGCGGTTGATTTGGTTTTTGACATTTTTGGAGTGATTTCTCGAGTTTTTCTCTCACTCTCAATGAAAACACCAAAATGTAAAAGATTTTTTTGGTATGGAAAACACTCTACGAATGAATAATAAAGATAATAATTTGAAGAAATGATGAGAGAACAAAGAAACCATCATTTACGTGGAAACCCCTTAAAGTGAAGAAAAATCATGGTATGCGTCTCGTCGTTCTGGTGCTCTTTATCGTCCTCGGTATGCGCCAGTCAACTTTTCCCGTTCTGGTGCTCTTTATCGTCCTCGGTATGCGTCTCGTCGTTTTTCATTTGTTTACGAGTGTCTCGTGACTCAGTCTTCTCTCCCGTTATCGCTTTTCTGCCGCTTTCCACGAGCCCTTTGGTTTACCCTCCTTGTCCACGTGGCAGTGGATATTTTTTACCTGTTCATGCAGGAATCGAAACTCAGATCACTTGTAGGCACCTTTGTATATCTAACTAAACTAACAATCCTGATCAAGCTAGAAACAATAGCTAATGAAGTGAGACTAGAAATTCTCATATGTATGTAGAATGTACTACTACTAATGCTTTCAAAGATAGAAATAAGAGATGGCGGCAGAAGAAGTTTTCTATGTTTTTCTTTTTCTTTTTAGCTGGTGGGTTAGTTGGTAAGCTTGATATAAAATACTATAAATAAGCAACAAACACAACCTATCAGAACAGAAGAGGCAAAAAGAGAAGGGAAGAGACTAATAAGCCATGGGAAAGCAACCCCATGCAGAACACTAGAGGTCTGTTTTATTATTCAGAAAACCAACCCCATGCAGAACACTAGAGGTCTACTACCATGACATACTCTTTGATGGCACAGATGAGGCGAATGCAACATCTGCCAAAGCAACAAACACAACTAAGCTTGGAGATTTCCAATTTGGAACCATTGTGGTATTTGATGATCCTATTACTAAAGATCAACGTCTTCTCTCACCACCCATTGCTAGAGCCCAAGGCTTGTATTTCTATAACAAGAAGACAGAGTTTAGTGCTTGGTTTACTTTCACTTTGGTGTTCAACTCTAGTGATTATAAGGGTACTTTGAACATCATGGGTGCTGATCCTATGCCGGAAAAAACTCGAGATCTTTCTGTCGTTGGCGGGACGCGTGATTTTTTCATGGCCAGAGGAATAGCAACGTTGAGGACTGATGCTTTTGAGGGTATCAAGTATTTTCGCCTTAAAATAGATATTAAGTTGTATGAATATTAGTAAATAGAACTTGTTACGTACTGAGGCAAGTTTTAGTAGTTGAATGAGGAAGCCATGCTTCCGCAGTGTGCTACACTGAGCAATGCTATTCTAAATACGTATGCTTCTCCAATGTGTTTTGTACTTTTGTTTGGAGTGTTTTTAAGCAATTTAGGGGAGTTTGAAAGTGCTTCGTTCGTTCAAAATAAGACTTTGAAAAATGCATTTTAAAATATTATTCGAACCACATTTTGTAATTTAAAAACAATTCTACATTTGTTTCATAAAATGCTCGACATAAGACTTTGAAAAATGTATTTTAAAATGTTGTCCGAACCACATTTTGTTATTTAAAAATAATTCTACGTTTGTTTCACAAAATGCTTAAAAATACTAATAAATGCATAATGCTTCATACAAAAAATGAATGTAAAATAATCTTAAACTACAATGGTGTCATTTCAATGTATAAATAGTCTCAAACACTCTCAAACTCTCAAACACTCTCAAACACGTCCATAGACTATGTTTGGATATTTAAAATCGGTAAGGAAATGGAAGAAAAAATACCAAGAATTGCATTTCTATTGTTGGAGCATTTGGAACATATAGACTGTAGATGAAAATAATTAAATGAATGAGTTTCAGTATGTTAATAATTTTCTTTAATTACCGTCTAGTTCCACCTAGTTTTTCTCTAATTTTACTTTCCCATCTATTTTCTAAGAACCAAACATAACCTTAAAACTATATTCTACACATTTAGTACGAGATAAAACGGAAAATATGAAATAGAAGAAATAATGTTTTAAATTTTTCAATTCACCTCATAACATTTTGTGTTTGATTATATGTGTAAGAGGTGAAAGAAAAAATCAATTACATGTGTAAGAGGTGAACGAAAACCTTCTTGACGTAATTGATTTTTTCTTTCAGACCAATAAAATCTGATTTTGATTAACATATCCCTCAACAGTTAGACACATTAATAACCATAATCAACGATAATGATTACAAAAAGAACTTAAACAAGAAGCATAAAGGACAAGCCAAAAACGATATGGAGTACAAGTCTTTTGCCTCTTTAAGTAACAGACCTGCCTGCCAGGCAATATATGAGACATAACAAAGACAACTTGGTATTACAAAGGGTGACATTGGTATAAAGTTAGCAGCATTGTCTTGTCTTCTTCCGCTAACTTTCTCAACACAAAAGTTGAGCTATAAATTAGAATTGCAACCAGAACTAACATACATAACATCTTTCTATAAAAAAAATATGATGAAGAGAAGTTGTGTTAACGATTGACTAGATTTGAATCTAATAATGAAATGAATCAAGCAACTCAATCATGTCGCCTCCTTAAATCAAGCAGCAAGCCCATCGGCCGATATTCTTGCCATGTGAGCATGGGTAAGATAGAGAGGAGTTCTTCCACCTAGTTCCCTTAACCGATCAACCATACTATAAAGAAATTCAAAAGTAAGTTTAGATTGCGAGTTTAGATCTTCTCTTACATGTGGATGAACCTTGAACCAGTCTCCCAACATCTTGTGCACATGTGAACGGATCATTCTCCATGGAATAGGGTGTCTTTCACAAAGATTCAAATACTCCACCAACAGATCTGCCTGATCCAAGTTCCCATCTCTGATGTTCTCTTCAGTGCCTTCTACCCATTCAGCAGTTCGAAACCCAGCAAAAAGAGCTGGATTCTCAAGGAGAGTCTCAGCAGAAAGAACCCCCTCTACACCAGTCTCTTCCAAACAGTTCTTAACATCGTCCATGTGCCTTATGTTCCCGTTGGCAAGAACTGGAATCCTCACAGCATCTTTTAAAGCTTTGATAATTTTCCAGTCAGCCCGGAATTTCCTCCCATCTTTCTCATCTCTTGTCCGGCCATGAACAGCTAAAAGAGAACAACCGGCATCCTCTAACATCTTAGCATAGTTGATCGTATCTTGTAAATTTGGGAAGATTCGGATTTTGCATGAGACGGGAACGCGAAGGTTAAGTGCCAAATTTTGTACCAAAGACTTTACAAGTGGAAGGTTATCCATTAGGAAAGCTCCATAATATCCACGACGAGCAATACGCTGAGGACACCTGCAATCATAAACCCATTACTTTAGCTAATATCTTGCAAATCAATGCATTGGCCGAAAAAACTTCCGCAGAGAAGTCAAGGTTTTACAGTATCTAAATGTCACTTATAAAAACAGGGAGATCACTTCTGTTTGCGTTTACCATTAGCGAGCTATCCAGTGGACTTCTATGGTTGCCTATGAGAGCTAAGTTATCATTACTCCAAGATTAATTGAAAGGGAGAAACTCAGGACTCAACCAGTTCTGAAGTATCAAAGTGGGGTAACAGAGGTTGTGTCCTAGCATTAAGAATTATTTTAAATCAAATTATGAAGTTACATTTAAGAGTCACTTAGGAGAAAGGAACGTAAATATTACCCCAAATTAATGTCAACATAATCACAGTAAGGTTCCACTTTTCTTGCAGCTTCCAATAAAACATCTGGATCATTGGCACAAAATTGGACAAATAATGGGCGATCCTCCTACAATCAGTTAGAAAGAACGACAATGATATACAAGATCAAATATGAAATTTGCAAAACTGCTAAAAGATTCAAATTAAAATTTCAAAAGAAAAAACTTGATAGCATTACATGAACATCAGTCTCAGACCTTCGAGATTTTTTTTGTTGGTAAAAGTTAGCAGTACGTTATTCACAAAAGGCTCCCAAGGGATTAGACTCTCACACTGTGAGAATTCGAGTCACACACTGCATTATTATAAGAAGAATTTACAGATAGAGAAACCATAATGGAAAACAGGAAAGTCCGCAAGGACAAGGACCTTGATTCACGTAGTAGCAGACAAGGATCTTGCAGTATATCAATCACTACATCAAAAGTTCAGTCCTTGGCCGAGACAGATATTTTACATACTAGTTAGTCTAATTTAGAGCAGCCACACATCATGATCATACTCTACTCTCCATATATCAGCACTAAAGATCACCAAGCAATTGCCTTGTTGATGCAAACTCTCTTGATAAACCAATAAAAAAGATTAACTTCAATGACCTTTTTCATAAGAACTAGGCATTTCAAGTTCAACCATAACTAGCAGTCAAGCTTACATAAATGAAATTTATTGCTTTTTCTTGGGTCATCTATTTACAATAGCAATGCATATTACCAACACATGATACTAACGAAAGCTTATCAAATTAATACATCATTTTCTTTACATGATAGATCTTTAATTGAGTCAGCTCTATACAAGATGCTTAAGACTAATGTGACACGAACAATTGAGCTTGTAAACTTAAAGAACAAATTAATACTGATTACCTTACAGGTAGTGAATTCTTCATTTCGATACTTCTCGGTCTCAGTGAAAATGCGCGAGTGCAACATAGGTGTATAAGCAGCCTCGGCACCATATTTCCGGCAGAGCATACGGAATGGTAGCTCGGAATTGTCAACCATTGGAGCCACGATCAACTTGGGCCGACCTAGTTTCGACCAGTGAGCCCAGGCTCGTTCTACATGCGAGGCTCCGCTCAAGCACCGACTCGGAGACCCCAAGGGAAATGACGAGGCATCGTTCAAAGAAAGAGTAACTTGTTGCTCCTCTAGTTGTTCTCGCTGTCCGGGAGAGCATAAAACCCCGTCGAGTTCCGTATCTGAATGAAGATTTTTGGTGAGAGTGGAAGCCATGGGAGATTCAGGGACACGGAATACAGATTTGAGAGAGAAGAGAATTGTATTGGGGGCTTTAAATTTCATGAGCGAGCGATGGGAACGGCAGTGCAGCCCATCGCCGCCGTTGCGTCAGTTGATGTATTTGCCTTGGAGCACAATTAGCTGCGTTCTGTTAGTTAGGGCGGGGAATCGGTAAGTCTGGAAAACAAGATGAACTTCTTCGATACTGGGCCAATGTGGGCCTTAGTCCGCCCATCAAGAACCAATTTGAAGGCCCGTCTTATAAGCTAGTGCTCATTGAAAATTATTAATTATTATATTGTACATAATTGTGTAAAAGCTTGAATATACTTTAGTATTTAAGTCTAAAATTACACATGCATGCATGTGTAATTTTCTATCAACGTTCTTTGGTTAATGAAAAATTACTCAAAAATTGTTGTAAGGATATGAAAATTCTATTAGCATGTAATAATATTCATACTTACTGTTCTTGAGTAAGTGTATCAGATCGTTATAAGAAAATGTATAAGTATTTTACCTTATGGAATTATATAACTCAATATAGTTGTGGTCTTTTGACGGACGGCCCGATATGCCTAATAGCCCTCTACCATTCATTTGAGAATAATAAAGGATCTATTTCGATAATTGATCATGTTGTGCAACATTTCAGCCTAGAGTGTAATATAAGAACTAAACTATTAGGATAAATGCGTCCAACGAAAGTTTCTTGTCACTTTATATATTATATATTTATTTATATATTACAAAATAATACAATATCATGTATCCTGCTAACTCAAAGTAGTGAGGAATCTCATGGTGCTATTTTTGTGTTACATGTATTATCAAAACTCAATATTTCTTTCATTAATTTCCTAACATATGGATTATAAATTATTTTACTCATATTATGAAGACGCCGATTGAGTGAACTATCGAAATTAAAGACAAATGCATATCATTAAAAAAAACATATTGAGACTCCAACGCTCCACCAATACTGGAAATAAAACAAGCATATGTTTTTTTTTCATTTTTTAATTAAAATATATAAACTGTTAATTTTCTAATTGAACAGTCATCATCGAAAATGAAAAATTTACAGTACTGAGTATACCATACTCCCTCAAATACGGTATTGACATTGGGTACAAATTGTTTAAAATTTTAAATTTTTTATCAAATGTCAAATTTTGATTTAAAAGAGCAAGATACTTTGAGATTAACTTAATTTTTGACTACCGATAACCAAACTGTGGTTGCGAGTCCCTATTTATTGTATTTTACATACGGAAAGTTGACGTTGAGGCCAAGGCAATACATAAATGAATTTGATAATATTGTAGGGCCTAACATGTCATTGTAAATCAATTCCTCACCCACCCATTTTGGCTTTGCCAAGAATGCTTCTAGAATCTAGACCAATCATAAATGGTTTAGATAATCATATGTTTTATACGTTTTCCACTTTCAATTAATTTTAATTTTAAAATTATCGATATTTCAGTTTAATACAAAATTTAATCGTATATAGTTACTATTCGATGGGAAAAAAAGATCCTAGAGCAGAAATATGGTCAATAATATTAACATGAAAAATTTTAGGACTCAGATATCTATATCACAATTCATTAAATACATATAAAGATTCATTAAATATGTATGAGAGTTCATTAAATACATGTAAGAGTTTACTAAATACACGTAAGATTCACTAAATAAGAAGTCCATCAAATTTTTTAAATTTTATCGATACGTACAAAATGTTCACACCAAATACGTATGAGATTCATGAAAAATTCTCCACGACATACATGCCCAAAAAAATTCCCCACATATAAATATGATGCAATTAACATTCTCATTTCTAACTCTAAAAGTTAATTGTTGACTGGTCAATTCTCTTATCTTTTAGTCAACCGTACAAAGCACGACATGTTGGGCCAACAATTTTCCAATTCTTTGACCAAGTTGCTTTCTTTTTCTATAATTCATCTCTTTTTTTTCAACTATTTTTAATCAAAGAAACTTGTTTGATTGACAAAAAGAAAGAAAGAAAGGTTAAATTAAGTTAACATCCGAGATAAGAACAAAGATAAAGAACCAATTTCGTTCTAGCTAATAGAAAATCTAATACCAAATCCACCATCTTTAACTTTCTCTGTTAACTATTTTTTAATTAATTAACCGATTAATTCACAGTGTTCAATAAAGAGAAACGAATCCAACCTCTGTGGACATGAAAATCAACCAACCCACGAATCTCCTTCGAGACAAAAGCTGAATTTGACTAAAATATTTCGGTAATGGTGGTGAGTCTGCCATTACCAGGATTCTAAGATGAGGTTGCTAGTTTCTGAAACTGAAAGAGTGTGGTTGTGCTCGCCTTCATAAGTGACTACGAGCATCGATGGATCATCCAAAGCCCTCTCTACGTGTTTACGTGCTGGGCACCCTCTTACGCTGCTGCACTTGTAGTATCCCCTGTTTTACACAATCGTACAGATAATCATATTTGATCTTAACTCAACAGCTTGAACACTTAAAACTGAAATTAATGATACTTTTAATCTACAAAATAAAGCCTAACCAACCCATTAAAATTTCGAAATTGATTGTAATTAATTTTTTTTTTTAGTTTATGAGCACAAGAGATTTACGGTTATTAACTGGTTCATAGCAAAGTGTGAAGCAGAGCTAATGTCAAGTTGTCAAATTTATGCTTTACTCAAGAGCTTAGACTTCCAAAATTGAAATTAATGAAACTTTTATTCTATAAAATAAAACTTAATAAATTCATATTAACCCCGATTAAATTTTCGAAATTTGTGGTAATTTAGATTATCGTCTGGTTCATAGAGAGTATGAAGCAATGCTATGAATGTGATTGAAAAAGTGATAAAAGGGTTAAATACCTGGGATGAGGAGAGCCTTTGATCGGTTTTTGTCCGTATTTTCTCCAAGAATAATCGTCAGGTGGAATATCAGACATCTTCAAGCTAATTGCAGGGACTCTCACCACTCTCTTCAATCTCAATTTTCTGGCGTACCATTAACAGGGGAGAACAGAGCATTAATTATCTGAAGAAAAGAATGGAGAGAAAATTAAGGAAGATACTGAGAATTGAAAGGGGGAAAAAGGTTACCTCTTCTTTGAACAATGGCATTTCCCAGAAGACGTATCGCACTTGCCAGACCCCATAGTCTCTGAGCCACACTTTCTTTTCAATGAAGATGTAGAAAGAGGAGGCTTTCCCAAAGTTGAAGCCTGTGAGAGATTTGTAATAATCTGAAAAGCTGAAGAAGAAGGTTGCTTGCTGTCAGTGTACTCCCCAGTCAAAGACGAAACCAAAGAGTTAGGAGCTGAGGAATACGAGAAATTAATGGTGGTCGACAAGTCCTTCTTCTCAATCGCACCGGTTTTAACCATGGCGGAGTCGTTTAGGCCTCGATGGTGGTAATGGGTAGGTGGGATTTGTTGGATCGGTGTCGCGTTGTAGATTTTAGTGTCAATTAGAGGCAGAGTTGAGGGCACAGGAGCTCTTCGGAATCGAGCATGGCCGATTCTGTCCCGACCAAGAAGGGAAATGACCTTTTTGAACTTGGAAACAGCGACGTCGGCTACTGCCTTGTAGTCCATATCGATCTCCAGTGGCAATTTGGAAATTTGGTGGCTTTGTTGAGATTGTGAAAGTAATCTGATAAGCTTCTCAACGTTCTCAAGCCCAGAAGCCGCTTCTTGTACGGCATTCTCTTCCATTTTGGTCGAGAAATTATCGGTTTTGTAACCCATCATGAGCTCCACCGCCATCTCTCCAATATCATAGACCCAAGAAACAGAGAGAGAGAGAGAGAGAGAGAGAGAGAGAGAGAGAGAGAGAGAGGTCAAACTCAAAAGAAAACAGAGGAAGGCTGTTGATAAAGAGGAGGGGGAGGGGGTCACAGGTCAAAAGTGATGCAACTGCAGACTGAATATGAAAGACTGATGACTAATTGCGTGAATAGCCCTTTTATGATTTGAACAAAAATTCTCTTACCTAAAAAGTAGGACACATAGTCGTCCATGACCATGTATTTTTATTCTCTAAATAATCATAAACATTAAAATAAAATTGAATGTTAACCATATTAATGGTGTCCAATCTTGATCGTTGAATAAAAAATCAATGATTCATATCATCTTTAAAAAACAAATTGTTTTTTTTATGTTTTTTTCTAAATATTTTGTTGGTCAGATGTAGACTCTTCATTTCTTATTAGAATGTGCACATTTGATCAACATATCACATCTTATTTAAAAAGAACAATAAATGATATGTTTTCGTTAATCATTATAATTCACAAGAATATTATTAAAAACACTTTTTTTTCAAATCTATTAAAAACATTTATCATATATGACATATAAGAGTATGTATATTTTCAAAATAGGTAATATCTGAGCTCGTTTAGCATAAAATTGTGAGTTAATGATTTTTAGAATAAAAGTATTAGAATATGATTGTGAGAAAATATATGTCTGAAAAGTTAGAATTACTTTATTTATTAACAATTGGAATGTTCTTATTTAACGATAAGAGTGTTAGATTATTTTGTTTATTTTTACGAAATAAACAAAGAGATGCTTCAAATATCAATTTTACCCTTAGACTAACAAATGTTTATGAATAGCAATTACTTAATTTATAATAGATGATCAAGATAAGTAATAATAAAAATGTAATTTTTTTATTCAAATAAAATTATAGATTTTTTTTATATATATTTATTAATTAATTGACCAGTTTAAAAGCCAAATGTCTAGAAATACGGTTCTAACTATTGGGTAAACACCGTGGAGAATGTTTGATTTTTATCTTAATCATATGACAAAAAAATTAATGTGCGTATTTAGTTCTTTCCTTTTCAGAACTGTGAAGATCTTTTTAAGAAGAATTTAACAAAATAGTTTTCTGCAAAATCATGAAAAAGGAAAAATGGTGAAATAGATCGAAGGAAAAAGGGGGAGAGTTGAATAACTCTCTTATATGATGAACAAAAAATGATCTCTACAACAGATAACATCTCTCCTGAATTAAAAAGAAATAAAAAGAAATAAAAAAATTACAGATTCTAAACAAAAAAGATAAAAAAAAATTGACTTTGTCTTACCTTAGGGTTACTGCACACATGAGTAAATGAGAGAGAGAGCAATCATTTCAATGGCCTGAAGAGTGAAGCTCTCGAGGGAATGGTGAAATTTATCCAGAATAAACATACCCCTTAATTTAGTTAGTAGGGTATCAACATTATCTAAAAAGTCTAACAATTTTTTAATTTTATAAAAATATCAAACCAAACAATGATGTGTTGTAAATATCTTCGCATTCCTGACATATTCCTCGTTACCATAGCATTAATACATAGGGGCATTATCGTCAAATGCAGGTGAGAATAAGATCCAACCACGGCAAATTTAATCAAAGTCTAGTTGGAAACTGTGCATGAATAATTTAAATAACGTAAAGCTGATTCGCTATGTCGGATGTTGACCTGCTTTCAGTGTGGGTCCCTTTTGAAATAAAACCCGTGGGACATTGATTGAAATCAAGTCAATGCATTCAGTACTTTCAGCCGTTTGATCAGTGATTGGTTAGAAAATTAAACGTAGATTAGGTTGGTGCCAGCATTATAGTTGACTTTTTGAATCAATTTATTTCACAATGATTTTTTTTTTCAATTTAATTGTCTGTTATTTTAAATATCTATTTTGTTGAGCTTCTAGATAAATGGGTTTTTAAAACAATTACTTACCTCTTGAAATTATTATTTTTAAAACATTTTTTTATAAATCATTGTTTATTTTAGAATGAGATGATTGTAGGTTTGCATCCAATTAATCTCACATCTTAACAATCAGATAAATCTTTGGTGGTTTCTGGTGTAAATTGAACTACTCTTCACAAACAATAAACTCAAAATTTAATTAGTTGTGTTATATTTTAAGATTAAATTATTATTATACTATAGTTATTTCTCAGATCTTTTTTTAAAAGATCTCTCATTATTTGTTTAACTTGAAAAATATTAATGACTTTACAAAAAATTGTATTGTCATTATTTGGAACGTTTAAAATATTAAGAGGAAAATATGATATTTTAAGAGTACTTTATATTAGTTTAATATAATAATTTTTTTCTCCTCTACTTATTTTTTTTCTCTATTTTTATTTCCTTGTATTATTGAATAAAACAATTACACACTATTAAGTGTGGTTGAATTCAAGCTATTTTTTATATGGTTTCCACAAAAGCCTTGTGAGACGTACAAGCGTGTTCTTTCTTAATTCTTTTTTTGTCAAAGAGTGTTATTTCTTAATTGAAAAGCTAATAGTGTCATAACTAATTAATAAGCTTTAAATCTTAAAAATGATTCGTCAAAGTAATTGCCTAAGATCATATGATTGGCCATGGGAGATGAACTATCACTAAGAATTACAAATCACACGTCATTGTAACCAATAAAAGATGGCTAATTATACATGAACACGACAATTAACATATTTTGAATGTTCTAAAATTCTCTTTATTTTATATTTTTTTGATCAAATTACGCACGTAAGACTTGAACCTAACACCAACTCTTTAGGATGAGAGATATGCATGTAAAGGCAATAATTCTCGATTATATAATTAACCTTGAACCATCTTTATATAATAATAAAGAATAATGGAATGTGGTTAAATTCAAGTGATTGGGTACAGTTTTTTCAATCCTCTACTCAATGAAGCAACAAGCATTTATTTATAGATTAGGTTAAGATGACATTATGCCTCTACAATCAACTACTCGCCGTAAGACGAAGACTGGAGAATTAATGGGATAGTGGAAGAGATGGTTAACAATTATTTTGATTCAGACTTCAATTAATCTTGTCCAATTGATTAATTATGCGGTTGAGATATTTTTAATATTTACTCCTTATGGGTAAATGTCGTGTCATTCTCTAATTAGTTGTGGACGGTCTATTATGTTGAGTTATGAGTGTCAACTCATCAACCCACGTACATATGACCGTTTTCAGTATGCAGTCATTTTCCCCCATGGTGCATATTTTATTCCGTTACAATGTGATTACTTCAAGATTAACTATTTCATTGACCATCTAATATTCTATTATTTGACGAAAAAGAAAATAATAAATGTTATGAATACTAATATTAACAATGCCATGACTTGACAGTATATTCGGTTGAATATTTCAGTCGTTTCTTATTGTATTAAAATCATTGTGATAAATAGTATTAATTCATGGTCTCGAATAAGACTAGTTTTAATTTGACTTTGAAGAAGGTTAAATTATTAAAACACCTCATACACTTTGACTGTGTTACATCACACATCTGCATTTTTATTGCTAATTTATCTCCTGCACTGTACGATATTTGCAATTAAATACCATGTTGAACAAGAACCGATATTTTTAGCATCTTTACTTTAACAATTTGCAAGTGTTTTCATGTTCAAAGTGTTTTTCATCTCTAATAAATTCCTCATGTATGTGAGAAAGGTTAACATAATACGTCAGAAAAATTAGGTTTTGATTTCGTTGAATACGTCATTGTTAACCTCTCAATTTGCATTATAAGATCACTCATTCAATTTTCTTAGTGATTATTTTTTAAATGTTTTTAAATGTAAAAAAAACTTTTTTTATTTAGACAAAACAGTGGTTGTTGTGAGGCTTAATTGCAAAAAATTAGAGAAAAAAAATGTGTAAAATATATGATCAACATTAGGGTTTTTTTTAGCATTTTATAACCTACCTTTTAAACTCTTTTATATTAGATGTGGATTTGGATTGTTAGGAAGAAAGAGAACAAAATATGTAAGAAAGATGCCATATCCGTGAGTGATAGGACTTAGGACATAAGAATCTTCATCTCTGAAACAAATCAAAACAAATCAAAATTTGGTGTGAATATGCTATGGTGGGTCACTTTTCAATGATATCACATCATTTATAATATTAACATTAATCTCAAAACATATTTATTAAACTATTTCAATATATTTATTGAATCTTAAAAAATTCATTGAAAATAGTTTTTATTTATTGAATCTTAATCCACATTATAGTTAAAACAGTGAACACATCCGTTAAACTACAGAAAAAACAAACATATTACTTATGTGACACTGTCTTATTTTGGCATAGAAGTCAGAAGGGGTTTTTGGCAGCCTACTAGCTAAGGACAAAGAAACACACTAAGATATCTAGTCTGCCTTAGAAAAAACAGAGGAGACGTCCTAAAGTTTGGCAGCCTACTTCTTTGACTTGGCAGTGAGAATTAGTCAGTCATTTACGTGTCTTTTCTCTTGCTCTTTTGTATTGGACGTAACTAAAGTGTTTCAGGCTCATGCATTCTGGCATCCCTACATATTCTTCATTCTTTTCTCTCCTTATACACACTATGACAACTATTAGAAGAGTAATTATACGTGAATAAAATAATTGATCTATTTTAAATAGTCAAGTGACATATTAGTTATTTATAAATTATTTTATTAAATTATTTTATTAAGTCATCAAACATCAATCTATATGATAACACATCACTTAATCATCAAAAACTTGATTAATCACTTAACACTCTAGAATTTCTCTTAAAAAAGTAACACAAATAAAAATCATTCTCATGGTTATTTTTTTTAAATGTCTATAAATTATAAAAATACTTTAAGTTTCTCACAGCTAATAATTTTATTATGGATGAAAAAATTTCATGGTTGAATTATTTTTTTAAACAAGTTGAACTCATTTATTGTCTAATGAAAAATGACTTGTGGAATGTAAGGACTAAATCAATATAGAAATAGTGGAAAAATTAGAAAGACAATGCATGAATGCATTCTATTATACCAATATAAAAGTCCCAAAAAAGTCTTAAGAGAGATTTGCATTTTTTTTCACGTTATGTAAGAGATTCATCCCTGTGTGGACTCATTTTATACTGTAGAATTGTTATTTTAAAGTAGTTAAAATACAGAGTTTTCACGATTTGCCAGTTTCATTTTTAAGAATTGATACAGAGTATTTGAAAAAGGAAAATATGTGCTAGTTCTAATTAGGAAAAATTATAAATTAGTTTCTTAAATTATCAAGTTACTGTTATCTATAACCCTGACACTACTACAAAATTATTTTTTAACGATGAGAATTTTTCGTCGGTAAAAATAAAAGACGACGGGTAATCACCCGTCGTCTTAAAAAATATCATAAAAAATCACATATTTTTTACAACGGATAAAAAACTTACGGCTATTCTAGACATCGTCATCTTCAAACCTAGAAGAACGACAACTGTTTTGTAGTTTTTCGATGACGGTTACTGCACACACCACCACCATTTTTTAATTGTGTTTAACGACGGTGTCTATAGACACCATCAACGTTGTTTATTATTTATTATTTATTTTTATTTTTGAAACTGTCATTTTTGTTATAGTTTTGCGACGGTAGTCGTTTGTGATGATATTTTAAAAAAAAATTATTTACATTATAATTAGGCCAACCTAATAGAATTGAAGAATAAATGAAAATAGAAAAACACCACAAATTTCTCAGCATACATTATAACTCTTCGTTGCATACAATATGATTATGCTCAAAAATTTTAACATTGTAGAATAGAAAAAATAAATAACGTAATTAATTATAAAAATCTTGAAACTAATGAACTTTGAATACTTCTTTAAGTTGTTCTAGTTGCTCCCAAATTAATCTGCTTAGTTATTGAGCCCTGCAAAAAATAAAGGTTGGTTTAACCCATCAATTTATTACAAAGTATGGTAAAAAAGTATTGAAAGTTATCATTTATACATGTTTTGTTGATTTGATATTTACCGCTTCGTTTATCCACTCATGTGTTGCATTATAAATTATTTAGTTTAACCCTGAGTAAAAGATAAAACATACAAATTTAAACAAATTATGAACGCACCGATATCATATTAACGACAATACATAGTTATGTGTACTACCTTCAATAATCATAGTGTTTTCGCCATTTGGTCGAAAATAACAACCTCGTTTTCATCATCTGTGTCAATTGTTTTAACAGAAGTCATCTCTTTCGCAAAAAATAACAATCTAATAATATATTACTTAAATCATCATCAATAATACTTTTACGATATTCTATTTGAGTGGAAGATAAGACAACTGACCATCTTGGATCTTCGACATAAAAAACTTATTTTGCTTACGATGCTAAAATGAAAGACTCATTTTTGTAACCTAATCTTGCAAGATCAACTCATGTAAATTCAAGATCATCAACTTTGATCCCATTACTATTCTCAACCCACTCACTTTTAAACAACAGAATTCTAAACGTATGATAATTAAGCTCCCAAATCTCTTGGATCACTCCATAAAAGGACAAGTATGAATAAATATGATTGTTATCCTTGGCATTTGCAATCTGCATTATATGTGCCACTACACTAACTCCCTTATTCTGGAAACATCGGTCGTTATCACGACATTTTGTATGAAATCTATAGCCATTTATGGCGTAACCAAAATAATTGAATACCTCATAAGTTAGTTCGCATACAATCCACCTCAGTGTATTTGTTACATTTATAGAAACATCAATATCATTTACTGATCACACAACCAATAAATAAATGTTCAATTATGTTCATCTTGTAGCCATTTAT
Source organism: Datisca glomerata (assembly GCA_003255025.1). NCBI lineage: Eukaryota > Viridiplantae > Streptophyta > Magnoliopsida > Cucurbitales > Datiscaceae > Datisca > Datisca glomerata. The sequence continues at coordinate 1,535,491 of QANY01010875.1, forward strand.
GTCTCATTGATTTGTTAAGATACTTCTTCCTCAAGAAAGTCATATGTTGCCTATATAGAAGCACAAAATGAAAATTCAAATAAAGTATGAAATAAAGAACCATTATAAAAAACAATGAGCATGATAACAAATAAAAGATTGAGATTATTATACTTACTCGATATAGGGTTGAACTTCATTAGTATTTTCTAATACGTCACGATGTGCTTGCTTCCACTGTTCGTGATCAATTCTTTCTACATGACCACTTGATAAAGACTTACCATCTTTCAAATCATCATTTGACCACGGAACTCCAATTGATTTAACTCCTAGATATTCAATGTAAATCTTTACAGCTTCTTCAGCAATATAACACTCACTAATGCAACCATCTGGATGATTGTGATTTCTTACTTAACCCTTTTAACACTTTCATATATCATTCAGATGGGTACATCCACCGTAAGTAAACTGGTCCACAGAGCCGTATCTCTCTGACAAGGTGCATAGTGAGATGAACCATGATAGTGAAGAATATGGGAGGAAATTTTTTTTCAAGAATACATAACCTCACAACAATTTCTTTTTGTAGCACATCTAGTTGTGAAACATCTATAACCTTACTACAAACTGCATTAAAGAATGAACAAAGTTTGGTGATTGCATCATGATCTGGTAATAATCCGCGCACTGCCACAAGGAGTATATGTAGTATTAATGTATGAGATCATGAGATTTCAACCCATTAATACTAAGATCTTTCAAAGAAACCAGATTTTGAAAATTTGTTGAGTACCCTTCAGGAACTTTTATGTTAGCTAATGTAGTGCATAGCTTCTTCTTTTCTGCTCGTGACAATTTGTAACAAGCTGGGTGTAGGGCTGGTTTTTTTTCATTGACTCCTGGCGCCAATTCTGGTCTAATGCCCATTTTCTTAATATCCATACGACTAAACAACCCATCTCTTGTCTTCCCAAAAATGTCAAGCAGTGTTCCTATAATATTCATGCAAATATTTTTTTCAATGTGCATAACATCGAGACAATGTTGAACGTGTAAGCTTTTCCAATATTCTAGATTGAAGAAATTTGATTTCTTCTTCCAGTAAGATTTGGACAATCCATCATTCACCGATTCCTTCACATTCTTCTTTCCCAGTGTAAATATAACTTCCTTAACTCTTTCCAACACTTGTTTTCCACTTAGAGATGCATGAGTTGTTCTAAGCTCTTGACTACCATCAAATGTCTTTTTTACCTTCTATAAGATGTGTGAGTGGTAAAAATCTTATGTCTTATATATGCATTTTGTTTTCTGTGTTTTAGCCTAATAGAAGATGTATCTTCTGCACATATTGGACAAGCATAATAACCTTTAACACTGCATCCACATAAGTTTTCATATGCAGGAAAATCATCGATCGTCACATTAAGACTGCTCTTAGAGTAAAACTCTCTTCTTAATATGCATCATATGCCTCAATTCCCACTTCCCAGAGAAATTTAAGATCATCAAGCAAATGTGCTAAATAAACATCAATATCATTTCTTGGTTTCTTAGGACCAACTATTAACAATGTTAACATCATGTATTTTCTTTTCATGCACAACCATGGATGGGGATATATATCACCATAATAATAGGCCAACAACTATATTTACTACTAAATGAACTAAATGGATTTATCTCATCTACTGCAATAGCTAGATGAAGGTATCTTGGCTCAACTGTGAAATCCAGCCACTTGTGGCTATAAGCTTCCAAGATGGAGAATCGGCTGGGTGACGTAATTTACCATCTATTTCCCTATCGTAAGCATGCCATGTCAAGTTTTTGCAATATGGCTACTCTTATACATTCGTTTAAACTATGGTATGGGAGGAAAATAACACAACACCTTTGCAAACACTCTTTTTTTCTCCCCTGACAAATTTTTTGATGGTTTCCATCTTGAGACACCACACACAGGACATGCAATTGCTTCTACATGCTCATTTCTATATAAAATGCAATCATTAGGACATGCATGTATTTTTTCATACTCCATTCCTAAAGTACACAAGGTTTTCTTAGCATCGTAGAATGAAACAGGCATTTGATTGCCATCTGAAAGCATTTCCTCTAACACACTTAATAAATCTGAGAAATTTATGTCACTCCATCCATATTTAGCCTTTAAATTATGTAACTTCACTAATGCAGATAATTTTGTGAACTTTTTACAATTAGGGTACAAAGGCATCTCGGTTTCATTAAGCATATTTTTGAATTTCTTAGGATTATCTAAATAAAAATCTTCTACCGCTTCAACCATATTTACGGTACATTCATAATCATCAATATCTACACGAGATCTCTATCTTCCTTCATTTATACCAAACATACTTTTTCTAGAATTATCTAACTTTCCATGCCACACCCATGTTTGATATCCTTGATATATACCATTAATGAATAAGTGATTTCTTATATCAGAGAAAGTGAAATGTTTGAGATTCTCACAGTCCACACACGAACAACGTAAGAAACAAGGGTCATTACCTTGCTCCATCGCATACTTGAGAAATTTGTCAACCCCAATGTCATAATTTGTAGATGTTCTATCCATAAACATCCACGATTTTTCTATCCTGAGAATACACAAATATATTGAAAACTCATTATTAACCTAGAATTAATGTAATTAAATTAAAAAGATGGAGAAAAAAGAAATATACCTTCCAAATTCACGAGTTGAATGCATAAAAAAGAGATTAGAGAATCAGAGTTGAATGTAAATGAGATCTCAAGTTTAAGTAGAAGAGGGAACAATTGGTTCGAAGGAGAAATAGAGAATCGAAGACAACGACGAGACGCAGAGAGAATTAGAGAAAAGAAGTTGCGCGGTTATTTTTAGGTTAAAAAGTGTGATAAAGGACGAAGAATTATATACACCCCGTCGTGAATGATGATCAATTCCACATGCAGGAATAAAACAATTTAAAGGCATGTGGTATAAAGTGTTAAAACACGACGGGTGGGCTATAATCCGTCATTAATGTAGTTTCTAAAACGACGGGTTCTAGAAAACCCGTCGTTGTTGAACTACATAAAAATGACGGTTGATATAGACACTGTCATTTTTGAAACTTCATTAACGATGGGGGATATATAGCCAGTTGTGTTTGATGCTGCAAAATTTCAAAAATAAAATTTAATTTAATTAATCCTCAATCCTGCAAATAAAAACATGTAAAAGTCTACATAGAATACGACCACAAACTCAGAATTCATTCAGAATAATTTGTAGACTACTTCTATTAATATTTAAAATGTAATTTATTACACCGAGTAATTTATTACAATCGTAAAAATCAAAATGCAACCTAAAGCTAGCTATCCCAACCGGCAGCACATATACTCAGCGAAGTGATTGGACCATTCAAATCATACTTCATCAATCTCTTCTTATGTATACATTGATTTGTTCATGAACTGCCATAAAAAATTAACAATTACGTTAGTCAAACTACTCTACATTATCATTAGAATAGATTAAATATAGTGAAACAATAATTAGTTTACATACCATTTCATTCATAGACTTGTTACGATTCTCGATTATATGTTTCATGAAACGCATAACACAATAGTCCCTTTCAACCCTCCCAACTTACTTATGACACTATTTATAAATTAATTATGTAGATTAATAAATCCAAACAATCAGCATAGACATAAAATATAAATGTATAAATTAATACCTGAGGTTTTATCCACTTCAAAGATTTCCTAATTGTACATTCTAGCATAGTTCTAGTAATATTGAAAGTCATGTATAATAAATTTTAACCCTTAATTATATATTTATAGTGTAATTCATAATACATTTAATTATCAACTATAGAGAAAAACTAGAGGTGTCAATAGGTGTCGTGCTGCCGGCCGGCACGGTGGCACGGTACACAACCATGTACCCGTAACGAGCTGAGGATTTTAAGCCAGGCACGTCACAACACGGCACAGTTAAGTTGGTGTGTCGGGCTTGGCACGACACCTAAATGGACCGTGCCATGCCTGGCACAACCCGTTGGTACAATCAACATTTTCTCCAATTTTGCGTATCCCATACAAGAGATTTTATGGTTATATATATTTTACGCTCAGTTTAATTATTGTTGTTCCCTTATTTTCTACAGTTGAGCAATTAATAGTAACTATGCCAAAATTTATAGTTAAAAAATTGAACGTGAAACTAAAACGCATAAATGATTTTACAAAAAATTCAGGAGTAAGACGAGATTTCAAAAACTCATCCCAATGCAGTTGCTCGATGAAGCTGTACTTGATAAGTTGTTGCCTTAACTTTTCGAGTTCGTCCAAATAAGGGAGAATAAATTTTCGATCGAGGCTATACTTAAATTTACGTCCTAGTTCACCAGAATTCATTAAAATATTCTCATTAAGTGCTGGATCTATCACATATTGAGTCTACACCAAAAATATTTAATAAATCTTTAATTTGAATCACGAATAACAACTAACAATAATTTATTAAAACATACAAATACCTCAATAGCTTCGTACACCTTCTCTTTCACCTCTTTTGGAACATGGCGGTCCCAATCGTTGTAAGTTATTGGAACAATTGAACGTACACAACTTCCAATAAAGCTTTTAAATTTGGGAACATCCTCACCTACAGGTTGTCCCTTAATATTTGTTGTGATAATCATTTTTTTTTTCAAAATTCCTTCTATCAGCTTTCAAGTTGACCCTATTTTCCCTCTTCTTTTTGTCATACTAGTCATCGTATCCATATTCAATCTATCTAAGTTATCGATATTCAAATTATCATCACTCGAGTCTTCTCTGACCATATCTATAAGCTATGAAATTACATAACATATTAATTATTCATTCAAGTTGAAAAGCGCAATCGTGGTAGTGATCTGACACTTAGATGCATACTTTATTTGATATTAGATCATTTATAAATGCATGATGTTCTGAAATAAATGTACAAGTAACTATATGAAATAGAACAAGATATTTTACTTGCTATAGATAGATGATAATATTTGACTTTAAACTAATTGGTTGCTAAGATCACATGTTAACCTTTTTATCACTAGATATCGAAAATGATGGAAAAATACAACATATTCATCAAAGTATTTTCCATGGCCAATGAAAAAATATGAGCAGAATAGGAAAACCCAGATGACCATGAAAAAAATCAAACTAATTTCCAGAACCCAATTCATAATGACACAAACTAAATTACAAAAAACACTAAAAGGTGATGTAAAATTGAAGAAGATAAGACATGAATTAAAAGCAATACCCAAGTAACCACTCTTAGCAGCCAAGAAATTCTAATTGTACAAGAAATTCTAATTCTAATTATATAAGCACTGAAATTAAACCCTCATTGTACGTCAAACAGTCCATCCAACAGTTCAACAAAATTAAACGATCACCGTACGTTCGACATTCCGTTCAGTAGTTCGACATAAAAAATTACCGAATAAAAATTGACAAAATGAAAAATTACTGAATCAAGGGAAGATGATGAAAACGACAAGTTGGGAATGATGAAGATGATGACTCCTCCAAGGAGAGACGAGACAGAAGTTGAAGCTAAAGCACGACAGTGGAAGCAAAGAAATTCCGTGGCACAAGGAGACAAGAATGGTGGGACAGCCGCGTATGGGGCAGGGAGAAGGAGATGGAATAACAAATTCTAGGGGTACGATATATATAAGGTCACAAAACATGAGAGTTCTACCCCGTCATTTTATATAGTTTTATAAAAATGACAGGGTTGGAACCCCCATGACTATCTACCATCATTTTGTGTTTATCTTTTAAAAAACAACGAGGTTTCCAAGCCCCGCCATTTTCTTCCTTCTACTAGTACGATAGGTATTCTACCTACCGTCGTTTTTTTCATTTTACCATGATGGCTATTCTATAAACCATCGTAAATTTTAAAAAAGAAGGCAGAAGATGACAACTTTTGTATTTCCCGTCGTGGCTTATTTTTCACACGCGTCGTGAAAAAATGAAATTGTAGTAGTGTGAACTATTATTTTCATCATTTATCATTTACTATCTGATAAAATGTTAGCCATCTGTTAGTTTACATTAAAATGACATAGTTTTGAAATGTTAAAATTAAAAATATACCCATACAAATACTACGTCATTTTCACCCTATCTTTTTTTCCATACCCAGTCAAAATCGTCTTTCTTTTTATTTCATGAGAGCTTACATTATCAAATATTAAGAGTGCACGGGTAAAAAATCTCGTTGCCATATGGACAAAGGAGGCCTACTCAGGGATCGCACAAAGTAATAGAAAAGTACAAATGATTACGGACTGAAGCTGTGAGACATCTCAAAAACGGGGCCAGCACCTCAAGAAAGGGGGTTGTCACCTCAAAGACAGGGTCATCACCTCAAGAATGGGAACATCACCTCAAGAACGGGAGAGAACATCAGAACGAGAAAGATTGGCTAGTTAATAGGAGCAGACGAAATGGGTTTTGATCGGCAGTCAAGTGGCTGTGATTGATTGGATAACTGAAATGACCCCGATTAGATAGATTGACTTTGTAATTGGCGGTGTATTTTGATCAAAGCCATGAAATTTAGGGAGGACATGGAGTACAACAAAAAAACACACATTCAATACAAACTTAAGCTCATATAATTCAGAGCACTTTACTTCTTACAAATCTCTCATTCCTGAACTCTCTCTCATTAATACACATATAAGTCTATCCTTATCAGGTCTTTTCCCTTCAATATTTGATTAGCAGAAAAAATCCTTTACATTTTGATGCTCTCGCTAAGATTTGAGAGAAAAAATTAAGAGTCCCACCCTATAAAGCCATAAACATACCTAGAACTAGATCCAACGCAGCTCGAAATGGAGACAATAGGTCCAAGAATGAAGGTGAGCACACGGGATCAACTAACCCCACCCAAAGAAATGTTGCAGACAATCCTAAACGGGATACATGAGACGGAACGGAGGAACACTGAACCAATGCATAATGCATGGCAGAATGTGCAAGAGCAAATTAACACGCTACAACAGGAACTCGTGAAAACGCGAGTAGAGTTCAGCCAACGGGTGAATAACATCGAAATGAAAAATGATGATGAACGAGAAACCCACTTCGAGGGCAACCATTGAGACGAAAGGTAAGGGGACCGTGAGAATAGTAGAAACACGTAACAGGAAGAATATACTCAGTCGCAAAACCTTATGAAGGAAGCTACGGGAGAGGCTCGATAATCCTGAGTCATGCCAAAGGAAGTGTGAATAACTGCTCGACAAAAAGATTATGGAGATAAAGAATATCGAGAGTACGGGAAAACTGACCTTGGATCTCTTATCCAGACGCCGTTAGGCCCAGAAGTCCTGGCAACACCCATACCCCAAAACTTCGTTGTGCCCAGGTTCAATTCAAGCTGATAACCTTGTCATGGATGGACATCTGGCGGAGGACAGGAGTGTCTGCGTCAGAAAAAATCCCATTTGTGACCACATGCAAAGAGCGGGGATCCTTCAAGAAGCTGACGTCAAAGGGAACTGGTGGAGTCGCAGGGTGTAGGCGCCACCTCCAGACACCCATATCCTTAGACAGATGCGAGTAATCAGAAGAGGAGATGACTTCCTATGTGACAAGGGAGGAGGCACAACAATCATCTCCGGAACAGGGGAAACCTCGTCAATGAGGGCAGGGAGATCAGCAACGGGGGCATGGAGAACAAGGCTAGGGGGTGTAACATCCATTGAAGCGGCACTTGATGATCTGACATTCCCCGCCTTTTGGCGCTTGCCCTCACCAGGTACCCCCCATAATTTACTTTTAAGACGCTTCAACATCTCAAGCTCGTTATGCGTAAAACAAAAAATCACATCATGTTCCTCTGCCTCCTTTTGTGCAGCTTCCCGTTGAGTCTCACATTCTCTTTCTTCTTGAGCAAACCCCACTTCTTCCCGCTCCGACTCTGAAGATTCAAGTGAACTTGTCCATACTATTTGATGAAAAGTGGGAACATGGATTGTAACGGGGATGGCCCGAGAGACTTATGTTGTAGAATATGAGGGGGTAAAGGACTCAACAACCAGAATGGGTGCGACCAGACTTTGGTCCCTCTCTTTAGGTCAATGAGATCTCTCTAGTCTCGTTCTAGGCAATTATAGGTGACACGAAGTCGCGCGGCTACTTTTTTCAGATCCAAAAACCTCTTGTTCAAATACTTTTCTGCACAAAACAAAAATAGGTTAGTGTTTAGATAAATACAACAATGAAACGATAAAGTTAAAAACAATAAAAGAACAAGGGGAGCTCCAGCCACTTACTGAACTCTCCACAGATCTGGGCAACGACCCAACGACTAGTCCTCCCCGCTTCTCACTCGCGCGGGAAGCTAAGTAATAGGACAATCCATGCATTTTTACTATATACACGGCGTGAATCTCATCTACACATATATTTGAATTATGCCTCCTATTAAGGGATTCAATCCCTAAAAGAACCCTATAAGTACTAGAGGTATATTGGGAAGGGGCGAGGTTGAAGGTACTACAAAATTCTTGAAAAAGATGAGAAAAAGGAAGTTTTAAACCTAAGGCTATGCACATCGAGGCTAAAGAAATTTGGTATGGGAGATTACACGAGAAACTTTAGGGATTCTTTCCCCGAAACCGTAGATTATGTCTGGCAGTTTTAAACTAACGCCTAACAACGAACAGAAAACTAGTAACTAACAAAACTAACTCTAATTGAATAACATAAGATGAGCTACTACTTTAGCTCATTACAATGCTTAATAGAGGAAAAGAACTACAAAGCCCAAACCTGATTCACCATTCCATTGTTGTTCTTTATTACATGCATATTCGATTGATAAGTTACTTTCGTAGGGATTGGCTGCGGAGGAAGACAAGAAAAATGGAGGCGCTTCATCGCTTGAAGAAGAAAGCAGTGGAGCTTTCAGGGTGTTTTCATTTTGATAGGGTATAGGAAAAAAAGAGAGGGTCAAAACGACGTAGTATTAAAATTTCAAAACTATGTCGTTTTAAGGTAAATTAAAAGATCACTAACGGTTTATTTGATGGAAGGATTGATAGTAAATGATAAGTTGAAGGTTATAAATGACAAGAATAATAGTTCATGGTTATAAATGACAGCAACTTGATAATTCAATGGACCAATTTATAGTTTTCCCTTCTAATTAATAATTTGGGAAAAGTATTTGTATACCCCCTGAGATTTATCTAAAAAACACGAACACCCCCTATGGTAAAAAAGACACAGACCTCCATTGATATTTTATTTTGGAGACTAAAAAACTCAAAAACGTTATTTCCTTATTAACGACGTTAAAAATCCTCGGATCGATCGGTTTTAAAAATTAAAGAAAATTAGATTTGAACCACGAACGGTTCGTGGGCGGAATATAAAAAAAAATTGATTTAACTTATTTAATCATATTAAATAATTTGAAACCAATTTTAGTTTGATCATGCATATACGATATTAAAACGAATATATTAAGGAAAACTGATTTTTCACCTTTACTCTGTATCAAAAAAATTCCTGGACTGATGGAATTCCCTCGAGCGTTCTTCGTGTTCTTCAAGCTTTAAGATCAAAATCACGAACTTGATCTTCCACAAACGATTTCTGAATTAGTCCACCAACAACCACCTGTTAATTTCAGAAATATATCTCAGAAGAATTTTACGTAGGAATTTGAGTGTGGGCTCTCAAAATTATTGAAGAAAAAAATAAAATCTTCCCTTCTTCAGATTAATTTCGGCGGCAACAGTAGTGAGAGGAGAAAATATTTTTCTCTTCCTTTTGTTGATAACAACAACTGTATCTAATACTTATTATCTCTTTACAATCAAATTACTATTAGATATTTATCAAATGATAATTTTTAGTATTTACAAATATACTCATATATTATAAAATTTCTAAAAAATCTCCTAATTATTTATTATTGCTGAAAATTACATGATCTCTTAGAGTTTTAGTTGTATAAAAAATCATCAATCTAATTGATAGATATAATTGATGATTATCAATTAATTAATTAATTTTATTTAGCTAATTATCTAATAATTAGAAAATAATAAATAATTAATTCAATACAACAATTACACTTAACTAACTTAAGTGACATAACCTATCACATATAGGTGTAGGAAATATGTCTTGACACCAAAACACATTTTGGTCCGACTAAGTTTGTTTTTCTATTCCTGTCCTCTGAGCTATTTCTGAGACCGAATGGACCAACATGAACACAACTTAGGATTCAAATACCTGGTGAATTTATCTTCATAAATTGTCGACTTATTTAATCCTGACATCCTACGACTCCACTATATGTTTGATGCCGAATCAACTCTCAATTCATGCGTGCTACATTTTCTGTTGGTGTAAATAAACTCTATTTATTTTCATTGTCTATAAAATATTTTAACATAATATCCATAATGAATATCAATAACAAGAGCGGACCATTTTACCCCTCCCGTTATTATTTTCTTAACTCCTTTATTGACTGTGAATAAAAAAGACATTATAGTGAATTGCCTCGTATAACTCACAAGTCTTATTCAATAACTTATTTTATCGAATATTTGACCAAGTTAATTTATTCACATACCCATTAATAAAGCATAGGTGATATTGTTGCTTTCACAATCCATAATGAATTTTCATATCTGTGAATCACACAACTTCTACTTAATTAAATTACAATCCCAACAGCCGAGGTATTTCCCTCCAATTCAAACTCACTCATTTGACGTATCAAATATTGCAACTAACCAAGTTAAGTTATGTATTCACCTCATGATTAAGATAATTATGAAAGTACTTTTAAGGTGTAACAATTAGGTTTAGAGCGAGGTAAATGTTTTGGGCTCTAAGCTAATTTGTTACCGGTTTATTCAACATGTTCATCATATGTTTAGGTTAGCTATTTGAGTCTCCACTCTTATGCCACAAGACTGACATCTAACAGTTCAATCTAATAATCGTAATCAGATTCAATTGTCCAGTCGATCCTAGACTATAAATATCGTTCTCAACTATTTCAGAAGAGTTCACCGGAGACGCTTATGTATTCACTCTTTTTTCGTTGACAATAGTTTCAGGGCTTGAGTAATTTATTAACATGCTTTAATTCAAAATAAAACTTTCAATTTATTTATAAAAAATTCAGTAATACAAATATCTGAGAAATAAGTAAATACAAATAAATAGTTATTACACGCTACTATATGGACATATTTCAACAATCTCCCACTTGGACTAAAGCAGGCGTGTACAATCTCTTATCCCCAAGCCTTCCACTTGACCCTAAAAAACTTTACTACCTAAAGTCTTCGTGAAAGGATCTACCAGGTTGTTGACCGTTGAAATATGTGTAGCCACAACGTCTCCACGTTGAACAATCTCTATAATCAGGTGATACTTATGTTATATGTGTTTGGATCTCTTATGAATTCTAGGTTCTTTAGAACTTGCTACAGCCCCACTGTTATCACAATAAAATGTCATGGGCTTGTCAGTGTCGGGAACAACTTCAAGAGTCTTCAAGCATTTTCTAAGCCATACAATCTCATTTGCACCTTCACAAATTGTCATATATTCAGCTTCCATGGTAGAATCAACAATACAAGATTGCTTGATACTTCTCCATACAACTGCTCCACCATTCAGGATGTACTGATTCTAAAGTGGACCTCATGGAGTCCTTATCAGCTTGAAAATTGGAATATGTATAACCCGTCATATTCAAATCACTATGTGAATACATAAACATTTAATTTATTGTGCTTCTAAGATACTTAAAGATATGTTTGACTACATTTCAATGCTCAATTTCAGGATTAGATTGGAAGCAACTTACTACGCCCGCGCCATAGCAAATATCAGGTCTAATGCAAAGCATCGTACACATGAAGCTTTCTACAGTTGAGGCATAGGGTATCGATCTCATGTCTTCCTCTTCTTAAGGAGTCTTGGGAGACTGCTCCTTGGAGAGACTGACTCCATGTCTAAAGGAAAGAAATCCCTTCTTGGAGTTTTGCATACTGAAACGATTCAACACCTTATCAATATAAGATGCTTGAGAATATGTCAATTGTTTGTTCTTCTGATCTCGAAAGATCTGAATACCTAAGACAAATGCAACTCCTCCAAGATTCTTCATGTCAAATTGCTTTGCAAGCCAAAACTTGACATCAGACAGTTTTTTTGCATCATTCTCAATGAGTAGAATATCATCTATATACAATACTAGAAAACCCCCTTCGTGTATCAACTTATACACACAGGGTTCGTCCCCTAACTGTTCAAAATCATAGTTCTTAACAGTTTCATTGAATCTAATATTCTATGACTGTGTGCTTGCTTAAGTCCATAAATGGACTTCTGCAGTTCACAAACTTTACCCTCTTAGCCTTTTTTCATGAACCCGTCTGGCTAAGCCATATAAATACGCTCTTCAAGATTGTCATTCCAAAAGGTAGTCTTGACGTCCATTTACCAGATTTCATAATCAAGAGCAGCAGCAATGGACAAAAGGATTCGGATGGATTTAAGCATGGCTACCAGTGAAAAGGTATCCTCATAGTCTATACCTTCCTTTTGGGTGTAGCCCTTGACTATTAGCCTAGCTTTGATTGTCTCTACATTCCCATCCGAACCGATTTGCTTCTTATAGATTCATTTGCATCCTATAGGTTTTATCACTTCAGGAGGATCTACAAGTTTTCATACTCCATTCGAGTACATCGAACGTATCTCAACGTTCATGGCTTCCTGCCATAAGTTTACTTCAGGACCAGCCATGGCCTCCGAGTAAGAGATCGGTTCATCTAAGCCCTTGTCTGAGACATGTACCTTTTAGGTTCTCCCACAACTCTCCCACTACGTCGAGGCTCCATAGTCTCTAGCACCTGTCATGGTTCTTCCATTATTAAATCAGAAACAATTTCTGATTGGGGAGTTGGTGTTCTCCCACTCAATAATTCCTCTAGCACAACTGTGCTTCTCGGCTGTACACTTTTAATATAATCTTCTTCAAAAAAATAAGTATTTGTGCTAACAAATATTTTGTTATCATTTGTACTGTAGAAGATATACCCATTCGCTCCCATAGGATATCCTACAAACATGCACAATTTTGAACGACTGGCTTACTTTCCTATCTTCAGCCTCAGAACATGTGTCGGGCAACCCTATATTCTAAAATGGTGAACGAATGACTTTCACCCATACCATCTTTCATATGGTGTACAAGGCACCGTCTTTGATGAAACTTGGTTCAGAAAATATGCCGCTGTTATTAAGGCATATCCCCAAAACGAATCTGAGAGGGATGAGTAACTCATCATAGATCTAACTATATCCATCAGAGTTCAATTTCTTCTCTCTGACACATCATTTTGTTGTGGCGTACCATGTGCTGTAAATTGAGAAAGAATATCTTCTTCCTTAAGAAATTTCTCGAACTTTCTTAGCAAGTACTCTCCACCACGATCAGATCGTAGTATTTTGATTTATTTTTCTAATTGCTTTTCAACCAAGGCCTTATATTCTTTGAACCTTTCAAAGGTTTCAGACTTTTGATACATTAGATAAACATGAACAAAATGTGAATAGTCATCAGTGAAGGTTATGACGACCCTGTCCCCGAATATTTCGGTGATGTTTAACATCATATCAGCGACGGTTTCAAAGTTCTGATGCTGCTGCTGCAACACATTGTTCATAGATGCCAAGATGTAACATCTGGCGATCTTATCAGAATGCAGCCAAGAAGCATAAGCATAATTTTCCTCTTGAGTCAATTCAGCAATAGGCTCAAGAGGACAAGGGATAAAGAGAAAGAATTTGTGCTTTTCTACCATCAGCACGATATCAAGATTTCATTTCCGATCCACATAATTTTCACCGTTGAATTTATTCGCATAAAGAATAGTTGAGAGAGGGGATAGTGACATGATTATTGAAAAAGATAAATAAAATGGTGTAAATGCATGCTCAATTATTTAGGAAAGTATGATGCATGATGCAACAACTAATTATTTTAAAATCCATAAAAAATATATTTCCTCCATGATGTTATGATAAAAAATGATAGCTTGTCTCATCTAGGGATGAATTCCAAACTATCTCCTATTGCATCGAGACTCCTCTCATTTGGTTAACACTTAAATGTCTCCACATCTAGCTTAACCAATCACCAATGATTTTGGCCACATTGGCCCAATTGACTAGCCCATATGGGGGATTCCAATATGTTTTAGTCTAAGTGTTTAACCAACATATCGTCTCTTAAAGGTTGCTATGGACTAACAGTCCGTCTATGGGATGACCCTGCCCCACCACTCTTTTTAAAAGTCTAAGTTTCTGAAGCAACTCGATGACTTAAAGTGATACGATTTCAAAGTTTCTCACATTCAAGTGAGGACCGCTATGGGCGCTTCTAACCCTTCCTTGTGGCACGATCAAGTTTGCGTTGGAGACCTTGTGAACGTTTCAACGTAAATGACTCTCCCACTTAGTTTTTGAAAAAATTTAGATTTTTATTGTTTTTCAAAAAACATAACTTTTATTAATTTGACAAATATGAGAAAATTTATAAATCCTTTATTAATTTTAAATCCTAATTTAAAATCATAACTATTATAAAATTTGCATTGTAATTAAATAATAACCATTGTCAATTAATCTACAATGATGCATGTACATGGTACATGACAATTTGATATTGGCATATCCCTAATCTAAATGATATGTTATATGATGATGCATGATTAGAATTAAATCATACATTTAAATTTAACCTCCAGAATTACTACCCATAAAAGAATAATAAATAAAATAACAAATTAATTTATGAACTAATCTCCATGCCGTCTGCAATTCACTCCTTCATCTCTATGTTGTCCCACCATTTTATAACAATTTACAAAATATCAGTCCCATTTTTAAAAATAATTTTCAATTTTTAATTTTTCAACATATTTTTACTTTGATAAACAAATTACCAAGCAATTAGTAAATTGATTTGCTTTTAAAACAATTTTAAAATAAATGAAAATTATACAACTGTTGAAAAATTTACCAAATTAAATTAAAATTAAATAAGAGACTAAAATTGATTTTGAAATCATATTTCAAAAACCCTAGGTTTCCTAAAATTATGGGTTTCCAAAGGTTTTCTAATTTGATTAGGACTCTACCATACAAGGGACAACACATGGCAGCATCGATGAGCGGCGGCCAGCGGTGAACAGTATCGGCAGTGAACCGTACCAACATGAACAGTCCCGGCGGTGAACAATACCGCCAGTGAACAATATCATTTCTGGATTTCCAGCGATGATTTCGAGATGATGAAGAATTTACAATGAATTTAAAATTTACAACAATTGCAATAATTAAATTACATAAATTCATTTGCCTCAAATTCGGCGTATATCAATTCTAAATTGAAAATGCTTAGAGCCAATAGTTCAGGATCCAATCACAAAATACATTCAAAATAATTTTGAATCTATCATACAAACATAAAATTCACGATACGTTCGTTTTAATTATCTATATGCATAATCTTAAACTTACGCTTTGATACCAATTGCTAGGATATTTCGGTTTTAAAAATTAAACAAAATTAGATTTGAATCACAAACGGTTCGTGGGCCAAATATAAAAAAAAATTGATTGAACTTATTTAATCATATTAAATAATTTGAAACCAATTTTAGTTTGATCATGCATATACGATATTAAAACGAATAGATTAAGGGAAAGTGATTTTTCACCTTTACTCTGTATCAGAGAATTTCTGAACTGGCGGAACTCCCTCGAGCATTCTTCGAGTTCTTCAAACTTTAAGATCAAAATCACGAACTTGATCTTCCATGAATGATTTCTGAATTAGTCCACCAACAACTACCTGTGAGTTTCAGAATATATCTCATAAAAATTTTACATAAGAATTTGAGTGTGGGCTCTCAAATCAATTGAAGAAGAAAAATCAAATATTCCCTTCTTCAGATTAATTTCGGCGGCAATAGTAGTGAGAGGAGAAAACATTTTTCTCTTCCTTTCGTTGATAACAACAACTGTATCTAATACTCATTATCTCTTTGCAATTAAATTGCTATTAGATATTTATCAAAGGGTAATTTTTGGTATTAACAAATATACCCGTATATTATAATTTTTTTAAAAATTCTCCTAATTATCTATTATTGCCAAAATTACATGATCTCCTAGAGTTTTAGTTGTATCGAAATTCATTAATTCATTTGATAATAATTAATTGATCATGATCAATTAATTAATTTTATTTAACTAATTATCTAATAATTAGAAAAGAATAAATAATTAATTTAATACAACGATTACACTTAACTAACTTAAGCGACATCACCTATCACATATTGGTGTAGGAAATATGTCTTTGCACCAAAACACATTTTGGTCTAACTAAGTTTGTTTTTCTATTCCTGTTCTCTGAGCTATTTCTGAGACCGAATGGACCCACATGAATAAAGTTTAGTATTCAAATACCCGATGAATTCATCTCCATAAATTCCAGACCTAGTTAAAATTGACATCGTACGACTCCACTATAGGTTCGATGCTGAATCAACTTTCGATTCATGCGCGTCATTCTGTTGGTGTAAATAAACTCTATTTAATTTCACGGTCCACGGAATATTTTAACATAATATCCATTGTGAATATCAGTAACGAGAGCGGAATGTAAAATTATCATTTTACCTCTCATGTTATTATTTCTGTAACTCTTTTATTAACTGTAAATAAGAAAGACATTATAGTGAGTTGTCTCGTACAATTTACAAATCTTATTCAATGCCTCATTTCATCGAACACTTGGCTAAATTAATTTATTCACACATCTATCAATAAAGCGTAAGGTGATATTGTTGTTTTCACAATCCAACCACATATTTCCATATCTATGAATTACGCAACTCCTACTTAATTAAATTACAATCACAACAACCAAGGTATTGCCTGCCGATTCGAACTCACTCATTTGACATATCAAAGATTGCAACTAACCAAGTCAAGTTACGTATTCACCTCATGATTGAGGTAATTACGAAAATACTCTTTAAGGTGTAATAATTAGATTTAGAGCTAGGTAAACGATTTTGGGCTCTAAACTAATTTGTTACCGGTCTATTCAACATATTCATAACATGTCTAGGTTAACTATTTGAATCTCTACTCTTTTGACCCAAGACGGACATCCAACAACTCAACCTAACAGTCGTAATCGGATTCGATTGCCCGATCGATCCTAAGACTGCGAATATCGTTCTGAACTATTTCAGAAGAGTTCGTTTGGAGACGCTTCTGTCTTCACTCTTTTTTCGTGGACAATAGTTTCAGAACTTGAGCAATTTATAGACACACTTTAATTTAAAATAAAACTTTCAATTTGTTCATAAAAAATTTAGTTATACAAATTTTTGAGAAATAAATAAATACAAATAAATAGTTGTAAAAATGACAAAAATAGCTAATTTAATTAAATGATTAAATTAGTTACATGTACGTTATTTTTTTTATTAGCACGGGGTATACGGAGCGTCGATCTCTAACTAATTACAAGGGTATACAGGCCCTCGACTAGAAGTTTCCCAAAAATATATCACGATTAAATCAATTGATAAATTCTGAAACCGATGACCACGAGATAACATGACATATGATTCAAATTTGTGACCTAGGGAGAGTAAACTTCCAAGCTCACGGTGACCATTTACGGTACATCTCGTGGTTATATATATTATTTATATAACTAAATTAGTTATTTTATCATTTTTGCAACGTTTTTTTCGGCCAATTTTATAAACCAGACCTCATTTTCCTCCATATTTATCATACTCTTCCAAACTATTATCTAGCCAGATTTTGCAAAAGATGAGCTTTTATTGAGGACCAAGATCATGAATCTAAAAACAATATTGGTGGGAAAATTCTACCTTACTGTTAAAAATAATATATTGTGAGAAGATAAAAAAAAAAGAGATGAAGAGAGAGAAAAAGAGAGTTTCTCTTTCCTCCTCATTCTCTTTCTCTTCCGCTCCTAGTATGTAGCCATTAACAGTAGCATGACATAATTTTAATAGGTAATAAAGAAATTCAAATTATTGAGACATCTCGTATAAACTTTCTCAACGAAGTTCTTTAAGCAAACATAGATTAAATATATACATAATAAGTGCAATGCAGTAAAAAATATTGGATTTTGAAAAATTTGAGAACCAATCTATTCCTTATGGATTAGGAAAAATACATTTCGAAACTAATATTCTTTATTATTCCTTAAATTGATAACTAAAATCATGAACCGGTGATGCTCCAATAAAATTAAAACAAAAATAAGCCCATCTTTCTTTACCAAAAGAATAATATATATTCCGCCATGGTTTTACTGTTTCATGAAGTAAAAAACTGTATTTTTGTTGTTGATGTTGAAGAATTGAATTAACCAATTCCGTACAAAACAGTTTTTTTACTTAATTTATCATATGCCCAAAGAAGACACTCTTTCAAAAGGAAATGCACAATTGCAACCATTCAAATGATACGGTTGCGAATTTACTCCCAACCGTATTATTTTATTTTTTGTAATTAAATAAATTAATTTTAATTAATTATTGGTCTTTTAGAATAAACACTGAGCTATTTTTTAGACTACATAGGTTGACTATAGGGTATCATCCATATTCAATCATTTGTTTATTAAACAAGTCTCGTCACAATGTAACTGAAATTCGAGGCTAGTAAGAGAACCATAAGGATAGAAGTACATTGAGCTGTATAATTAATAAACTCTATCAATTAAATTCATAATCAATTTTATAAATTATTAATTATGATTAACTCTAATATAAAATCATAACGGAACTCCAAGTGTATTTTATATTAGTCGACATGATTATCCTTGACCTATTATTCATTATGTAACGTCCCTCCGTAATATAGTACCGTACATAATTAGGTTAATTACTATCGACCTAATATCTATATATATCTTGGTACCCTTAGGTTCCAAACTCATTATACCAATCAACTATGATAATTTTTATACTTTGACGTTTCAAGTAAAATTATCAAATTTCTAGTACTCCACCAGAGATACTAAGCGCTTAGTTTACTGTGACGACATAAATGAATTACCTAAGAGATACTATGCCAATTAATTAAAAGTGTCTATGAACTCGCTATATAATAACTCTGTCATCCAACTTACGGAATACGTCGACTCATAGTCTTATTCTTAATAGATCAAAACAACTAGGTTATCGAATATGAGCTCATAACTCTCAAAATTGAGAGCACTCATGAAACAATAGCAATGGGTCATGATTTTCATTTCATAGTAATTGACTGAAAATCAAACTCGTTAGTCATTTCAATGCATTCCAAATGCACTAGTACGTTAAGTATGTACTCTACCTAGTCACTTTACATAATAGATTTAATGTACTACAGTCTTTTTTTAGCAAAGCGCACATGACTCATAAACTAAGTACTATTATGCTTGTGGACATTTTACAAAAATGTATGTTGCAATAATATAAGAATAAACTATTTATTATTCATCAAAATTAAATATCATAATAAATATAATAAAATCTCAGTATTTTTAAGAGACAATCCTAACAATACGTACTAAGGCATCTCATACAAACTTTTCCCACATTAGTTTTTGATATAATCACGTTAACATGAAAATTTGTCTACTAGATAAGCAAGAAAAGTCCTCTAATTTCTAATTTGTTTAAATAACATCAACACTGCATCAATTTTTAGAAAATAAAGTGCGTTCTCTTATTTTAAGATTTAATTGTAAATATTCCAAAATGTTATTTCTTAAAAACATTTGTTAAAACAATCATTGACAACGAAATCCCGTCATTAAATCATTTTTTTGTAACAGAAGATTTAATAATATGTTACGAACAATACCTGTGGCTGTCTTAAGTTATAGACTTACTCCACAATTAACTGACAGGAAAAACCCGGCATTGATGCCGGTAATTTTTTTTTTACTAAATACGTGTTGATACACTAAATACATATTATGGGTTCATCAAATACGTAATGGAATTCATCAAATACATATAAAATAATAAATCTTGAAGGGGTTCACCAAATACATATTGATGTTCACCAAATATATATAGGTGTTCACTAAATACGTAATGAGGTTCACAAAATATGTATAAATTAATAAATCTTAGAGGGTTTCACCAAATGCGTAGTATGGTTCACCAAATACGTAATGAGGTTCACTAAATACGTACTGCGGTTCACCAAATACGTGATAAAGTTCACAAAATACGTATGAATTAATAATTCTTAGAAGGTTTCACCAAATATGTATTAGGGTTCACCAATTACGTACTGAGACTCACCAAATACGTACAAAGTTATTTTTGATGAATCCCTCTAAGAATGATTAATTTTGTACGTATTTGGTGAACCCAATACATATTTGGTGAACTCCTACAAGAATTATTAACTTATACGTATTTGGTGAACCTCATTATGTATTTAATGAACTCCAATACATATTTGAGGAACCCTAGTACATATTTGATGAACCTCTAAAAAATGAATTTTTATTTTTTGGTGAACCACCTCAAGATTCCCTTTATACTGGTGGTTTTCTAACTTATTGTGGCGGTTTTTACAACTGATATCGGTGGTTATGCCCCTATATTGGCAGTTTTTGACGATTTTTTTCAATTTGCGGCGCTTCTGCTGTTGTTCGCCGATTTTGAATAAATACAATTGCTTTTTAGACCTTTTTATAGTGGTTTTTCAACAAATTCGATTTCCTAAAATTGATCATGGTATACTTGATGAATCACAAACAAAGTTATCAAGATTCTTAATTTTTCAATGCGAACATTAAGTACATTCATTTATATTTTAAATTAGATTTGAATTAAGTAATTAATTGTTAAAACAATGGAACATTTATTCATAAACGCATAAGAACATATTCTTGATTATTTTGTTGTAACTTTATTGGATTAAGTAAAGATTCCCGAAGTAATTGAACACTTATTCATAAACTCGTTAAACGTTGTCATTGATAATGTTGTTGTGATTTTATGACAAGTATCGAGCGAGACATGTTTTCACCATATATAATTATAGTTCGTGATATTATGATGGTCGGTAAATCCTATTTATCGATTTTTAGTCATATTTTCATGCAATTAGGTATTTTCTAAATCCCGGTTCATGTATAGAGTAAGCATAGAATCGAACATGTTCCTAAATCCCGGTTCGTATCGAAATCAATAAGCATCTAGTACTTGTTTTGTCACTTAGTCATATTTTCATGCACTTACACATTCTTATGTCTTACATTTATCGATTCATAAATTTTTCACTATTCCCTTGTATCCTAATAGAAATTGGTGAACACCAAAATACAAAGTCAATTTCGGTGAACCATTCTAAGAATTATTAATTTTGTACATGAAATATTTTGGTGAACCCCTCAAGATTCTCTTTGTATCCCACTAGAAATTGGTGAATACCAAAATACAAAGTCAATTTTGGTGAACCCCTTTAAAAATTATTAAATTTATACGTGAAATATTTTAGAGAAGCCCTCAAATAATTTTTCATTATTTACAAACATGTATAACCTCTAAGGTTGGAGATGAACATCTTTAGAATAATCATTCTCAAAATGCAAACATTCACCAAATTAAAAAAAAAATATTCTTCATATTTGTATATTACATCTAGGCCAAACGCCATCACCACATGGTGAAACGCCATCACCACATGGTGAAACGTCATCACCACATGGCGAAACGCCATGTGTTAATGGCGTTTAGAGCCTGTTAATGGTGTTTGGGCTCTCAAACATCATTTTTTATGATACACTATACCAGCAGTTTTCTTGTTATTAGCGGCGGTTTTCGTGTCAATAGCAGTAGTTTTTGCAACCTTTATCGGCGGTTTTGCCCCAATACTGGCCGTTTTTGCCCCTATACGTGTGGTTTCTGGTACTTTTTTCCAATTTAATGTCTATTGCTGGTTCTAATATCTATTGCGATGGTTTTAGTGTCAATTGCGAAGGTTTTAATATCTATAATGGTGGTTCATCATTCATGCGTGGCGTTTGGGGTCAAACTGGTCCATTTTGGACCCAAACGCCACTCACATCGGCGTTTGGCTTAGATTTAATAAAATATATTTTTATTCTTACAAATTAAAACATAAAATATGTGAAACTGGTTAAGTGTATGAAAATTGTTAAGTGTTTAACGAGTTTATATAAGCGTGCAATTGTTTCGAAAATCTTTACTTAATCCAATAAAATTACAACAACATAATCAAGAATATATTCTTATGCTTTTATGAATAAATGTTCCATTGTTTTAACAATTAATTACTTAATTCAAATCTAATTTAAAATATAAATGAATGTACTTAATGTTCGCATTGAAAAATCGAGAATCTTGATAACTTTGTTTGTGATTCATCGAGTATACCCTGGTCAATTTTAGAAAATCAAATTCATTAAAAACCCGCTGTAAAAAGGTATGAAAAATCATTGTATTGATGCAAAACCACCAAAAAACAACAAAATCACTGAAAATTTCGCCGGAAACCACCAGTATATGTTACAAAAATCACCGCTATTGACATGAAGACTGCCGGTGTAGGTCACAAAAAATGGCGTTTGAGACCCCAAATGCCATAAACATGCTCTAAACGCCATGTGGTGATGACGTTTAGCCTAGATGCAATATACAAATATTAAAAAATTATTTTACTCGATATTTCTCATAAAATCATGATAAAATAATTAAGGATACGTTGTTTTGAGGTGATAATTCTAAAATAATAGGTTAAACTAACCTTGAGGGTTATACGTGTTCGTCAAACCGATAAATAAGATTTACCGACTCATCACGACCTATAATTATACATGGTGAAAATCCGTCTATTTTAATACTTGTTACAAAAGCACGACAACATACTTCATAAATTTGAAGAATCCATATATGATCGGGTGACATATGAATCGATAAATGTAAGACAAAATAGTGTGTAAAATAATAATTTTGTGGGG
Organism: Datisca glomerata; assembly: GCA_003255025.1. Lineage (NCBI taxonomy): Eukaryota > Viridiplantae > Streptophyta > Magnoliopsida > Cucurbitales > Datiscaceae > Datisca > Datisca glomerata. The sequence goes on from QANY01010875.1 coordinate 1,558,667, forward strand.
TTTACAAAAAATTACAAATACATATTAATATAAAAATGACAAATTCGTCATGGGCTACAAAGGAAATGTTGAGGGTTCACCAAAAATTAAAAATTCTTTTTTAGAGGTTCACCAAATACGTAGTGGTATTTATCAAATACGTAGTGATGTTCACCAAATAAGTAATGAGGTTCACCAAATACGTGTAAAGTAATAATTCTTGCAGGGGTTCGCCAAATACGTACTAGGTTTCACCAAATACGTAATGGAGTTCACAAAATATGATGGAGGCGTTCACCAAAAATAACTTTGTACATATTTGGTGAACCCTAGTATGCAATTGGTGAACCCCTCCAAGATTTATTAAATTATATATATTTGGTGAACATCATTACGTATTTGGTAAACTTCACTAAGTTTTTGGTGAACCTCACCACGTATATGGTGAACCCCTCCAAGATTTATTAATTTATATGTATTTGGTGAACTTCATTACGTATTTGATGAACTTATGTACATATTTGATGAACTCCTCCAAGATTTATTAATTTGTACATATTTGGTGAACCCTATTACGTATTTGGTGAACCTATGTACGTATTTGGTGAACCCCTCCAAGATTTTTTAATTTGTACGTATTTAGTGAACCCTATTACATATTTGGTGAACTCCTGTATATATTTGGTGAACACCAGTACGTATTTGATGAACCCCTCCAAGATTTATTAGTTTGTACATATTTGGTAACCCCTAATGCATATTTGATGAACCCTTATATGTATTTAATGAACCTAATACATATTTGATGAACAAAAAAATTACCGGCATCAATGTCGGGAAAAACCTGGCATTGGAGTGTGACGCTGATTGACAATATTGTCTACTCTAGCTCGTGCCTCCGAATAGCATTTATAAATGGATTTGTCTTCTTGGTCATGGAAGAATCTCCCAATAAGTTCTCTGATTGAAATGTTACATGTAATCTTATATACACATTCTAAACACCGTCTCTATAGGTGAGTGAGAATTATAACATAGATGCGTGATAAAAATAGTATAATTTGCCAATAAAAACCAGTGTAATCGCAATTTATTATTTATAGAACACAGGTTTTAATCTTTTCATTTTCACGTTTTGAAATATATATATTGGCTGGTAAATGCCTTAATATTTACTTAAAGACGATGCGGTTGCATCTTTGGATGTTGAGACCTAATTTTCTAGATCATAGTTGCTTCAAATGTGAGCATTATAACTAATTGCTTATAATCTAAGCAATGTTCCTTAACTCCATTTGGTTGGATACTGAGAAAGTCAAGACATGTCTATATGAGCATTATAAAATGTTAGTAATCTTTGACCCACATCGCCAAACCGTCACTATAAAAAACATTAATTTAAACCATGATCATATTATATTAGGTTGTTCGTTTCAGATCTAATAAGACTAGAACAAAATTGGAATATTGATTACATATAATTAAAATATTACTTGTAATCAATAGATTTCAGTTGTACATATCTTAAGTAACAACTCAAATCTATTGAGATTCTCCAAAATAATATGATCTCGTTCCTTAATTCAATCAAACATTTTGGGGTGTTGTTTTAGCACACTTCTTTCTTTTTTTATTGTACAAATTGAAAATTACATGCGTTGTACGTGTTCAACCTAAATTTACAAATGATTTAAGATTAATATTAATGTTAACATAAAAACACCATCTTCAAAAATGATCCTAAAATAAAAGCAAAATAGTAAAATAGTTTGTTTATAATATTAAAATTGTAGTGCGTTGAATATTATCAATTTATAATATTTTTAAGAAATGATTGTATCATAGTAAGAGATAAATTATCGTATTCAATATTAATATCTTTTTATAAATTTATTTATATGAATTTTTAAGTTTCATATAACATAAATATTATAAAATATTTAATTTATCAATTTCAGAATAATAAATTATTATTGATTTAAAATTAAATATTTATTACAGTAAAAAATCTTAAAATCATTTTTTATGGATATTAACATTTCCAGTTACATAACGTTATAAAAAAATTATTTTACTAAATATAAATAAATTATTATTGAATTGAAAATAAATTTAAAAACTTGAACTAAATGATGAAAGAAGTGATAAATGAATTTTAGTTATCTGTGATGCCAGAAATTTTACCACCATCCCAACTTCCGTCTGTTTCTCACAGCTCACTCAACTCTCTCTGTCTGGCCAATTCAACTTAAGCTTCAACGAGACTGCTAAAGTAGTAGCTCACAGACACCCACTCTTCTTTCCGAAAAGGTATAGTGTTCTCTTTCTAACGTTGCAGAAGAGGGAGTAGTAGAGAGAAATGAAGCTCTCTGCGTTGCAGCAGAGCTACATTGCCCGTCGGAGCAACAGCTTCAGAGGGTCGTCTCCGTTTGATTCCTCCGCAGATGGTTCAATTAAATCGCCGACTGGTATCTTCTGGCTCGTTATTCATGGTCTTGGTTGCCTCATTAGTCTTGTTCTTGGTTTCCGTTTCTCTCGTCTAGTCTTTTTCCTTGTATTCTCCACTTCCACCACCAACTATCTCTATTCAACTCCATTTAGATCCATCACTGACCTCTCCGGAATCCTGAATGTGCATTCCACTCAGTCCTCAAATCCGATCGGGAATCAAGAAATTTCGTTCAATAGGACCACGAGCATAGCGACCTCGAGCAGCCGAGTAATTGTTGGGCGGCACGGGATCCGAATCCGGCCTTGGCCGCACCCGAATCCCATTGAGGTGATGAAGGCTCACCAAATTATCGAGACTGTCCAGGCGGAGCAGAGGCGTCAGTTCGGGGCCAAGAACCCTCGGAAGGTGATTGCTGTCACGCCAACATATGTACGGACTTTCCAAACGCTCCACATGACCGGTGTGATGCACTCGTTGATGCTGGTCCCGTACGAAGTCATTTGGATCGTTGTGGAGGCTGGTGAAGTTACCAACGAAACCGCTTCAATTCTCGCCAAGTCCGGGCTGGAGACTATCCACGTCGGGTTCGATCAGCGGATGCCAAACTCTTGGGAGGGTCGACACCGGTTGGAGGCTCAGATGCGGCTTCTAGCTTTAAGGTGAATTCTGGATAATCTGATTTTTTAGTTATTTTTTGTTTGCAAGTTATACTTCCCTGCTATTCAATTTGGAAGAAAACTAATGGATTAATTGTAGAGAATGTAATTAATCAACCAACTATTGCTGCTAGAATTGAAACATCATTACATTAACATGTAGTTCCACTTTATGTCCTCATCTTCCTCGGTTTTTAATAGAGAAATTGGGTTGTGATTAGTCTGTATGTTGCAGAATTGTGAAGGAACGAAAACTGGACGGAATTGTGATGTTCGCAGATGACAGTAATATGTATAGTACAGAGTTCTTTGATGAGATCCAGAATGTGAAATGGTTTGGTGCACTTTCAGTAGGAATACTTATTAACTCAGTTAGTCCAGACGAGTCATCAGTGCCGATGCTTCAGAGAAAGGAGGGTGAAGAAAATCTACCAATGCCTGTGCAAGGTCCTGCCTGTAACTCATCCAATAAGCTGATTGGTTGGCACACATTTAACTCACTGCCTTATGTGCGAAGGAGTGCAACTTATATTGATGACAGGGCAGCTGTATTCCCCAGAAAGCTCGAGTGGGCTGGCTTTGTGTTGAATTCTAAGCTGCTGTGGAAGAATACTAAAGATAAACCAAAGTGGGTTAAGGATCTCAATATGTTAGATCTGAGTGACGATGATTTACAGAGCCCGCTATTTATCTTAAATGAACTGTCTGTGGTAGAGCCACTTGGTAGTTGTGGGCGCCAAGTTTTGCTTTGGTGGCTCCGTGTGGAAGCTCGTTTCGACAGTAAATTTCCTAATCGGTATGTCTATCTTATACTCTGGCTATTCAATGACAAACATAAATCAAGATGATATAACTGCTTAGAGAACACTCACATATTCGTCACGGAGACTCACTACGGATGCCCTTGTTTTCATTTTCATTAATCATCATGTTACAATCACATGGCTATGGTTGACGTATATTTGAACTTGTGCATGTTGTAGGTGTTCATTGGACCTTTGATTTATGCGTCTATCCCCGCTTTCATATTCACCTCTTGTGGTTGTTTTGGCAGCCAGGATCTGTTATGCACCTCCTTTTTCATATTTGTGGCTCTTTTGATCACAGTTAAAGATTTCCTCTTTGCTTTCTTTGCAATCACTAGATTCTGTAATTGTATGCCGTCTTGCTTTACTATCTTCACTAAAGATGCTTGATAACATGAGTATTCCAACTCATATAGTTAAGAGTGATAAGCCAATGTCTCATCCTTAAACAATTCACATGCAAGAGGCAGATGGATATATAAATCTTATATTGGTTATATATGGTACAAATTAGAAGATTGTACATATACTCCCTTACACTCGAATCATTGAATTTCAAATTTTAGTTGCAACATAGAAAACGAACATATTTCGGCAATTCATTTCTCCTGAGTTCTTTTTTTGGTCTTTATATCTAATAGCATACCTCCACCCCCATCCCCCTCATCTGAGTATTAGTTTTTCATTTTGTAGATGGATCATTGACCCTCCATTGGAAATCACTGTACCATCAAAACGAACACCTTGGCCTGATGCTCCTCCTGAATTCCCTTCTAAGATTAAAGTGGCAACTGGTATGGAAGAGGAAGAGCATGCATTGAAGCATCCTACCAAGACTCGTTCATCTAGATCTAAACTCAGTTCTCGAAGTAAGAGAAAACACGACACAAGAATGATAGATACACACATTTCCATTAAAAAATCTGAACAGAACTGAAATACTATCCCCTTTCACCTATGACCTTATGCTGTGTGAATTTGAGATGGCCAAAGTTATGCGATATTCAGAACACTCAGAAAGGCGCCTTTTATATACAGTAAGCCAGTTAATACCGTAATTCAGTTTTGATTTTTTACCCCTAAGTTTCACATATTTTTTATCGGGTGATTGATATTCCGATGTCGTGAGAAAAGGTACGTCAACAGAGCCTCGTCGTGTTGGATCTGCTGACTTTCATGAAGCTTGAATCCAGTATGTTTTTTCACTTTTATACATAAACTTCTAGTAGGTAAATAGCTGTGTTGTTAAGTTGTTGCATCCTGTAGAAGAATTGTAAAAGTTATAAGAAGCTGATTCTTTGAAATATATATTTGATTCTTTGAAATGAAATCCTCTTGTTTGCCTAGAGTAGTAGTTAATCTCACGACTGGTATGAAACAGCCATTCGACTGCCAGCCAGCTACTGTCTCTCTTCAATTTATAGTAGAAATACAAATTACAACCTTAAAGTTTATGCTTCTAATATTTAGTCCTCAAGGTTACATTTCTGTTATTCAAGTCCTTGAAATACCAAATTGTTGTCAATTTAGTCATCCCATTAAGGGATTTTGGAGTCATATACTTTTGTTAAAGGATTTTTCTTTTGAAAATAAGGAATTGTATATCCCTTACCCACCGACATTATATCATCACTTGCAATCTCTTTTTTCCCTCAGTATTTTTTTTCTTTCTTAATGTACATGTCAAATCAGTTTAATAATATTTTATTATTATTTTTCTTTTTTATTTTTCAACGAAGTTATTTCTTCTACTTAAGATTCAAGTAGTTTTTCTGACCACTTGAACTCTTCAAATAATTTTTTTTTGTCAGTTAACACTCATACACCAGACGACTACTTGAAAGGTGTAAGTAGTTGTTTATGACTATTTGAACCCTTCAAGCAGTTGTTTATGACATCTTGAAGGGTTCAAGTAGTTTTTTTCTCAGATAATTATCCATACATCAGGTGACTACTTGAAAGGTTCAACTTAAAAATATTTTATATTCTTCTTTATTTTTCAACGAAGTATTTTCTTCTACTTTGAAGGCTTCAAGTAGTTTTTTATGATTACTCGAACCCTTCAAGTAATTATTTTATTTTTGTCAGTCAATACTCATACATCAGGTGCTACTTTAATGATTCAAGTAATTGTTTATGACTACTTGAACCATTCAAGTAGTGATTTTATTTTGGAAGTCAAAATAAATAATTAATTGGAATTATGTATAGAAAAACAATTACTTGTTTTTATCTAATAATAATCGAGAATGAAGTTTTCAATCTATTTTGTACGTATATGTTACATATTTAGCAATCTAATGCAAATTGCGTATATCTTATGACTACTTGAAGGGTTCAAATAATTATTTTTTATTACTTGAACCCTTCAAGTAATTTTTTTCTCTTGAAGTTTATTGTTCAGTAAACTTGTCACTATTTGAAGGGTTCAAGTAGTAATTTTATATTACTTGAATCCTTCAAGTAATTTTTTTCTCTTGAAATATATTGTCTAGTAAATACATCATTACTTGAGGTCAAAGTATTAATTTTTTATTACTGAACCCTTAAAGTAGTTTTTTTCTTTTGAAATTTATTATCTAGTAAGTTCGTCACTACTTGAAGGATTCAAGTAGTAAAACATTACTACTCATTAACGAGCCTTTTGGTATCAGAGCCAAACCTGGTGGGGATAATTACTGTTCATTAACTGTTTCTACTTCAATATCTGCTTAATTAAAATGTTCACCACCTATTATGGTTGATTATTGATAACATTGTTTACTTATTTGCTTACATGAATAATTGCTGTTTATCTAATCTTACTCTCCGTCGAAGTGGCTGGTTATTCTTACAATTGATTATTTCTCTGTATTATTTGTTTACCTAATCTGTGAATCTGTTTCTCAGAGGCTGACGTATCAGCTTCTATTTGGTTAGCTTCAGGGACCTAAGTAAGACCTCTTAGATACGTAAATCCCGAGGGTAGAGTGGTTGTAGAGGCGAAAGGGAGAAGAGTGAAGCCTAATAGGAGGTTGTAGAAGTCACCACAAGATTAGTAACAAACAATACAATATGAAATTCTCAATAATAAGAATAATTTAGTTAATTAAGCAATGAGTAGATTATTTAGGAGTAATTCTTCTAATAGTAATAGGTCAACAATAACCTCAATACCTGACATAATAAATGATGAACATATAGAATTAACAGATGATCAAGTAGATCATAGGGTATGGAATATACATAAAATCCCCAATAAAAATATTTATACATCAACATGGTCTGTTGCTTCTTTCAAGTCTCAGCATCATGTAAAAACAATTGAAAAAATATATGCTCTTGGAAAAGAGCATGAAACATGTCAATTACTTTCCTCTGATGCAATAAAGCATCATATTCAAGAAGGATATAATTTCCTTCATTTTGGTTTAGTCCAGATTGGAGTAAAACCACTCACGAGAAGAGGCCTAAATACCTCTGTCTTATTAGCCTTGCGAGATGCAAGATTTACAAATTTTAATGATAGTATATTAGGTTTAATTGAATCTTCACTTTGTAATGGTCCAATTTATTTTGATTGTTTTCCTGATCTGTCTGTTAGTTTAGCAGATCCCCATATTTTAAAATCATTAACTTTAAATATTAAAACTAGTGGTTACCAAGTCTTAGAAGGTACCCAATCTCTAGCTTTAATTTTTAGAATACATTACAAAGTAACCAAAACAAATATGAACTTCCAAGCTATTAATAGGAGTCCAAAGAATCAAACCCTATTGATACAATCTAATTAAAGTAATGCAAATATTAGAGTTCCTAAAACAATTAGGTGGACTGAAATTAATTTACCAACAAATTTGCTTTTAACCAATGAAATACCTACCCAAATTTAAAGATCAATTGAAGATGTAGATTACATCCAGCAGTACATGGATGGTACTGTAAAAATTAACTTTCAATCATCTTCTAGTCCACAAATATCAAAGTAATTTCAAAGTATAAATGGGTTAAGGAAGACTCTAGTGTAGTTTCTACTAGTCATCCTCCTCCTGAGAAAATTATGATTTTTCTACTAGTCAGAATGAGGATGACTAGTAGAAACTACACTAGAATCTTCCTTAACTCATTTATACTTTGAAATTAGTTTGATATTTCTTTCGTAAATATCTTCAACATAATCTAGGAAAAATATATCAATTTTAAATTCTTGCATAAATGCCTTCCAATTAGCAAGTATGACTTTTCTTTGATCCATATCATATGAATATCTAAATCTATTACGTCTATCTAGATTATTTGGGTCATTATTGTGTTGGGCTAGACCTTCCCAATCTGGTTCATACTCTTGGCTCAAGGTTCCTATATTTAAAACTAAGAGTTGAGGATTGACATAATTAAGGCTTCCTTGAAAATCTGATCTAGTGGATGCTTCAGTTTCATCAGATTGTTCAGATTTATTATCAAAAACTGGCTGACTAACTTGAGAACTTGTGGCTATGCCCTTAAGTTTTAAATTTTAAATTTGTAATTTCTTTAATTCTTGTTCTAAGTGTTGAATCCTAAAACTTTGATCATTACCAACGGATGATTCAGAAAAAGAATTTCTAAGGGTACTAGACTGGCTATATTCCCTAATTTGTGAACTAGAAGATGATTGAAAGTTAATTTTTACAGTACCATCCATGTACTGCTGGATGTAATCTACATCTTCAATTGGTATTTGAATTTGGGTAGGTTGACTTTCATTGGTTAAAAACCAATTTGTTGGTAAATTAATTTCAGTCCACCTAATTATTTTAGGAACTCTAATATTTGCATTACTTTGACTAGATTGTATCAATAGGGTTTGATTCTTTGAACTCCTATTGATGGTTTGGAAGTTCATATTTGTTTTGATTACTTTGTAATGTATTCTAAAAATTAAAGCTAGAGGTTGGGTACCTTCTAAGACTTGGTAACCACTAGTTTTAATATTTAAAGTTAATAATTTTAAAATATGGGGATCTGCTAAACTAACAGACAGATCAGGAAAACAATCAAAATAAATTGGACCATTACAAAGTGAAGATTCAATTAAACCTAATATACTATCATTAAAATTTGTAAATCTTGCATCTCGCAAGGCTAATAAGACAGAGGTATTTAGGCCTCTTCTCGTGAGTGGTTTTACTCCAATCTGGACTAAACCAAAATGAAGGAAATTATATCCTTCTTGAATATGATGCTTTATTGCATCAGAGGAAAGTAATTGACATGTTTCATGCTCTTTTCCAATAGCATATATTTTTTCAATTGTTTTTACATGATGCTGAGACTTGAAAGAAGCAACAGACCATGTTGATGTATAAATATTTTTATTGGAGATTTTATGTATATTCCATACCCTATGATCTACTTGATCATCTGTTAATTCTATGTGTTCATCATTTATTATGTCAGGTATTGAGGTTATTGTTGACCTATTACTATTAGAAGAATTACTCCTAAATAATCTACTCATTGCTTAATTAACTAAATTATTCTTATTATTGAGAATTTCATATTGTATTGTTTGTTACTAACCTTGTGGTGACTTCTACAACCTCCTATTAGGCTTCACTCTTCTCCCTTTCGCCTCTACAACCACTCTACCCTCGGGATTTACGTATCTAAGAGGTCTTACTTAGGTCCCTGGAGCTAACCAAATAGAAGCTGATACGTCAGCCTCTGATAAACAGATTCACAGATTAGGTAAACAAATAATACAGAGAAATAATCAATTGTAAGAATAACCAGCCACTTCGGCGGAGAGTAAGATTAGATAAACAGCAATTATTCATGTAAGCAAATAAGTAAACAATGTTATCAATAACCAGCCATAATAGGTGGTGAACAGTTTAATTAAGCAGATATTGAAGTAGAAACAGTTAATGAACAGTAATTATCCCCATCAGATTTGACTCTGATACCAAAAGGCGCGGATTGAACAGTATTTAAGAGGGGGTATTAAGAAGCAATAAGATAAACAGTAAAAACTACAATCCACGCCTTTTGGTAGTAAAACATTATTTCTTGAACCCTTCAAGTAGTTTTTTTTCCTAATGAAAGGAGAATGATTTTCTTATTAAAATATCAAAATTGTTTAAACAACCGAATAAAATGAATTTATACCACTCTAAAACTAAAAAAGATGAAAATTATGAAAAAGTCCAAAAGTACGACCGAAACAACTCCCAGGCCTTTGAAAGTGTTTGAAACAGTGTTTTTTGGAACCGAAATTGGGTTGCGGTGGGTAAACTCAATCGCACGTATGGATCTCTGAATAAGCTTTGATTTGAAACCTTACGGACCACGTAGTTCCACTCGAGTAAAAAATTATGCCCTTCGAAAATTGACATGCGCGTGTCATGATCCATTTGTTCCAGACATTCTTAAGTTGTATCATCCACATCATTACTCGAACACTTCAAGTAGTGACGAGTTACTAGATAACAAACTTCAAGAGAAAATAAAATTACCTGAAGGGTTCAAATAATAAAAAAATATTATTTGAACCCTTTAAGTAGTCGCATGCTCTCTGTATAAATCATTACATGAAATAAAATAACTACTTGAAAGGTTCAAATAGTCATAAAATACTATTTGAACCCTTCAAGTAGTTACATGCCTCTATCTAAAATCGACGACAACAGATAATTTGACTACTTGAACCCTTCAAGTAGTATTTTTTGACTGCTTGAATTATTCAAGTAGTCACATACTTTCTATATAGATCACTACATAAAACAAAATGACTACTTGAACCCTTCAATTAGTCATAAAACATTACTTGAACCCTTCAAGTAGTGATTTTCGAAGCCCAATTTCGGGTCTAAAAAATATTATTTTAAGCACTTTCAAAGGCCCAGAAGTTGTTTCGGTCATAATTTTGGGCTTTTTCCTAATTTCTATCTTTTTTAATTTAGAGTTTTTTAGAGCGGTATAAATTCATCTTATTCGGTTGTTTAAACAGTTTTGATATTTTAATGAGAAAATCGTTCTCCTTTCATGAGGAAAAAAACTATTTGAAGAGTTCAAGTAGTAATCGTTCCATCCTTGCATATACTCTATGACGACTTGAATGACTCAAATAGTTATTTTTTACTATTTGAACTCTTCAAGTAGTTTATTTTCTCTTGAAACCTGTTGTCTAGTAAGCTTGTAACTACTTGAAGAGTTCAAGTAATATATACTACTTGAACCCTTCAAGTAATTTCTCTCTCTTGAAGTCTATTGTCAATAAGCAAATCATTACTTGAGGGCTCAAGTATTAATTTTTTACTACTTGAACCCTTCAAGTAGGTTTTTTCTTCATGAAATTTATTGTCGAGTAAACTCCTCACTACTTGAAGGGTTTGAGTAATAATTTTTTGTTACTGGAACCCTTGAAGTAGTATTTTTTCTCTTGAAAGTCTATTGTTCAGTAAATAAGTCACTACTTGAAGGGTTCAAGTAGTAAAAAATGATTACTTGAACCCTTCAAGTAGTCATTTTATTTTATGTAGTGATTTATACAGAGAGTATGTGACTACTTGAATGGTTCAAGTAGTCAAAAAATACTACTTGAACTCTTCAAATAGTTAAATTATCTGTTGTAGTCGATTTTAGATAGAGACATGTAACTAAGTAGTGTTTTATGACTATTTGAACCATTTAAGTAGTCATTTTATTTCATGCAATGATTTATACAGAGAGCATGTGACTACTTGAAGGGTTCAAGTAGTAAAAAAATACTACTTGAATTTTTCAAGTAATCATTTTTATCTCCTGTTAGTGAGCAATCTGGATATAAAAATTGACACTATTCATACAATAATCAATCTTGAACCCCTTATCGGTTTATAATTACTTAAATTTCAATCAAAAAACATATCTAATTAACAAACTTATAATCCAAAGAAGTGTAAAAGAATTCATAAAATTCAAACAAAAAAAGTTTTCTCAAGAAAAAAAATGACTATGCCATGATCAAAATCAGTGCGATTGAAATGAAGAACTTCGCAGAACAGGAAAGTATGGAGGAAACAAATAGATCATGGAGAGTAATTTTATTTTTTGGAGTTGTCTGATCTAAGAAGTTTGCTCAAGCTCATCACGTTTGATGACCATTTTAAATTCAAGCACCATAGCGTAGAATTATTGACCAATCATCGGAAACTGCAGTAATTCAGATTCTTGAAAGAAGTTCAGATAAAGTGGAGAATGAACAACGAGATTACATTCGGATTGACCACTGACTGTCAGCTGGAGTCCTGGAACTAACTTTCTATGTTTCGGCTGGACATTCATTGACCCATCATCTTAAGTGTGAAATTTGTTGGAATTTTATAATGACTGTCATATGGAGGATTCATTGGCTTTTATTCTTTCTGTCTTCTACCACAGAATTCATGTTGACTGATAGCTGAACAAAAATACGTTCAACTACCATCAAATTTCTGTCTTTCTTTATTATATGATATTAACAGAATAATTTAGCCAAATTGATTTTCATCTGATCTAAATAGTTAGAATCTGAACAACAATCTAAATCAGACATAACATGAGACTCGAATCCACTCACCAGCCCTTTGGAATTGAAACTGGTTGTTCCTGATTAAACGACCAGTCACCAGACTCACCACTGTCAAAAGGCTCGATTTAGCCTTTGTATTTTCTAGTGACCACGACTCATGAGGCCACTTGATGTGGCACATCTAGCTCCTATTTTCACGACTTAGCCTTAGCCACCACCTCTCTCTCTCTCTCTCCCCCCCATAAACTCTCTTCCTCTCTTTTATCATGAACCAATTTTCAATATTTAAACCAATTTATTTGCCTTTATATACCCAACAATCTCCACCCTCTTTCTTCACCACTCTCTTCTTTCTCTTATCTTGAAGAAATTAACAATGTTTCTTAACAATTTTTCTCCACTCTCTTCAACCATGGCTTTGGCCATATCTACCTTCATCTGCCTCTCTTTCACTTTATCGAACGCTTTAGACATGTCAATAATCAGTAACAAGCGTGATCAATGGCGAAGCGACACTGAGATCAAGGACATGTACGAAGCCTGGCTAATTAAGCACCGAAAGGCCTACAATGGTGTTGGAGAAAGGGAAAAGAGGTTTGATATTTTTAAGGATAATTTAAGGTTCATTGATGAGCATAATAACTCAGAAAACAAGACGTATAAGGCTGGGTTGAACAAGTTTGCTGACCTGACCAACGAGGAGTATCGTAGTATGTATTTGGGAGCCAGGACCGATGCTACGCGTAGAGTCATGAAGGCTAAGAGGGCGAGCCCGCGGTATGCATATAAGGCGGGTGAGAGACTGCCAAGGTCCGTAGATTGGAGGGCTAAAGGTGCTGTTAATCACATCAAAGATCAAGGAAGTTGTGGTCAGTAATTTGCTTCAAAATTTCATAACTATTTTACTTATAATTATGTTTGTTTTTTGGTAGCATTTTTTTGTGGACTTTACTAATATCTGATTCATGCAATCTCTGATGATACATAAATTAGTATTTGGGTTTTTTAGTATATTTCTTTTTGTTTCTATTACAACGTATAATTAAATAAATCAATGACGGAGCTTTAAAACCATTCTTGAGATTAATGGAGAAAACTTTATAGAACTATTTGTTTTATCAAATGAGAAAGAAGTTGTTGGGATCGAAACTTGTAAAACTAATTATTAACAATTTTTTTGCTTTAAAACTTTTGTGATTAATATTTTTAAGAGAAGCAAAATAAAATGCATGATCTCAAAAGTGGTAGAAATTATATTTTCCTTTAATCTCTATTATTTTTTCCTTGTTTAATATGAGTATAGAGTCAAGTGAAATTATTATTATTATTTTTTTAAAATCAAACAGATACGGGCATTTACCAACATTATTCGGATTCAATTACAGTCAGAATTAAGATTCAGAATTTAAACTTATGTGCTTAGAATTTTGTGTTTCTTACTTTCAAGATTCAAGATTTGGATTTTCATGTTTGTATTTACTAGCTTATAAATTCAGGATTATTCTTCAATGAGAATGTCATTTTTTGTACAATATTTATATATTACAATTTTTCGACACATACTATTATAAAAAATTACTTTCTCGTAATAAAAATAAAAAAGTAATTAAATATCACACAAATACTTATAATCTACAATTCAAAATGAAAAAAATAAATAACTAAAATTATTGAATAAAGATTAAAACTTAAACTCAAAGCTTAAAACTTAAAAACTAAATAATAAAAAATTATTAATATTTTGTGTTAAATAAATAAATAAATAAATATAATCAAAAATTATTTTGGCGAGGCACATTAGACCCAACCTTTATTTTATTATATATTTTTTTTGGAAGGGGAAGGGGAAATCTTCAAACTTAAGTCAGTTTTTTCTGTTAATCAGGAAGCTGCTGGGCGTTTTCGACCATAGCAGCAGTGGAGGGCATAAACCAAATCGTGAAAGGAGAGTTGATTTCTCTCTCAGAACAAGAGCTTGTTGACTGCGACAGATCTTACAACGCTGGCTGCAATGGAGGCCTCATGGACTATGCCTTTCAGTTCATCATCGACAATGGTGGATTGGACACCGAGGCTGATTACCCTTACGAGGGTGTCGACGGCGCATGCGACCCATCTAGGGTTAGATTTCAATTTTATCCCTCAATTTGAGTTCTGGGTTTCGTCCCTTTTCATTGAATCAATTGAAATTTTGATTATTAAACTTTTTCAGAAGAATGCCAAGGTTGTGAGCATAGATGGGTATGAAGACGTTCCTGCTTTTGATGAGAAAGCTCTGAAAAAGGCTGTTGCTCATCAGCCTGTTAGTGTTGCGATTGAAGCTGGTGGCAGGGCTCTCCAACTTTACCAGTCGGTAAGTCTATCTGTGAGAAATTCATACTAATGGATCATTATTATTTGTCTTATTCCCAATTTTAATTATTTAGGTAGCTTATATAAATCCATAGTTGATCAATAATCCTTAATTGAAGGATCATATACTGTTTGGTTTGGGCTGAAGCTTAGCTGACTTGATTTTGCTATATGCACTGAAAACTTGACTTGAATTTGCATATACTGTTTGGTTGGACTGAAGCTTTGCTGGTTCGTGTTCTGAATATGTGTTTTTAGTTTTTTTAACAAGGTAAACAATACTGTTGAAAAAATATATCTGAAAACAAGTTTAGTAGTAGTATACAATAAGTATTTAAGTGTAATTTTTCTTAAATGTGTTTATAAACAATTTTCAAAATCAATTAAGATTGGAATACGCATTTGGTAAACTTGTTTTAGGAGGAGTGTATTATGTCAATTAACAAGTAGCACCGTCCATCCCCTTTAGAGTTTAGACTACCATTTATCAACTCACATGTTCTTCTCCAAAAAGCTGTCATTTGTGACTTAATTATCGTATTTTTAACCTTCTCAGGGTGTATTTACTGGTGAATGTGGTTCAGAACTCGACCACGGTGTGGTAGCGGTAGGATATGGCACAGAAAGGGGAGTGGATTATTGGATAGTAAGGAACTCATGGGGAAGTGAATGGGGTGAGAATGGATACATAAGAATTGAACGTAATGTGACTGAGACATTTACAGGAAAGTGTGGAATAGCAATGGAAGCATCATACCCCATTATTAATGATGAGCAAAGTACAAGAAAACCATTCTGGGCATATGAAAGCTTTGTTGAGGAGATCATGAGTGCTTGAGCATCATCTTGTTCTTCAAGGAAACGTAAAGAATGTGCAAACATGATGCATTAATTGGTCTCTATATATTGTCTTCTGTACATACTCTGTTTATTTGGGGATATATGGCATTGTAATACAACGAATCTTTGGAGTTCAATATCAATATTCATATTATTAACATGCAGTTTACAGATTTTTCTCTTTGAATCTCTTGAGCTTTCCGATCATATATGGACAATCCAGATTGGGCTGAAGTATAAATTTAAAAAATATCTTTGGTGTTTGTTTTTTTGTGCGGTTTTATATATATAGTCTATATCTATTTAGACGGTTCAAATTGACCACATTAGGATGTGGACAGTGGACATCAACACTCTGGAATGAATGATTAAATGAATGATAGAGGCGACCACCCCTAGTCCACACATGTGCAAAACGTTCAAATAACAACATTATAAGTGGGTCAACATGTAGCAAAGATATAGTTGGCATATTGAATGAAAGCCGTTATTTAATTATACGAAACATTTGAGCACTCGAACATAACTAAGTAAAGAAACAAAGAGAGGGTTTCTGTGGAACTGGGAACCGGGATTGAACCACCAACGGATCATCTCATGTGAGATTTTATGTAAGGATTTTTAGGTAAATATATTATTTAGAAACATTATTTTGTTAAGTAGCCGATAATAATAATAATTAGAAAAAGTATCCGTTTTAGAAAAGGTCAACAAAATTATAAACTACATTTACTACAATACATCAACTACATGTATTTCTATATCATTCATTCTAATTAATATCTAAACTAAATGATTTTTGAATTTTGAATTATCGGATAGAATTATCCATTTTAAATTACTTAAAACTTAAAGGATTGAATTATTATATTTAATTATAAATAATAAACTTTTTACTATTTTCACATATACCTATCTAATTATAAATAATAAGTTTTTACCATTTCTGAATATTAACTACTAAATATTATTGTTAACCATCATTTTATCATTTTAATGTAATTTATGTAAAAACTTACTATGAGAGTAATAAGAATTTTTTTGATTAATTTAATACAATAATTATTATATATTCGTAAATAGTTATAATGATTTTTAAATAAATAATTATTACAATCCATATAAATATATATATTACAATCCATATAAATATATATATTTCATTTAATGGATCATACTGTTGATGAAAAATATGCCAGCATTGAATGCTGAGAGGTCCGCCACGTGTCGCTTGCTGATTCATCCAATGGTCTGTAAAAATCAAGAACGATCGCGAGACCAGTAGAGTGTTTAAAATAATATTAGCAATATGTAGAATTGCTTACCATTAAATGGAGATCATCATATATTTATAATGATTTTTTTTGTATCAGTCAAACGTCCAGGTTTAATGTATCTTCTTCCTTATTCTGATAAAGAATGAAGATATTCATGGAGAATATTCTCTTATCAGGATATTTGGGTTATCATCTTATCCTCTTTAACAACCATTGAGATTACATGATAGATTTGATGTGTGTCTATCATTTCCTTGTATGACTGATTATTATATTTTATTGTGATAGGAAAATGATATTGGCTATCTCGAGTAGCCACGATCCTAGGTATGAAATTACCTCGTCATCCGTGTGACCTCTATATTGTAAGTATATGTGAGGTTGTGTCCATCGATCTGGTCGTGGAGGGTGTCTCGGTTATCATGATGACTTCGGTCACAGAGGAGTCCTCAGTTTGGGCTTAATATGGGCCCTACCCGAGAAATGGGAGTATGAAGTCTTGTTCGGAAATATTATTGAGTGGCTTTAGCCCGGGTATTTTTTCTCCCCTATAGTTACCCCTACTTCTTGAGTATGGAGCATAACGATAGAGTCGGGAAGTATGTTGCGGAGGGAGCCATGAGCTTTTACCCAAGACTCTATCTTTGCACTTAATTGAGTGTTAAGCATATGTTGGCATTGAGATTGTCAAACAGTAGAGTTTGTGTACAAATATCTAAGTATTTGTTGCGGGTTCATGATGGTGTCTCAGAGCATATTGTGACTGAGACGAGCTTTCTTCATATCTGTCAATTGACACTTGGTAAAAATGTCGTCATCTTGATTAATGTTGGAATTTTTCATGTAATGATGTACGTGATCGTGTTGGGACCTGAAGCTATGTGGTTCAACTTTGTGCGAGTTGCTCTGAGTAATTATCGGGATCGAGTCCCTATGATTTTCATCTGGCAATCATGCGACTTGAGTTGAATCAGTGGTCATAACAACAAAACTTTTACACTTTCGTCTGAACGCATCGTGAGGACTTGATGTTAGGATTGAATTCCTTTGATCTGATGTAGGCGATAAGATGGCCAGTCAGTTGGGATTGCTTTACTGAGAGGTCGATTTGACGCTGTGACGTTAATGGGTCTTCTTATGGATATGATTTTTTTTTCAAAATCTTACGTTGCATTCTTGTGTTGATCCATGCTTGACCATATATCTGGTACATTACTTTGACATCTCATGTCTCATGGCGGATGATGGAGTTGTTACACTCAATGGCGTGCTTCTTGAGGGTTCTTCTTGCCATCTAGAGTTATATTTTCAGAAACTAAGCCATGACTAGGAACCGAAGGTTTTGATACTTTTGTTGTTAACTCTCTCTCGTAACTCAACGTCTGAGTTTATTGGTCTGTCCAAGTCACGTAGTGATTCGACTGTCTAATTCGTCCGTTACTTTGTCTGAAATTTATAGTGATTTTGTAGCGTAGCTTGGCACAATGACTATCTTTGAGCTAGCCTTAAAGAAAATTGAGCGGTTCTTCACTTAGAGAACAAATGACTTTTGAGTATCTGTGGAGTGATGCCCCTATCATTGTGCCTTGAGTTTGACAATATTCTTGAATTATTGAAAGTCCTTAGCTTGTACGCCCCCATCGAGCAGTGGCTTTGTATTTGGTCTTGTTGACATTCTTCATTTGGAATATACTTGTCACGCCCCGATCCCTGAGAGTTAAACATACGTGTAATTTCACAATTTTAAAATCTCCAATTCAAAACAAACCCTAATTTTGAGAAAATTTCCAAATTGAAAATTCTTAATTTACCCATAATGGAAAACCCCCAACCTTAAATAGCGAAAGCATTAAACTTATTCATGATAGGAATCTTAATCAATAAATAGCGGAAGCGATAAAGTGTCTTAAATGCATAATTAATAAAACCTCGAAGAACTGAGTTAAATTCTGAAATAAAGTCAAAACTTGAAATTCATAATTCATGAAACTTTCACTCATCATAATTCGTAGAAAATCATAACGTAAAATAAACTACTTAAATAACCAAGTTTAATAGAAATCATTTTCATAAGTTTTAAATCAAATCATAAACTGAAAACATAAATTCCTCTGATCTAACTGGTTATGGCAGTCTCCCACTCATGTTGCTCGTCATCACCACCTGCATCATAAATAACTGTGGGGGAATGATTATTTTAAAATACTCAGTAAGCAAACTCACATAATAACATGCATCCACATGTCATAAATGCAATCATGATATAACATATCTGTACTTGACATATAACATAAATGAAATAAAGTAACATACTTGATCATGACATGGCTTAACATAGCACGCTGATAACACGTGTCTCAAACATAATCATTTAACAATCTTAATAATATCTTGGCTTGGCATATCTTCTAGTTAACAACCTAATCAGAACTGATCACACGTTAACTGAAACACATCATGACGAATTGGGCGACGAAACAGATGGCACACATCGGGCGATGAAACAGATGACACTCATTGGGCGGCAGAACATATGGCACTCATAGGTGACGAAAAACATGAATAGATGGCACCTCATGAGTGACGAAAAACATTTACAGATGACACCCAATGAATGACCAAAACATGAACAGATGACACCCTATGCGTGACGAAAGCATGAACAGATGACACCCCATTCGTTTAACAGAACATAACGTGAAGAATCCCGATTTCTTGTTAACTAAAGGTCATGCTTAAGTTCATATTTTGCTGAATTATCACTTAAATAAATTAACCTCATACCTTGCAGAATCCAACGTATGACAACAATTATCATATAATGCATACTGATACATATAACACAATCAAACATGATAACATACTAACGTCAAATCAATCATACTCAGATATTTATCTCATGATAATCACATTAATAACTGAACACTAATCGATTACCAAAGTGTTAACCAAATATAATAATTATTGAAAAATGCTTAAACAGATAATAAATACATGATACAATTATAACATCAGAGTCACATCGTTATACAAGTCAATTTACACAAACATATATATGAAAATAACATGCTTATAGACAATTAAAACTGATGAGAATAACACATATTACATTTATCACACGTGGGTCACATTACAATGTAAATTCACATACACAAAGTATATACATTTATAACAACGGAAGTCATACCATCATGTAAGCCCATTTACCTGAAGAGGAAAAATGAATTAAACAATTAATGATCTGAAATCCAAAAAAATATAATCACTAAATTGTTTTGAAATAAAACAATATAAACACATTTTTAATATCATAAAATAAAAGAGAATTAATTAAAACGGTGCGAAGGGGTCAGAGCGAGGTCAAAAAACAATATATCGGGTCCATAGTCAAAAGATAAAGTTTTGGATCAAAAGGTTCAGACCAGGTTGGTTCAGGCCAGTCCGATTCGATTTTATCTGATGGGCCGGTTCAGGCCGGCCCGAGAAAATTAAACCGGTTCGGTTTGTGATGAACCGATTCAGGACAAAGCAACTGGTTGCAAGACCCAGTTGTAGAATAGAAAGCACGAGAAAACAGGGGAGAAGAGAGAGAGAAAATGACAAGGAGAGAGAAACAAGGAGGGGAAGAAAAACAGTGAGGGAATCTGAGAGGGGAAAAGAGAGAGAGAGAGAGAAATAGAGGGCGAGAGAAAGGGAAACAGAGGGAAGGGGAAAGGGGGCCTCAGTGATAAACTGTCAGTGATGGCAGAAGCAAAGGGAGAGAGGGAGAAAGAAGAAAGATGCAGAGACAGACAGAGAGAGAGAACGAAAAGGAGAAAGAAACAGAGAGGGGAAGAAAAATAGTGAGGGAATCTGAGAGGGGAAGAGAGAGAGAGGGAGATGTAGAGAGAAGCAGAGAGAGGTAGAGATAGAGAAAGAGAACAGAGGGTGAGAGAAAGGGAAACAGATGGAAGGGGAAAAGGGGGCCTCAGTGATAAACCGCCGGTGATGACAGAAGAAAAGGGAGAGAGAGAGACGAAAGATGTAAAAAATGAGAGAGAGAGAGAGAGAGAGAGAGAGAACGAGAAGGAGAAAGAAACAGAGAGGGGAAGAAAAATAGAGTGGGAACCAAAGAGGGGAAGAGAGAGAGGGATAAAGAGAGAAGCAAACAGAGACAGAGAGAGAAGAGAAGAAGAAGAAGAAGAAAAGAAAAAAAACTTGCCAGTGATGGAATGTCGACGGCAACAGCAATGAGCAAGAAGAAAGAAAGAGAAGAAAACGCAGAGAAAGAGGGAGAACAGTTTCATTGAAGGGGGTTACGTGAGAGAGATAGAGTTGGGAGAGAAGAAGAAGTTTTGGAATATATATATTAGGTTAGGGCTAGCTTAGTGTGTATATGCATGTAGTGTGAGTGGGTTTCAAAATCATATACTAAAACACTTTTAAATTTTTTTTTAAAAAATCAATCTTTGAATAAATCTTATCTAATTAAAAATAGTTTTACAAAAATACAAATAATCCATCTTTAAAATCAAGTTTTAAAATTACTTTATCTTTTAAATCAATTTTACAAAAATGTCCATTTACGAAGGGTCAGGATATTGCAAAATTACTTGTTCTTCTGAGCTTGTCGTTGCATCTCTTTATGCTTATGTGTTTGCTCTTGCAATTCATCAATGCTTTCATTTTCTAGCGGAAGGTTTTGGAGTACATTTTGCCTCGTTTGCTCAAATCGTGTTTGACGAGTCCTTGATGGTGAGGTCCTTTGGAGTCAGCTTCAGTAGAGTACCAAGATCCTTTATGATTTTGGCTAATCTCGATACCATAGTCATCAATGTGACTTGGTTGTCATTTCATAACTGTGATTCTGGGTATCATAATTATCTAGGTAATTTCGAGTACCTTAATCATCTATGTGACATATAGTAATATAGTCATCTGGGTGACTTAAGGTACTTAGTCATAAGTGTGACTAGAGGTGCTTAGCCATCTGTGTGACTTGGGGTATTTAGACATCTGTGTGACTTGGGGGTATCATAGTAATTTGTGTGACTTCGAGTCTTATAGTCTTCTGAGTGACGTTGGGTGTTATAGTCATTTGTGTACCTTAGTCATCTGGATGACTTTGTGTACCTTAGTCATCTGGATGACTTTGTGTACCTTAATCATCTGTATGACTTGAAGTATCATAGTCATTTGTGTGACTTCGAGTTTATAGTCATCTATGTGATCGTCATAGTCATCTTGTGACTTCAGGTACCATGGACTATTGTAGTGGTCATTTAACCCTAAGTAATGTCTTTTCTCCTATTCCTCTTAGGTAAGTTATGAGATCTTGGCTACTGTGACCATTAAAGTACTTCATCCCATCATCTCTTATACTTACGTGCCACGAAATATTACTGTTGCCTTTTGCCCTTGGTAGAGTCTTTTTTCAATCATCTTATGTGATAAGGATGCCTCGTTAAGCCGTCTCCTTGGATGAGGTGTTTTTGCCCTTTATAGGGTCTTTTTCCAGATCATCTTATATGATAAGGATGCCTCGTTAGGCCGTCGCCCTGGGTGAGGTCTTTCATTCGAGGGTTCTTTGACCTCGAGTTCCATGGGATACTTCCATGGTCCTTTTGCCCTATGTAGGGTCTTTCTCCGGATCATCCTTAGTAATCAGGAGGCCTCGTTAGGCCGTTGCCTTGATTGAGGTCTTTCGTCCGATCATCTCGTGTGCTCGAGTGCCACGAGATACTTTCGTGGTTCTTTTGCACTATGTAGGGTCTTTTTCTAGATCATCCTTAGTGATCAGGAGGCCTCGATGGTCGTTGCCTTAGTTGAGGTCTTCCGTCCGATCATCTCGTGTGCTCGGCTGCCACGAGATATTTTCGTGGTCATTTTTCCCTATATAGGGTCTTTTCTTCTAATCAACTCTGCTGAGTATGAGGTCTCGACGTTAATGACCTTTATCAAGGTCTTTCATCTAAGCATCGCATGTGCTCGGGATAGTTTCTCTGTAGAGCACTCTTTGAATCATTTCTTCAATTTTACAACTTTGCTATGATTTGCCCCCATCCTTGTGTCTAGCTTGAGAATCTCTTTTAACATGTGATCAAAGCTTCATATTTGACTTCATTGTTTGATGTTTTGAGTATCACTCCAGTTTTGCTTCTGCACGCGTTTGCAAAGCCATCCACGTTGAACGCCCATTCCATGTCGGAGGGTTCTTTCCTTGTGCCTCTATCAACCTTGTCATCTTGCACGACATATTCTGTATGGCATGACTCATCTTTCTCTTAGGGTGGCGTCATCTCTACCATAAAGTCAACGAGTGTTGAGCCTTGATTGCGGTCTGATGTTTGTATCTTATATCGAACTCTCCCAACGCTTCCATCGTCTTCCACATGTACTCTTGAAACATTTTGTTGACTAAATGTTGATAGGTGGTTCTTGTGTACTTCAGTCGGACAACATAACTTTGTAACATTATTCCTCCTCTTAAAGAAAAAGGATATCTTCTATTTGCTTGAGTAAGGCATATGTATTTGATTGTACCCGAAGAAAGCATCCATGAGACTGAGCATCTCGTGCCCCATTACAGCGTTCATCAATTGATTAATTTTTAGAATAGAGAAGTTGTCCTTTGGGCATGCCTTATTCAGGTCATTGAACCCTATACAGAACTTCCATTTTCCGTTCTTCATCTTTTCCTTTACCGTGTTGGCCTTGCAGTCTGGGTAGTGGATCTCTCAGGTCTCAATAATTATGCTTGCTCTCTCACGAGAGTGTTTATGTAATCTATGACCTCTCGAGTCTTGTTTGATATCTCACATGAGCATTTGCGTAATTTGGGACATCTCAGGTCTTGATGAAGCACACTCATGTTTGAGATATTAAATAATACTGATGCAAATAATTGCATGATTCTCCTGACATTAATGGCACATCAAGTAGTGTAAATTAATTAAAAAGAATTTTGCAATAAATAATAAGTAAATAAATTACTCAATAATAAAATAAATAATAATAATTATTGTGCGTAAATAAATCTTCCCTCGAGTTATCTATTACGTCTTTGCTCCGCCATTTTTGTTTGTTCAGGATTTGGAAAAATAGGCTTGGAGGAGCTTATTGGGTCATTTGAAGGAAGGGGGAAGTGTTGGGCCACTGAGGAGGGAAGGTCAGGCGTTGGGCTCGCACAACTTGGGCCGTTTGACGAGCCAAGGCCTACGCATGGAGCCTTGGACTCGCAGGTCGCATGCGGGTTAAACTTAGGGACCGGGTCACGCCTGGGCGTGTTGGGCTCCTTTCTGTTAGTTTGGGCCACAACGAGCTCTCTTAGGCTTTTTTAATGGATCCATGGGTTATGTATCGGGTAGGTTAACCCAAGGAGTTGAATACGGATAAGGATAGAGCGGCGCCGCTGGCGCCGTCACGTGCAATGGCTTCTGACATCTTTCTTTTTACCGGCGACGGCATAAAATGCCAGAAAACTCTGTATGAGTCCATTTATTGGTGTATCAGAGCCTGAAAACTCTTATTTTTGGTAGATCTGAGATCATTTCTTCAATAACAAAGGAGGTTCTCGCGGCTCCTTTTACTCGATAATGAAGACTGTCGCCGATGTAGGAGTCTGACGATCCGCCTTCACCGTGGGCTGGTTGTCGTCGATGTTGGTAGTGTTTCACGACTGTCCGCGCTCTCGCCAGCTCTGAATCTATGGATTCCACGGCTGTTCTGGATTTTTCATTTTTTAAACGGCATTGATTTGCAGGCAGCAACGGACTTTGCACAACAGAAACAGATTATCATGCCGATAAAAAACTTTCTCCTTCATCTTTCCTTGGTCTTTTTCAATCAGATACATGGATCGTTTCATCATTTTTGCAACAATCACGACAGCTAGTAAAATTTTTGATCAATCTTGAAAAAGGGAGATCTATGTTCCCACCGAGGGCGCCAAACTATTGATGCGAAAAATATGCCAGTATCGGCTGTCGAGGGGTCCGCCACGCGCCACTTGGTGATTCATCCACAGATCTGTAAAAATCAAGAACGATCGCAAGAGCAGTAAGCAGGACACCGGGGTGGTGCCCCACCTAATGCACTCAAACGATCAAGTTAGTAGAGTGTTTAAAATAATATTAGCAATATGTAGAAATGCATACCATTAAATTAAGATCATCATATATTTATAATGATTTTCTGTATCAGTAAAATATCTAAGTTCATTGTATCTTCTTCCTTATTCTGATAAGGAATGGAGATATTCATGGAGAATATTCTCTAATCATGATATTTTGGTTATCATCTTATCCTCTTTAACAACCATTGAGATTGCCTGATAGATTTAATGTGTGCCTATATTTTTCTTGTATGATTGATTATTATATCTTATTGTGAAAAGAAAATGATATCGGCTATCTTGAGTAGCCACGATCTTAGGTATGATATTACATCATCATCCGTGTGACATCGGTAGTATAAATATAGGTGGAGTCGTGTCCATCGATCTGGTCGTGGAGGGTGTCTCAGTCATCATGGTGACTTCGGTCACGGAGGAGTCCTCTGTTTGGACTTAATATAGGTCCTACCCAAGAAATTGGAGTATCGGGCATTGTTCGAAAATATTATTGAGTGGGCTTTAGCCCGAGTATTTTTTCTCCCCCTACAGATACAATCGTGTTACATGAAATGCACAAAAAACAAAGCAAGTCACCCCTAGAGAAATAGATGAATTTAAAAAATCTTCGCCAAATCTAGAAATATGTCTACGTTAAAAAAATATCTAATTATTCTAAAATTTATATTTATTTATTTATTTTATTAGTAAATATATATTTGTCTAAAAATCACAACTAATTCCCTTTAGAATAAAATGGTTGCGTCATCTTTAAAAAATATGCATTTAATGAAAAGCTTATATAAAATAATTATAGGAGCAAATATTTAGAAATAATTATATTCATTACTTACATAAGTACTTATAAAAACAGAATGGACCAGTAAATATATTAGATATAAGTAATAAAAATAATTACATAATTCATATTATTCCTATTTTATCATATGATATATCTCATGTATATAATAATTTTTTTGTGAATTTTTTGTCATAAACGAAAGTGTTAAATTGGTTTTTTTACAATATTAATGTTTATCAGATTTTTTTTTATATGTCCCATGTATATATTTTTTATCTTATCAATTTTTGGTATTATTAGTCTCATAATTTGATTTGTTTAGATAATAAAATCTAAGGATTATTTATAGATTATACATGGCTATATTTAGTCATGAACAAGTAAATAATACCCATTGCCACGTGGACGATGGGGGGCAACCAAAGGGCTCGCAGAAAATGGTACAAAGCGGAAACGAGTAATAAGGGTGAAGTCGCGAAACACCCATAAACAAATAGAAAGGATCAGCAGTTCAAGAACGGGGTACAGTACCTCAAGAACGTGAAAAGACATCAGAACGGGAAAGAGCATCAGAACGAGGAAAGAGCATTAGAACTAGAAAAGAGCATCAGAATGGGAAAGAACATCAGAATGGGAAAAAAGTGACTAGTTAACGGGAACTGACAGACGAAGGACCCACGCCTTCAAGAAATGGGAAAAGACTAAGGGGGCCTAGTCCTCTGGAACTGAAAAGGGAACTTGAGACTCAAAGAACTATCCTGAACGGGTAAGACACTAGCTGACCTATGTAAGAAGGAAAGAAGAGGATCACAAGAAGAGCGAGAACAGACAAAAGGGATCCAAAATGACAGTCAAGTGGCATGATTGATTAGGTAGAAGAATGACTCGGACGAGAGAGGATGACAGACGACCAAGTGGCCACGGCTGGCTAGCTCGAACCACAAGAAACCACCAAGTGACTATGATTTATTGGTGGCTGAATGAAACAGATGGAAGTGACAAGTAAGGAAGGGAAAGATGGTCATACTTGGCAGGAACATCCTCTCCCTTTTATTATTATTCTAATCAATCCATGTAAATTAGGAAGCCTATATAAGGCCAGCGTACTAAGTGAAACATGAGCATTCAATACAACTCAAGCAAATAGAACTCAGAGCATCTGTTTCTTACATTCTCTTATTCTTAAACTCCCCCCTAATTAATACTCGTATAAATCAACCTTTATCAATACTTTTCCTTTGATCCCTCATTAGCGGAAGAAATCCTTTACATTTTAGTTCTTTCATTGAGAGTTGGGACAAAAGCTCAGGAGACCCACCCTACAAGACCATAAACAT
The DNA here is from genome assembly GCA_003255025.1 of Datisca glomerata. Taxonomy (NCBI): domain Eukaryota; kingdom Viridiplantae; phylum Streptophyta; class Magnoliopsida; order Cucurbitales; family Datiscaceae; genus Datisca; species Datisca glomerata. Next base: position 1,585,769 of record QANY01010875.1, read on the forward strand.
GTTTAGGACAAGATCTAGCGCAACTCTAAATAAAGACAATAAAACTAAAAATGAAGATGAGCACATAGATCAATCAATCCCACCATCAAAAATGCTGTAGATGATCCTAAACGGGATGCATGAGATGGAATGGAGGAACCCTGAAGCAATACATAATGCATCGCAGAATGTGTAAGATCAGATCAATACACTACAACAGGAACTTGTAAAAATGTGAGTAGAGGTCAGCCAACGGGTGAATGATGATGAAAGGGAAAATAACAATGAACAGGAAGCTCACTCTAGGGGAAACTATCAAGACGTAAGACAAGGAGACCACGAGAACAGTAGAAACATGCGACGGGAAGAGGAAGTCCAGTCACAGAACCATATGAAGGAAACTACGGGAGAGGCTCGGCGATCCCAAGTCATGTCAAATGAAGTAATAGAAGAATTATTCGAACAAAATATTTTGGGAGTACGAACAAAAATGACCTCAAATCTCTTATGTGGATGCCATTAAGCCCATAAGTCCTAGCAGCGCCTGTACCTAAAAATTTCGTGCCCATATTCAAATGCTACGAAAGAAAAATTGATCTCCTAGACAATCTTCGACGATTCAGATAAGACATGGCGTTTTACTAGATGATGACAAACTGATATGCAGAATATTCCCCACTAGTCTAAATGAGACAGCTTTTAAGTGGTACCACTCCTTGCCGATGCACTCGATCGCGAGCTTCACAATTACGTCCTCCGTTTTCATAGAGGAATACTTTACTCACCGTACGGTCATGGAAGACTTGGAACACCTGATGACAATCTCTACCAAGGATGGGGAGTCCTTGCGGGAGTACGCTTATCGCTTCAAAGATGAGATGGCTAAGGTCAAGAACTGATTCGCCAGATTGGCCTTCCGACGAAGTCTGGACCCAGAGTCACCCATATTGGGATGCAGATCACTAGCCCATAAATTCATGAATGAAGGATACTACTGGCTCCGAATGCATCAGGATGCCAAACAATATATGAAAGGGCGCGACAAGTGTTAACGTTTCTCACCCGTAGAAAAAATGGCCCTCGGAGAACTAAAAACCATGGCTAGTCCTTGGTTGTTCATGCAGTGTACCCTAGACATTGTTGGGCCACTGCCATGCCTACCCAAAAGTATTTCTTATTGGTAGCAATGAATTATTTTACTAAGTGGACTGAGGCTGAAGCCTTTGCAAGAATTCGTGAGGAAGAAGTAAGGGGGTTCCTATGGAAAAACTTGTTGTGTGGGCACGGGATCCCCTAGATCTCGGTATCTAACAACGGACTTCAATTCACCAGGAACTTAGTAAGAACATTTCTGTAAAGATTTGAAGATCCCGAACTGCTTCTTCACGCCTTACTACCCATAGTAGAAAGGGCAAGTAAAAATATCAAACCGAGTCATACTTGATAACCTGAAGAAACGATTGGAATCCGTCAAAGGAAAATGAGTGGAAGAGCTACCCACAGTCTTATGGGCATACAGAATGACCTTGCGAGAGACAACGGGAGAAACTCCGTTCGCATTAGCATACGAAGCAGAAGCATTCATTCCTGTAGAAATTGGAAGCCCCATTATCAGATCCGAGCTAAATGAACAACAAAATGGAGAACTCTGAAGAAGCAGTCTTGATGAACTAAAAGGAAGAAGGGAAGCGGCCCTGATAAGAATGGCTTGTTACAATCATAAAAGAAGATCTTATTTCTAGAAGAAAGTAAGGAAATGAGAATTTCAAACAGGAGATCTGGTCCTAAAAAAATCTTTCAAATGGAAGGGAAGCTCGGCACAACATGGGAGGGACCGCATCATTAGTAAAATAGAAGGAAACGACTATTACCACTTGGAAACGAAATAGGGAATGAAATTGCAGAATCCATGGAACGCGATTCATCTGAAAAAATATTTTTTGTAAAGAATGTAAAATATCCATTATAATGAGATATATTTCCCGTGGTTTTTCCCGCGGTGTTTTTCACATAAAATCATCGGCGTCGATCTTCTCTCCTCAGCTGAATTATTACTAAATGGAACTAAAGGGTATAAAAAATCCTTGGAAGGGGCAGTTCATAAGTCATACTCTCAGAAGAAACTAAGGGAATAAAAATTTCTTGGGAGGGGCAGTTTATAAGTCCTACTCTCAGAAGGAACTAAGGGCATAAAAAGTCCATGGGAGGGGTATTTCATAAGTCCTACTCTCATAAGGAACTAAGGGCATAAAAAGTTCTTGGAAGGGGTAGTTCATAAGTCAATTTCCCATAAGAAACTAAGGGCATAAAAGTTTTAGGAGGGGCAGTTCATAAGTTCTACTCCCAGAAGAAACTAGAGGCGTGAAAAGCCCTTGAGAGGGGCATCCCAAAAGCCCTACTCTCGAAGGGAAAAATAACCAAAAGTGGAAAAATCATGGAAGTAGATGACTTCAACAGGCCCTATTGCAACAAACAGAAGGGAGTTCCAACCAGCGGATGGAAAGTAAAAACAGCCAAAAAGGGTAAACATACTCTTGCCTAGACATCCCAAATTTTTTTCAAGTATTTAAATAACTAAGTATCAAAACTAGTTGATAATTTTTAAAGTTAACCATGTAAATTGTTAAAAAAGGAAAAGAGTCTTATAAGTCCCAAAATTGCTTATATAATTTCATTAAGCAATCAAGAATGCTAGAAAATTTAATTGATTTATACTAAGTGTTAAGATGAAGGGAAATGACATAGCATATTAAAGAAAGAAATCATTTCTTAAAAAGTGAAAATTACAAAATGATTTCAAATTTCTAAGTCAAAGAAAATACAAGAAAATGCTAAGTCTCCGGAGTAACAACAACAGCCGCTTCAGTGGTGGAAGCGGGAAGTTAGGCCTCAGGATCGACGGGCTCGTTAGGAAGCAAGACAAGCGACATACGTGGAAGTTTATCAGTCTTATCATCGCAGCCCGTCGTATAAGTCATCTGCTCGTACTCATCAACCATGGCCTGATACTCGACCGCGAGTCCATCCTCCCGTTGGCAAAAAACCTCTATCGTATAAGCCATCTGCCTAAACAATGGTCAGGTTCTCCTCGCTTATCTCGAAAATCCCCTCTACCTCCCGCTAAGACTCCTCAAGCTTTGACTGTTTAGCCATGGCCACATCAACCTCGGATGTCAAACGGACAACGACCCTTTTTAAGATCAACTTCTACCTTCTTATGGTAATCACGTCCTGAAGCAACGACGCCGTAAGCCTTGGTAGTCTCCATCACCTTCATCCTCCAACCAGTCACCTCTTCCTCAGCAGAGTGAATATCCTCCTGAATCCCACTATGGTAGGTCACAGCTTGTTTAAAAAATGTTAGTAAAATTGGTAAGGAAGTTACGCATACAAACTAAGAATGCAAAACGACAAAAAACGTAAGTACATGCATTAGAGAATGACTCAAACGTAAGTACATGCATGATCCCCTTTCGCGACCACGCGTGAAGAACGAGGGTCCTTCAGGAAGCTGACGTGAGCGGGAATCGGTGGAGTCGCAGGGTATCGTCGCCACCTCCAGACGCTCGTCTCCTCAGACAAACACGGGGAACCACATGAATGAGAGGTTGAATTTTTAGCAAATGAGGTAAGAAGCGCAACAATCCTTTCAAAATAGGAGAAACGTCAACAACAAGGGCAATGGGATTAGGAACGGGGGGAGTGAGATCCCCTAAGAGTGCCTGACGAACTGGCCTTCCCTGTTTTCTGGCGCTCGCTCTCTCCAAGTGTCCCCCACAAGTTACTCCTGAGACGCTTCGACATCTCGAGCTCGTTATACGCAAAATAGAAAATTGTATCATGTTCTTCTGCCTCCTTTTGGTTAGCTTCCAGTTAAGCCTTGCGTTCTCTTTCTTCTTAAGAAAACTCCTCTCCTTCCTGCTATGATTCTGAAAACTTATAAGAACTTGTCCATACTACTCTACGAAAAGTGGCAGTAGGGATTGCAACGGGGAAGGCCCAATAAACTTTTGTTACAGAGGGTGAGAGGGCAACAGATTCAACAACCGGAACGGGAACGACTGTGACTTCGATCTCTCTCCTTGGGTCAAGAAGATCTCCCCAGTATCAATCTGGGCAATTGTAGGCGGCACGGAGTCGCACAACTACTTCTGTTGGAGTAAAGGACCTCTTGTTCAGATATTTGTCTGCACAAAATAAAAAACATGTTAGTATTTAAAAATAAAAGCAACAAGAAAACAACAAAGTTAACAGAAGCGAAAAATAAAGAAGAAATGGGAGTTCCGACCACTTACTGAACTCTCCCTAGATCTGGGGAACGACCTAGAGGCGCCGCCGCCTAGTTTCTACCTATGAGGAGAGTACCCTCCTCCCAGCCTTTATCCCCACAAGGAGGTCATTGACTAGCCCTCACTGCTTCTCTTTCGCTCGTGGAGCTATGTAGTAGGATAGTCTGTGCCTTTTCACTATATACATGGCGCGGATCTCATCTACACCTATATTCAAGTTGTGCCTCCTATTGAGGGCTTTAATCCCTAAAAGAACCTTGTAAGTGCTTAGGTGTATTGGGAAGGGGCAATGTTAAAGGTACTAAAAAATTCTTGAAAAAGAGGAGAGAAATGAAGCTTTATCCCTAAGGCTAGAGAGATCTGGTAAGGGGGATTACACAGGAAATATTTAGGGATTCCTTCCCCAAAACCACACACTACGTTTGACGGAAGGCATCCTGATGAAGGGCAAGGAAGCGAAGAAGGGAAGAAGGAAAACTTATAGAAGATAGGGACGTGCGTAGAAAGAAAAAATGAAGAAGACTATTACTTGATATAGGCTATGGATGCTAAAGTCAAATCCAAAACATCTACTAAATTTGAAAGTGAAAAAACATAAGTTCTGAAAAAAAGTGAAAAAAAGCTGGAGAAAAAGAAACCAATGGCCTGAAAATATGGTAAGTGAAATGACGCGTATGAGGAATGAAAGAAGAGTTCTGCAACCGCGCGTGTCGCGACAAGATCTTCCCTTAGGAAGATAAGACGACGCAAAGCAAAGACAAAATGAAATTTTCGAGGAGCATGCCAAGCAACTGCAGAAACAAGGCAATAATGGTATGCAATTTTATTATTTAAAAATGATAGCTTCTTTACGTGACAATTAATGTTTTACAGGAAAAAAGTAACAAACAGGTGAAAACGAACTAAAGATAAACATTCCCCCGAAACTGGACACGTGCTAGGAACATTCATTGCGCTTCGACGAGCATCGCCGAAGAGAAATGGGGGGCAAATGAACAGGTAAAATATACCAACTGCCATGTGGACAATGGGGCAACCAAAGGCTGAAGTCAGGGACAATGCTGAAATTGCAAACACCCATAAATAAATGGAAAGGATCAGCGCTTCAAGAATGGGGACCAATACCTCTAGAACGGGAAAAAGCATCAGAATGGGAAAGAACATCAGAACGGGAAAGAGCATCAGAATGGGAAAGGACATCAGAATGGGAAAATGTGACTAGTTAATGGGAACTGGCAGACGAGGGACCCGCGCCTTCAAGAAACGAGAAAAGAGTAAGGGAACCCACTCCCCTGGAATGAAAAAAGGAACATGAGACTTATAGAACTATCCTGAATGCTTAAGGTGCTCGCTGAACTGTGCAAAAACAGGAAGAGGAGGACCAGAAGAAGAATGAGAACGAGCGAAATGGATCTGAAATGACAGTCACGTGGCATGATTGATTAGGTAGTTGAATGACTCGGATGAGACAGGATGACATGCCATCAAGTGGTCAAGACTAATTGACTCGAACCACAAGAAATCATCAAGTGACTATGATTGATTGGAGGCTGAATAAGATAGATGGAAGTGAGAAGTGAGGAAGGGAAATAGTGACATACTTTACAGGAACATCCCCTCCCTTTTATTATTATTCTAATCAATTCATGTAAATTAGGAAGCTTATATAAGGTCAGCGTACTAAGTGAAACATGAGCATTCAATACAACTCAAGCAAATAGAATTCAGAACATTTATTCCTTACATTCTCTTGTTCTTAAACTCTCTCTCTCCCTCTCATCAATACACAATGATAAATACTTTTTCCTTTGATCCATAATTAGTAGAAAAACTTATTTACACGTCATTTAGTTAGTTATTAGCTTAATTATTTTTAAAAATAACTAAAAAAAATTATATCACCCTACTAAAATAATTAAATATGATAATTTTCGTTTTACGTAAAGTGAGATATAGACCGGTCAATCTCTTGCACGGTATTGTACAAAAGAACGACTCTTATTCCTAATGCTTACTTTTTCCAATTTCCCAATGGTCTATCAAGATCTTATGTCCTCATTCCTTCAACTGCCAAATTCACTTTCCTTTTTATCAATGTAACAACTCTATCAATCTTTTCTTTATTCTTCTCCTCCATCTTTAGACCTTTTCAAAAAGCACTATTTAAAACCATGTCATCTCACTGTAAGATTGTAAATCATGTGAGTCACCATAGAAGTTATAAATAAAATAATGGTAGTCGTGCTTATATTCAATGCCAAAAGAGGATTAAGAACAAAAGAATAAACCCATAAATGAGTATATTAGACCTTAAAAAGTCTTCTCCCATTTAATATTCTTCCAAAGGGGTCCCTATTCCCATCTGGTCTGCTCCACTTTGCTTCACGTCACTTAAAGCATCAAAGTTAATATAATATCTAACACATTTAATAAAGTTTTCTTAAAGCAGAGTCTCATGCTAATCATTTTATAGAATTCAACTCTTATACTAATTTTTACTCACTCTGACTCCTGATCCATCTTAAATTCAAAATCATATTGTGAAGGTATCAAAAAATTCATTCACGAATTCCAAACGACAGTTTGAAAAAAAATGATGATTACACATTTTCATTACATGAAACCCCACCCATTTGTGTACCTCACTTACATTTTTCACATTTCTCTCTTACTATTATTATATCTCTCTCTTGAAGTCACAACATCTCATAATGTAGTTCCTTTCAAAATGATAGTTCCTTTAAAAATTGATCAACACTCTCAAAGCGAAGAATGCTTTCATGTAGAGGTTGTCGCGACATTTGTGCTTCAGGAACCAAACATTGATAAAACCCTGTAATTTCAGGAACCCGAGGTTGTTGTGACATTATGATTTCAGGAACCGAGCTTTGAAATGAAAAAATATTTAGGCTTTGTACTTACAAATAATGAGGTTTGATGATTCTGATCCATTCTCCTTTACAAAGAAATGTAAATCTCTAGCCTTTAAAATTTCAGCAGGAGGACAGGGGACATGGCTTCTATAAAGAAATTTGATGGACATCATACTTTGAGTGGTCGATTTGGAGTTCTTCATGCAATATACCCAATATCTGATATCTCCAATAATTTAGTATTCTCTCCACTAAAAGACCATGTTATACCATTTTTCACCCAATCTCCATCATGGATTACAAAAATTTGAACTTCAAACATATTTGTATATGTATCAATGAAGGAAGTCAGTACAAAATAAATACATAATGAAATGGAATATTACACGATGATCGTGTAGTGTACATGAGGCTTTCACGGGCATCGTGTAGACCTCATGTATTGTAATAGGTCACATACGATGACTACACGATGATGATACAGTGTAATCGTGTAGTGTACATGGGGAGTACACGATCATCATGTGGTCATCCTGTACACTACACGATGATCGTGTGGTCCTCGTGTAGTGTTATAGATGTTACACGATGCTCGTGAACTGCAGAAAAAGTTTATGGTCATCATGTACACTACGCGATGATTGTGTAGTCCTCGTGTAGTGTAATAAATGCTACACGATGCTCGTGAACTGCTGAAAAAGTTTCTGATGCACTATACGATGATCGTGTAGTGTACACGAGATCTACACAAGGATCGTGTACCCTGCTGCGTCTAGTATACACGTTGACTACACGAGACTCGTGTAGACCTCGTTTACACTACACTATCATCTTGTAGTGATCTTGTATAATAAATGAACTTCAAACAACGTTCAAGAAAGAAGAAAATAAATAAATATTCTCAGAAAACTCATGATCATAAAAAACTCATGAAAATTCAAGCTTTCCAGAAAGAAGAAAACAAAACTTATAATGTTCCAGAAATAAGAACTAGCAATCCTTTGTTGTTGCAGGAAGAAGCAAGTAGACGAAGAAGAAAACGAAGAGGAAAATGAAGAAGTAGAAAAAATGAAAAACGAAGAATGAGAAATAGGGTGGGTATGCAGGTTTTGTGTTTTAAGAGAGTAGACCATGTCATTTGATTGGACAGCTTGTAAGAAGGATAATTTGGGAAAAAAGTGAAAATTGAAAAATTGAAGAAAAAGTGAGCGAGAGATCATATAAGCAAAAATTAGTGTAGGGGTTGATTTTTGTAAAATGATTAGTGTGGGGGTTGATTTTTATAAAAAAAATCTATTTAATACTTGATTTTCTCATTTAAATCTCTTTAATTGGTTAAAGTTTTCTGTCAAAGTTTCAATTTTTTTTGGGTTTTGGTCGGAGACAGACATATTTTTCATTCCAGTCCGACCAATCCGACAGGACGATTATTAAAAATGGTGGCTGTGTTCAACAAGGATCTGTTGAGCTGGTATCTCATCACACTCAAACTCAGAGAAACAGTAGAATCTGGTCTTCCAAGAACTTCTGATTCTACTTCTAGAGCCATTGAATTACCAGAGCACCATCAAGAACGACTTCAGAAGCAACAGCAAATCCAATCAGAATCCCTCCAGATTGTGGTGGACAATGAGGGCGAAGATGTCGAAAAGGGTCTGAAATCGCCGGAACCCGAATGGGTCATTTCGATCAAAGACAAACTCGTTCAAGCCCGTCAAGATGATGAGGAGAGTTCTTGGGCAAAACTCTGTATTTACAGAGTTCCTCATTACATAAGAGAAGGAGATGACAAAGCTTATGTTCCTCAGATAGTCTCTCTCGGTCCGTATCACCATGGCAAGCGTCGGCTCCGCCAAATGGACCGCCACAAATGGCGGTGCCTTCACCATGTCCTCAAGAGAACTAACCATGACATCAAGCTCTATTTGGACTCAATGAAAGAACTCGAAGAGAAAACGCGTGAATGCTACGAAGGACCGATTAGCTTGAGTAGCAACGAGTTTGTCGAGATGATGGTGCTCGACGGTTGCTTCGTTTTGGAGCTTTTTCAAGGCGCAGCCGGGGGATTTAAGCAACTTGGTTATCCTCGTAACGATCCCATCTTCGCGATCAGAGGGACGATGCACTCGATTCAACGCGACATGATCATGATCGAGAATCAGCTCCCGCTCTTCGTTCTCGATCGACTACTAAAGCTTCAGTTAGGTGAGCTGTACGAGAAAGGACTCGTGGCGAAGCTAGCGCTCGGCTTCTTTGATCCACTGATGCCAACCGATGAGCCATTGACAAAGAGTGACTTGAATAGATTAGAGTCATCGATTGGTAACATTAAGACTTTTGACCCTTTGGCCGATCAAGGCGGGCTCCATTGCCTCGATGTTTTCCGTCAAAGCCTCTTGCGGGCGGGCCCTCAACCGGTGCCACGAGTGTGGATGAAGCGGCGGTCGCATGCTAATCGAGTCGCGGACAAACGGAGGCAGCAACTGATACATTGTGTCACTGAGCTTAAAGAATCAGGGATCAAGTTCAAGAAGAGAAAAACCGACCGTTTCTGGGACGTGAAATTCAAAAATGGGGTTCTTCGAATCCCCCGGCTCTTGATCCACGATGGTACGAAATCGTTGTTTCTTAACCTAATCGCATTCGAGCAATGTCATTTCGATTGCAGCAACGACATTACGTCTTACGTCGTGTTCATGGACAACTTGATCAACTCGCATGAGGATGTCGGGTACTTACATTACTGTGGAATAATCGAGCATTGGCTCGGGAGCGACGCGGAGGTCGCCGACCTATTCAACCGCCTATGTCAAGAGGTGGTGTTTGATATAAACGACAGCTACCTTTCTCAATTGTCTGAGGAAGTGAACAGGTACTATAACCATAGGTGGAATGCATGGCGTGCAAGCTTAAAACATAACTACTTTAGCAATCCTTGGGCAATTGTTTCTTTAGTTGCTGCTGTTGTTCTGCTGTTGCTCACTTTTGCTCAGACATTCTATGGAGTCTATGGTTTTTACAAACCCAGATGACTCTAAACAATGCTTCTGCAATTCCATTGTTTTCATTTCATTCAAAAGAAAAGTATAGATTTTTTGCCAGATGTTTACGGTTTTCAATTCATTGGTATTTCTGTCTTCTTTAGATAAGATTTCATAAATGAATCGTTACTTTCCGATGATGTGAAATTGGTAGTTGTATTGCCTGCCATATTTTCACAAAGAAACAAGCCGAACAGTTTTTGATTTACCAGCTTTACAACATTTTGAAGCAAGGGACGATAAAATCTTGGGGTTAAGTCCTAAGCAACGATAAAACCCCAGTGGATAACAACAGAGATAAACAACACTTGGAACGATAAGATTCAAAAACTCTTGTGCCATGTCGAGGAAATATAACTACTTCACAAGTAATCTCAAAGCACAAAAAAGGGCGGCATCAAATGTTACTGTGATTTCTCAGAAAATTCCACTTGCCATCAAAATAGTCTTACAAGGGGAAAAAAGAAGCAATATGTAAATCTAAATGGTCAAACTCTTGGCTATCTCTACTGCAAAGGCTGAAGGCTACCATCATAAACTTTCATTCCAAGAAGTTGGAACATAGCATGTAGCTTCCTTAATCTGGATTTCTATCGCACTGAGGGAGAAAATGATGCTTGTTCAACCACTTTATCTTTCTTAGGATTTAAGTCTGTCGACCTAAGAGACCATAGGAACGCTGGCCCTCAAAATATTTGGGAAAAAATAAATAGAACTAGTCTTTAATATAATATTTTTCTACTACTGTATTTCCATGAAGTTCTGGCTTTGATACAGCAGAACAAACAACAAAGAAAAACACCAAGGTTCCCACCTAAGAGAAGCATCTATATTGAACTGAATCTACCGGCATGGTTCAATCCTTCAGAAGACTCGTGCTCTCTGTTGAAGACTCTCTTTTACCATCATACCGCTATTAGCAAAAAGAAAAAAAATGGCTTAGTTCTAAACAACGCATACATATAGTACCAATACCAACAATTTATTACCTAAAGCACAAAACTTTATCTTTCATGAAAGTGAGAAGGAACTTTTTCTTACCTGTTTTCCAAAGGAGAATGGAACATATTTGTACTTGATCATGTGTGTTATTTGTCTCCTCATTGTCATAGTGAACAGCATCACCCAGTAGAAAAGAAGTATTGGCCAGAACACAGGCACGTCAAATGCGCTGAAGAACGTCATCCCAAAAGCAATGCAAAAGGCTTTAGTGAGCGAGTACCTTCAAAGAAGAAAGAAGTGTATTTAGCATCCAAATATTCAAAGATGTATATTTACTTAGCTTGAATATTTATGATATTGTTGGTGACAACAACACAATCTAGATTTATACGATAGGTCAAATGTCACGAGAACCATGAAATGAGCAACATATCCGAAGCTCATACATGGAAGGTGAAAGAATATTGACAGAAGATGACAATATAAAAATTCTAATGTAAAAGAAGGCATTATATCAACAGATGTGTATTTTAAAACTAATGCAATAAACTACAAACGTGAAGAGAAAAATCTCACAAAAGCTTCCAATCTTCTAGTTACTCCCAGAGTAAAAAATTAGGAAGACACTAAAAAGCCTTAACCATGTCACCCAAAGAACTGTTTCCAATATGTCGAAGTAACAACACATCCTTGTATTGTACCTCATTCTATATCACCATAATTGCAACCCACTCTTACCATAATGGAAATTACATAAGCAAGTAAAACAGAATCAGCTTCTCTTTGGCAAAACCAATTATTGGGTAAATTTGGATAACTTGTACAACTTGAATCATAAAGAAAATAATCCAATCCTAACTAATCACTTGAAGATCCATATATATCCATCCAACCACCAACTTGTAATATATTCTAAACACAAAACAACACAATTTTACCAATTCATATTTCAAATTACATATATACCTTATCCTTAACACGTCTAACTCTATGTGAAGAGTACATATCATATCAATTAAGTTTTAGCTACCCTAAAACCGATTAAAAAGAAAGTCAGAGAATGCAATCATATACAGGAACACACCAGAACTTGAACTCTGGAAGCCGGCGAACGAATGGGCGGAACTCATCGGATCCCCTGGTGGGAAGACTAGGGCCGTCGTTGAGGTCCTGGATCTCAGGGTCAACCTGGGGAGAGAGGAAGCCGATGAGAAGATTGAGAATATAGATTCCGAGGCCGTACGACACGATGTAGAATCCTTGGACGAAGTAGACCCGGATGGCATATATGAAAGCAATAGTGAAGAAGCCGATCCAACGGTAGAGGACGAAAGGGGTCCATTTGTCGAGGACGTGTTGGAACCCACGGGATACGGCGTGTTTCCACCTAGAGACGGCCGCTGCTGGAGAGTTTGATGAGAGATCATCGGCGGCGATGAGACCCACGCCTGCCGATCCTGATTCCATTAGTGACGCTCTCTGATCCTCGATTGGGGGGGACGGTGATTTTGCTTCTGTTTATTTTTTTGTTCGCGTTGACAGTTTTTTTTTTTTAATTTTTGCTATCCACGTCTCCGCCTGGTTTGGACGAGACAGTGGGCTACGGCGGCCCAAACATCCGCGTTCTTTAATGCATGGGCCTTGTCTTTTAATGCGACATTTTGGCGATGACATTTACGCATGCAAACAAAAAATTGATAATTAATTTTGAAGACCGTGGTGTATTGAATCACTCATATGCCTTCTAATATACAGTTGAAATCAATTATACATCTGATTCATGGTAGTATTGAACATCATAATCATATATATGATATTTTTCAGTCAACCATATATTATATATGAAATAGAAATCTTTGAATGAGGGCATTAATGTTGGAAGAGGCGAGATTGAGAAAAGGAATATGATCGTAAGGAATTTTGAAATGGAGAGAAAAATGACAGATATTTTTAAAATAGAGAGAGGCAGTTATATTTAAGTCATTCATTTATATTTGAATGGCTCACATATGATCTAGAAATGACTTAGTAATTAGGATAGATCTAGTCCGCCAAGATCTAGACGTACGATCAGTTCTGACCCAACCACAACCATTGTTATTACTAAGCAACGACATACTGTTCATTTTCGAGGTTAATGTGATGATGCAGACATCCATTGTACAATTATTCCACGAGAAATTAATGAAATTTTATAAAAGAGTAGTTCTACGCCGATCAAATAATTGATCAAGTTTTAAGTGATCTTGTTAAATCATTTTAATGAGTCATCAAACACCAACTTATAAATGATTATCACATCACTTGATGAATTACTTGATTACTTTAGAATTATTCTCTACAAAAATGCTACTGTCATCATTATTATTAATTAGCTTTATATATGATATCACCTTACACTGATAAATAAATATGTAACAAAATTATTACAACGTATTATAGATGATCTTGTTACATCAGTCTTCCAAAGCATCGCTGAACAAGAAATGTGGTTTGGTCCCCTTGGAAAGTCACTATCAATTTAGTTCATAATCTGATCCGACTCAACTATTGCCAATAAGAGCTCATGCTTATTCATGAAATGTTAGGCCATTGGATTTCACTGATACTCTCTCTCTCTCTCTCTCTCTCTCTCTCTCTCTCTCTCTCTCTCTCTTAAAGCCACCAAAACTCTCCTTCAAGCTACTTAATGACGAGATGTGAGCTGATTCATCTCTACCCAATGAATTATTCAATGAAGAGATATCAGCTGATTCATCTCTACCCAATGAATTATCATGATAACTGTAGGATTATAACTATGGTAATTCTGAATTGTTTTCCTTTTTTGAAGTAATTCAATCGTCAGGATTTAGAGAAAGACAAATTCAATCATGTAAAAAACAAGTAAACAATATCTCAGCTCAAACTGCAGTTAAATCCCTTGAAATTTCTGCAGCCATGAAGATTTGTTTGAGCTTTTTAAATGCTTGAAATAATTAAACCAGAAAAAGGCAGACAATAATACAACCAAGAAAGAACAAACATTTCAAAATTCTACTAACTTAAAATACATTACCACTCGAATCACCGCTTGACCACCTCCTGAATTGGCTCGCCACAAAACTCCGTCCGGCCAACAGTCCCATCTTTGTCCTAAGCATTGTTAACCTTCCATTACCAATCGCCACAACCTCAGTGCTGGTTTCTTGGTTGGCAATCGTCATATTTGTAATAGTAGCATCCAAATGATCACTCTCAGTCTGACCAGAATCCCAATTAACAATCAAAGATTCTCTCCTTTCCTTCAACCACTCAGCCACTTCACCAGTCACTCCAATACACTTCTTAACCTTAATCTTTACTAAATTCGGACAACCCCAAGCCAAAGCTTCAACCCCAATGTTAGAAATCGGACACCCTTTGATACAAAGCTTCTTCAACGACATGCATTTGGCCGCAATGCATGCGATTTCAGCGTCCCCGATGCTACCGCTCCCGCAGAGAGCCAATCGTTCGAGTTTTAAACAGTTGGAAGCTATTTCTGCTAGACTTAGTGAAGTGGGATTAATTCCAATTAGAACAAGTTCTTGTAAATTAATGCTTTTTTGAGCTAAAGCTATCAATCCGTCGTCATTGATTCGATTTGTCCTCCACCCATCAATGTGAAGCTTTCTTAATCGCTTGCAGTGTTCGGCGATGCTAATTAGGCCGTCATTAGAGCACTCTGGAGTTTTAACTATGTGTAGTGTCTCCAATTTTGAACATTTCGAAATGGCTAAAAGCCCTAAATCGCTTACCTGTAATCTCTCAAGATGGATTTCGATCAAACTGGAGTTTCGATTTTCGTTTGTCAGCTTTTCAAAAAGCTTATCCCAGTCGCCCAAGCAGCGGATGAGTCGAAGAGTCTTGAGATTTTGCGAGGCGGTGATGAGGGGTGTAAATCGTTGCCCATTTACAAGCTCTTTCAGGGAAATTGATTTCAGGGATGAGGCGGCGGCGGCAGGTTCGATCGCTTCGGTGCCGTCGTGGAGCCCCCGGAGTCGCTTCACAGAGAGCTCTTCGAGATTGGGGCAGTGGTTGAGGACGGCGCTGATGGTGACGGCGCCGAACATACACGAGCCGCAAGAGAGCTTCTTCAGATCCTTGCAATTCTTAGCAAAAGCCTCCATACCGACGGCCGTGATTTCGCGACAGCCGCGGAGCTTGAGACGGGTGATGTTCCGGCAGTGAAGCGAGATCAGCACAAAGGCGTCGTCGTTTATGCTAATCGATTTGCGGTCGCATCGAAGAGAGAGTTTCGTTACGGAATCGAATCGACCAAATAGAGAAGGCAGAAATGGAAACACTTCAGCTTGAGCACTAAGAGAGAGACGGTTGCGGCTCTGACCATCCACCTGGAGCCACCTTCGGCAGACTAAGGAGCAACGCTTCCGATCTCCGGGGCCTAGAAAACGGAAAACGGAGGCCAAACATTCGTCTGGAAGATCGGATGTACAATCGTAGCCTTCAACTTCATCATTTGGCTCCTCCGAGGAAATACCCACCGGCGAAAGAAAGCTAAACCGACGGCTCGTGGCTAATTCACAGAGATTAACATCCGGAGAAGTCCCAGTGGTGGAAGAAGACTGGCCCATAACGAGATTTAGAAGCTACGCGCCACCGGAAGGCAAAACTGAGTGAAAATGAGATAATATGGGCCTGGCGGGTAAAGTTTTTTTAGGTGAGGGATTGGTAAGATCACGACCTTCCTCTGTGTGTGTGAAAGAGATTGAGAGGAAATAAAGTAATAGAAATAAGTGACGAAGATGATAAGGTGTGTGAACATATATGGACGGACATTTTGGGCTTTGTCAAATTGTTGTTGTGCGTAGCGTCGTCGCAATCGCCATAGCCGACTTCATCAAAACACTGCCGTCAGGGACGCGCATTTCTGTGCTTGCTAGTCTTTGCCTATTAATCTGTGCCGTTCATTACATTTGACTTTTTAATCTCTTAGACTATTATTTTTAGTTTATTACGACCCATTATCCTGTGACATTAGTTTAATTATATGAGCATAGGATAAATTGATACAGTTAATTAAATATTTATATTCATATTTTAAATATGAGATTTAAATTATATCTTTAATTTCTTTTAAAATTTATGATTTAACTTTGATAAAAAAAGTCTAATTCTACGTGATAATCTTAGTTATGTTAAATAAATAATTTTTTGAAAAAAAATAGTCCCAATTGTTTATATATGGTTATTGACATTTAAGTTGTTTGTAAGTGATTCATGACGTTCCAAAATTAACAATGTCTAAATCTCTAATTTCAGAAATGTTTCATTATAATCAAATCTGTTCCGTTAACTATTTCATATGTTTTGTTAACAATGTTTCATTATGACACAAACACTATTCTATTTGAAAAATAACAAATAAATTTATTTTGTTACAAATCTATTATTTTAGGTTTGAAAAATTAATATTATTCATATAATCAATTTGATCCAGTCTTTTTCTAAACTAAAACATAAGATGATCGAGGTTTTTCGAGTTTGGATGAATTCTAATTTGAATATTAAAAAAAATTTAGTGTTTTCATAATTGAGAATAAAAATTTCAGTATTACATATTATTTAAATAATGTTAGTTTGAAATATAATTTTTTTATGAATGTAACTTAACATTAAAGAAGGTTTATATAGAGTAATATTTACGCTATTTAAGTAAACTATTGATAGTGATAAAAACTTTCCCATTATTTTATATTCCAAAAGGCTTAATTTTGTGAAAGTTTTCCCTGATGCATGACACCATTAAAAGGTCTCAAGTTGATGAAACTTAAAGCATCGAGAGTTGCAAAAGATGACTAGTAATTGGAGCTCTACTTACACTTTTTTCCTCATAATGTTTCTAGGTGATCATTTTATCGTCTATCTATCATTCTATGATATCACGGTTGGTGTCCTAAAATTTTCTCATAATTTCAATAATAGCATCATTTAGTTAGGAGCATAAGTCTCTGTTCTAAGAATAGAAGACGGTTATATTGCATACGGACCGTCCGTTATGAAAACGGACGACTCAGATGTAACTATAGGAAACGGGAAAAATAACAAAAAAATAAAAATGAAAAGACTATCAAAAAAGAAAAAGGAGAAATCTGAGCTGTCCATTTTCAGAACGGATGGTCCAAATTTACTGAACATCACCTCCTGTTTTGGAGATGGTTTATTCCCCTCTTAAACTAAATCCGGTAATCCATGTAGAATTGGAGTGACTAAATATAAGGACATGAGCTTCATATTTGTATGATATTCTCCTTTTAAGTTTTACTTTTGATGAGCTCCCCAAGACTTTACTTTGAATTCTATCCACAAAGTCATCCACTAATAGAGATATTGTTCATATTTATTTTTTCATGATTTTTCTCACATCTAGTCAATATAATATATTTTAGTCTCAGATTTGATTCAACTATTAAATTTTGTTTCATTAAATTTATAAAAAATTTATATTTTTTTATCTGATATAATCCGTCCAAATCTAGTTGGACACACCAACTTCCATAATGTACCTGTCCTGAAAGAAGCATCTAAATTTAAGAGAAAATGACATCTAAGAAATATCTAACCACAAACTGTAAAATTTTCTTGAACTAAAATAATATTAATTTAAACCCCATATATTTTTTATTCATTTTCAGCCAGAATCAAAGTATAATTATACAGAATAATAACTTGAAAAATACGAATGAAGATTGGAGAAGACCACAGAGAAGAATGCAAGACAATACAAGACAAGACAGCATAGGGAGTTAATTACGGCAGGTTCCTGGCGGGCCAATTATTTGTTTGACTAATAAGAATATTCAACAGTCCTGATTAGGACTTCCCAATAGAAACAAGAGGAAGAAGTAGGATAATCAACGGTCAGGGTCAGTCGTTTGTTTAAATCGCTGGTCAAATACGTTAAACCAATTGTAATCATGATTCCAACCAATGGCGCGTTTATTTTATTTTATTTTATTCACTAAAAATGGGATTGAGCTCAATATTATAAAACTAGTCAGATAATTATCGAGGTTAATATTTCTAATTCTATGAAACAAAATCAGAATCAGAATAATTAAACATGTGATTCTTTGTGTTCACTTAAATTAAAAAATCATAATAAAATGCTTTTTAGTGAAATTGGATAATTTTTTATTATTTAGTTAGATTTCGTTTTTACCGTATTACTCTTTTTTCAATTATTATTAATGTATTACTAAAAATTTAACATAATATTTTAATGTGTATATCAGTATTAATCTATTAGTTATCATTATTAACATAATATATATATTAGTCATCATTATTAATGTCATGAATTATATCTTCTTGAGAGAACTCCGAAAAATGATTAGTAAATTGGAAAAAAAATCCAAAATTCTTTTATTACAGAAATAGCCGGAATAAATAATTTATTTATTGGATTACATAGGCGTAAAAGTAAATTGTTTTTACGCCTATGTAGTTTTTCGCTAATAAAATACTTACCTCAGCTATTTCCGGTTATTAAAAAAAATTCTGACCTATTTTACAGTTCATGCTAGAAAGACGCTTTTTTTTTTCATTTTCGTATCTTTTTATTATATTAATATTATACTAATATCAAAATTCTTACAAAAAAAAGTTACCAACCATGGTCTCATGTTTTCTACGGAATCATCTGCTTAATAAATATGCTACAAATTTATGGTAACTTTTTTGTAAGAATTTTGCGTCGCTGAATTGCCGCGTGCATAAAGTTAAACGTGCAGTTTTAATTTCCCCCAATAAAATCATGGGTTTTTATATGTTGCCTTATACAATTACTCGAAATAATATGCGTGTAGATTGTCTCGTGTTAAAGTCACGTGAGATGAGATGATAAAACAATACCACTTATACGAAAATCGTACTAGCCTAATCTCGAAGCACCGAAATTATAATTTTTGTAAATAAAATTTAAATAATTTATATTTTATATATAAATATAATGGTGAAATCGCAATCATGTACATAATATATATATATANCCTCTTAAATACTGTTCAATTCCGCATCTTTTGATATCAGAGACAAACCTGGTGGGGATAATTACTGTTCATTAACTGTTTCTACTTCAATATTTGCATAGTTCATACTGTTTACCGCATATTATGGCTGGTTATTGATAATATTGTTTACTTATTTACTTACATGAACAATTACTTATATCTAATCTTACTCTCCGCCCAAGTGGCTGGTTATTCTTATAATTGATTATTTCTATGTATTATTTGTTTGCATAATCTGTGAATCTGTTTATCAGAGGCTGACGTATCAACTTCTATTTGGTTAGCTTCAGGGACCTAGGTAAGATCTCTTAGATACTTAAATCCCGAGAGTAGGGTGGTTGTAGAGGCGAAATGAAGAAGAGTGAAGCTTAATAAGAGGTTGTAGAAGTCACCACAAGATTAGTAACAAAAAAATACAATATGAAATACTCAATAATAAGAATAATTTAGTTAGTTGAGCAATGAGTAGATTATTTAGGAGTAATTCTTCTAGTAGTAATAGGTCAACAATAACCTCAATACCTGACATAATAAATGATGAACATATTGAATTAACAGATGATCAAGTAGATCATAGGGTATGAAATATATCTAAAATATCCAATAAAAATATTTATAAATCAACATGGTCAGTTGCTTCTTTCAAGCCTCGGCATCATGTAAATATAATTGAAAAAAATATGCTCTTGGAAAATAGCATGAAACATGTCAATTACTTTTTCCTGATACAATAAAGCATCATATTCAAGAAGAATTTAATTTCATTCATTTTGGTTTAGTCTAGATTAGAGTAAAACAATTCACAAGAAGAAGCCTAAATACCTCTATCTTATTAGCTTTGTGAGATGCAAAATTTACAAATTTTAATGATAGTATTTTAGGTTTAATTAAATCTTCACTTCTAATGGTCCAATTCATTTTGATTATTTTCTTGATCTGTCTGTTAGTTTAGCAGATCCCCATATTTTAAAATCATTAACTTTAAATATTAAAATTAGTGGTAACCAAGTTCTAGAAGGCACCCAACCTCTAGCTTTAATCTTTAGAATACACTACAAAGTAACCAAAACAAATATGAACTTCCAAGCCATCAATAGGAGTCCAAAGAATCAAACCCTATTGATATAATCTAGTCAAAGTAATGCAAATATTAGAGTTTCTAAAATAATTAGGTGGTCTGATATTAATTTACCAACAAATTGGCTTTTAACTAATGAAAGTCAACCTACCCAAATTCAAAGACCAATTGAAGATGTAGATTACATCCAGCAGTACATGGATGGTACCGTTAAAATTAACTTCCAATCATATTCTAGCTCACAAATTAAGGAATATAACCAGTCTAGTACCCCTAGGAATTTCTTTTCAAGATCATCCATTAGTAATGATCAAAGTTTTAGGATTCAACACTTAGAACAAGAATTAAAAAAATTACAGATTAAAAATTTAAAACTTAAAACTTAAAGGCATAGCCACAAGTTTTCACATTAATCAGCCAGTCTTTGATAATAAGTCTGAACGATCTGATGAAACTGAAACACCTACTAGATCAAATTTTCAAGGAAGTCTTAATTCTGTCAATCCTCAACTCTTAGTTCTAAATATAGGAACCTTGAGTCAAGAATATGAACCAGATTGGGAAGGTCTAACCCAACACAATAATGACCCAAACAATTAAGATAGACGTAATAGATTTAGAGATTCATATGATATGGATCAAAGAAAAGTCATATTTGCTGAATGGAAGGCATTTATGCAAGAATTTAAAATTGATACATTTTTCCTATATTATGTTGAAGATATTTATGAAAGAAATATCAAAGTAATTTCAAAATATAAATGGGTAAAGAAAGACTCTAGTGTAGTATCTACTAGTCATCTTCCTCCTGAGAAAATTATGATTAACCATAAAAATTCCTTAATCACCACTTCTCCTTTCAAAATTACAAAGGAAGAAGAACCAAACAAAAAAGTAGTTGAACAACTCAACTATACTAACCAGAGTCTAATTACAATAGGTAAACAATTAGATAAATTTGAAACAAAGGTTGATGTTCTCAATGAACCTAAGCCTAGTGAAACCTTGAAAGAAAAACCTTTAATAAATCTTTCAGATAAAACCACTTTAAAAATTATTCCAATTAATAAAAAAATTGATAAAATGATTCAGGAATTAAAGAATAAATCCACTGAGTCATCTTCCTCTGTTAAGGTTGTTAACAAGACAAAAGTTCAGATTCTAAATCTGAAAAAATTGATGAAATATTTCAAGAATTAAAAGTAATTAACCAAGACGATAATACTGATTTAGATAGTCATATATCAGAATCAGCCTACGAATCATCCACAATAGATGAATTTTCAAATATTAACAATATTGAAAAAACATTTAAGAATTTAAAAATTAATAAATTAGAAAGAAAATGGCATAAGAAGCCCAGACCTTCTGATGTTCAAATTACTGAATTTTCACTTGTTAACCAATTTTCTGTTTCTGCAGAAAAATTATATGAATGGAATATTGATGGTCTTTCTGAATAAGAAGTCCTCAATAGATTATAACACATGGTAATGGTAGCTAATAGCTACATTACCTCCCCCAATTTACTTCATGAAGAAGTAATAAATCTCCTAGTCACAGGATTCACAGGAATACTTCATTCTTAGTGGGAAAAATATCTCGCACAAGAATCCAAAATTGCCATTCTTTCAGCAGTCAAGATTGATGCTGAAGGAAACTCGATTATTGGAGAAAATCAGGAAACAATACCTGATGGTATAAATACTCTCCTTTATACAATAATTGAACACTTCATTGGTACGTCAAGTAATATTACTTCGCGTATATATGATCAATTAACAAATATTAGGTGTCCAACATTAAGTGATTTTAATTGGTATAAGAATATATTCTTATCCAGAGTAATGTCAAGGGATGATAGTAATCAACCATTTGAAACAAAAAATTATTAATGGATTACCCAATTTCTTTGCCCATAAAATAAGGACAATCCTTAGGGGCAATATGGTTTACCCCTATTAAGAAAAGTTCACATTCAAACCTTAGAAGGACTCACAAGCCTGATAGGAGAAAGTAGCATAAGAATAAGTATAAGATTTTTAACCAATATTTTTCAAAGAATAAAAATTTTGACAAACTTTTCTCCAAGAATAAAATTATTCTAGAAGAAAACACAATAAATATTCTTTTGATAAAAATAAACTTAAGTATTCTCAATATGGCCAAAATGGTCATTTCTCTAAAATTTGTCAAGTTAAAGACAGAATTAATCAATTAAAAATCTCTAATAAGGAAAAACAAGAATTGTTAGAATCGCAAAGTCCATAGAAAACTATGAAAGTGATAGTGATGATTTAGGAGAATTTGAATACCTTGAGTCCTCAAAATCTAGCTCTTATGAAAATAATTCTCCTAACATCTCTATGGGGTATAAGGATAGTTGTCAAAAATTTAATGTTCTAAATAAAAATAAAGAATAAGAAGAAAATCTCTTGTTGGATTTAAATAGCAAAATTAAAAATCCAAAATTCCTAGAAAGACTTAGAAAAATAGTTTTAAAAGAAAATACTAAATCTAAAGCCTTTCACAAACCCTTAAAAAGATTCAATATGGGTAAAGGAAAGAAAGAAGAAGTTATCCTACATGAATTTCAGAAAGAAATTAAAAATATTAAAATTAAATCTTTTAATAAATAGTTTAATTAAAATTCATGAATCTTATAAATTAGGAGAACCTAGTAGATTCTCAATTTCAATTAATAAGGTTGAAGAACCTATTATCAACAATCAAAATAATGATAATTTTATCCAAACACTTAATTATATCAAAATCAAGAAATGGTGTATAATGGTCGGAATAATAATTCAAGATTCTAATTTCACAACAATGACTCTTGTTGATTCAGGAGTAGATTTGAATTGTTTGCAGGAAGGACTAGTTCCAACCAAGTACTTTCATAATACAAAAGAATCTTTGTCTTCTGCCAATATACATATCAAATATGAAATACCCAAAGTTCATATATGTCAAGACAATGTATGTTTTAAAACATCATCTGCCTTAGTAAAAAATATGACTGATAAAATAATTATAGGTTTACCATTCATTTCTTTGGTGTATCCTTTTACAATAGAGTATGATGAGATAATTACTCATCCTATGGATGAACCTCTTAAATTCAAATTTCTCTCTTTTTCTATTTTTAAATCCAAAAGGATTGAGGAACAAATTCAAGATACTATTCTTCAAAGAATTCTTCGTTTAGTAATCAATTACAAGCCCCTTAACAATGTTTTGGAATGGATAAAATATCCAATAACAACCAAAAGGGACTTAATCAACAGATTTAGAGAAGCTGTTGCATTCTCTAAGTTTGACATAAAATCTGAATTTTAGAAAATCCAGATAAATAAGATTGATAAATACAAAATTAAATTTTTCATTAT
Organism: Datisca glomerata; assembly: GCA_003255025.1. NCBI lineage: Eukaryota > Viridiplantae > Streptophyta > Magnoliopsida > Cucurbitales > Datiscaceae > Datisca > Datisca glomerata. The sequence continues at coordinate 1,609,414 of QANY01010875.1, forward strand.
AAATGGAAAATAATACTACTTGATCTTAAATTTGCTCCAAGTAAATTTCAGAATATAATGATAGAATTCTTTAATCAATTCTTAATTGACTGCATTCTTGGTAAGCAATACTTGTTGAAATTCTTGATTGTTTACATTAATAACATTTCCTTTAAATATAACAAACAATACTGGAAATACTTTGAATTATTTGCCAAGATAATAAAACAAAACATTTTAGTTATCTTTGTAAAAAGAATCAAATTATTTCAATCAAAATATAGATTTCTTAGAATTTAATATACAATTTGCCTTATTAAATCAAAAAATTATTTTAATTAATTATGAATATACAAAACATGTTTCGAGATTCCTCCCTAACAAAGTTTTACCAGGTAATAATCTATTTATAGCAACTTTGATTTCAATATTTAATTTATACAATGTATTAATAACCAAATTCATGACCCCCTTACTTGTAATCTTTTGCAGGAAATCATACCAAGATTCTGCAATAGGGCAATTTGAGAAACCTAGCCTACTATAATATGGGAAGGTAAAGGCGAGAATATTTAATCAAAATTATTTTAAAATCAAGAAGTTCAATGACAAGACAATAGCTTTTTGTCCAAAACTTCAATCCATTAATTATGGTCATAATGGATTTGAATATCCAAAAAATGACTGGATCGATAAATTGGATGAAATTTTAAAACATGTTGGGTTGAAGTATGACTTCAATACAACATTAATTCAATGGTATAAGAAAAGTATGAAAATAAGTTTTTGCAAAGATAATGAAATATGTTATAATGAAATTTTAACTAAAAATCTATTGAGACAAGTAAATTCTAAAATTGAATTTTCAAATAAAATAATAAAAGAATTTTTGGTACTAAAATGAACTTTCTTCATCATGCTTAATGAATTTAAAAAATGTCATAAGCATGCTGTGAAATTGTTGATAAAAGGAATCAATATCACTTTCAGAAAATATGTGAAAAATGTTTCAAAAATAGAAGAGATTTCGACTCAACAATTGGCCCTTAAGGCCCAAATCAAATAGGAGTCTTCTACTCCTGATCAAGTCCAATGACAATACTTGGGTCCATCAGACCCGACTACCAATTAACCCTGGTCAAACAATTTGACCCATTTTCAAATACTCAATCTTTTAATGTTCAATCACTTGACCAACCAATTTATCATAATCTCTTTCATACTAAGCCTTCATTTGCTCATCTGAAAAATCTAGCACAAATTGCTAAAGTTCATTTCATTCTGAACTTTCATTATGTCCATAGACAATAACAAAAATCTCAACTTCTATAGGGATATCCTCTTAAAAACAAAATTCATAAATTAGCTCAATCAAAAATTCTGAGGAAAGAATCCTTTCTCTATCCTCAGGATCATAAATGTAAAGGTTTGGAAAATCCATTCTTTAAGTTTCAAAATACTTTTAAATAAAAAAATAATTATTTTAACTCTATTGATGCATGACATGGGATTTTCTTGCATCAAAGTAGTGACATTTCTCACTTTTGGTTTTTAAATTTTGATAACAATTTCAAAATTGATTTTCCAAATCGGTTCTCAAAATGGTGCTCCATTCACGGTATTGCCTTAGAACGTTTTCCAATTGAGTTACAACAATGGTTCAATATATTTTCAGAAGTTTATAAGCCCTCACCAATTGAGGTTTTCTTTCCCCAAATACTTTGTTTTACAAGCAAATACAAAATACCTTGGATTTTGAAATGGCAATACTCGGTTGAAAATAAAATTCACACCAGAGCATATTATACTAAATGGTGGGATAAATTGAATACCCATAAAATTATTGCATCCATCGACCATGAATTTACAAGTATCCAACCCAATATGGGACTAGCAAATCCCTTTATCTAAGCTCCATTGAAAATTGATAAGCCCATTGACCTAACCCCATAAATAAAACTATCCAGTCCAAATTCTTCTAAATCCAAATCAAATCTTGAGTCCAAACCCTATTCGAAGGGTAAATCAAAAGCCACCAAGCCTAAACTCAAATTAGAAGAAGAATTAATTCTACTTCTCCTTTTAGAGGACAATGCTGAACCAGACTCTGAATCGCCTGCAGAGTCAATCAATTACCCCTCAGCAATTGAAGGTCCTATTCAAAAGTATTGATCCTAATGATAATGAACAGATCCGAATTAACCAGTAAACAAACGGTTTTGTCTTTGGCACAATTTCAGTATTAGAATAAGATCCAAGAATCAATTGATCTGACAACTCAGCACAATGTAATGATCACAATGATCTTCAAGAAAAGCAAACAATAGCAATGATGAACTTTCCAGATAATAATTATGATTTCTCCAACAAATAAAAAAAAAGACACAAAAGTCCAAAACAACAATTGTCAAGGACCCAAGTATTATACAGTATTAATGACTTTCAAAAACAGTAATAATGACTTCCAAGGATGAAGGCACAAAGACCGAGATAGCAATTATCAACGAATCTTTACATTTTTGTCTTCTTCTGTAATGACTGTACTAAGTTGTCAAATAATTAGGCAATTATTCATGTTTTTTTACTATTCCTAGTCAAAAGTAGACAAAAGTAGAAATGCAAAATGTTTTTATTTTTGTATAATAGAATAGTTTGGGTAAGTGATGGGTTCCCGGTGAACTCCACTTTCCTTAGCTATAAATAGGTACTCTCTCCCATTTGTGAATCAGAACTCGTTTGACAACTCTTACTATTTGAGAGTTAAAACATGTGTTGTGAAACAAAACTTTCTTCTTCTACTCCTCTTTTGTAAACCTTTTCTTTCACCAATAAACTCTATTTGTGAAAGTCTTTAATCTTTCACCATAATATAGTAACTGTTTTACTATTTATTAATACAATTTTTACTGTTTATCTTATTGGCTCTTAATACCCCCTCTTAAATATTGTTCAATTCCGCGCCTTTTGGTATCAAAGCCAAACCTGGTGGAGATAATTACTGTTCATTAATTGTTTCTACTTCAATATCTGCATAGTTCATATTGTTCACTGCCTATTATGACTGGTTTAATTATATATATATATATATATTATGTAAAGTACTAAAATATATAGTAAATGGGCAGGTGTGCAGAAAAAAAAATGTTACCTGTGAATTTTTGTTTTTCTTAAAAAACACGTCAGTGATTATATTTTATATTTTTTTTTATATTTGTGGTATTTTTATGATTTGTTAAATGCTGCCTAGTTATGAACATTACTAAGTTTTAAAGGGAAATTAGTTCTAGGAATAAAATTAAATGAACTAGATAAAAAATTAGATTTACAATTTTAAGTATCATAAACTAATGAATTAATATGACTATCTGAAACATTAAGATCATGAGATACATCGCATAAGAGAAAATAAAAATTGGTCTATTACACCAATGATTGGCTGACTCCAATGCCCATAATAATGAAATAGTTTCCCCCCATAATTGCCGAAGCCACATGGTCTACACCTTTGCAAACCAATAGATATAATATCACCATCTGGATTAAGCAAAATCCAACCAGCACCTCCAATTCGCCGATCTGCTAACCATGCCGCATCAAAATAAAGCTTCCAACCTTCATAAACGGTTTGGATAGGAGGTATAATAGCAGAACAAAGTGAAGGAGCAGCAGGGAACAAACTTCTCTTCTCACAACATTCTTTGAATTGTTTGTTAACCTTCAAAAGCAACTATTGAGGCGGGAGGGAAATTTGGTTAAACACCAAACTATTTCTATTTTTCCATAATCTCGATAACCCAAAACCACCCATTGAATCCAATCCATCCGATTCCAATTCCTAAGAAAATCAGTGATCCATATCCAGCACTCAAAGAAATTGGAACCAGGAATTTTTTTGGAGAATAAGTTGATTGGAGAAGCAAACCAGAACGCTTGAGAGAGGGGACAATGAAAAAACAGATGAATACAGCTCTCATTCTCTTTAAACAAGTAGGCAGATCGGGTTTACCTACATACCTCTATGAACAAGATTATCTTTAACTACAACATAATTATTCAAAAGCTTCCACTTGAAAGAACGAAGTTTGGGAGGAGCATCAAGCTTCCAAATATTGCGCCAAACTGAGGAAGCCAAGTGATCTTGGCTAGCTTCCCCTGTATTTTTGGAGCCTAACAGCCCTTGAGAGACTAACCTCCTAGCCAAATAATAAGCAGACTTAACAGAAAACTCCCCCGATTTGGTATAGAACCAAGAAATCCGGTCCTCAAGACCAAATTTGCTGATAGGATGCTGCAAAATCAGATTGCCATCCTCTGGGGAAAAAGCTTAGAAACAAGGCTTGAATTCCATGCACCACCCGAATGAAGTAGAAGATCCTTAAAAAAAATAACCTGTAGAACTCGTGGATAACCCTTAAAAGAATGAGGCCTAGGAAGCTTAAGGGTCACTCCAAATGGAGATGGATTTGCCATCACCTACTCTCCACATGAATCCATATTTCAACAAAACCCGACCCTTCAGAATACTTCTCCAGTCCAAGAAGCTTTAGAACCCAATTTGGCGGACATAAAATCACAACGTCGAAAATATTTACTCTTAAGGAAATATGGTGTTAACCATCATTATTTGATAAGAGAGCCACCAACCTTGCTTAGCCAAAAAGGCTAAATTAAATAAGGCAAGATCCCGGAATCCCAAGCCTCCTTCCATTTCCATCTTCGGCCGAGATAGTTTATTGCAAGCTCCCCAATGCAGAGTTGCCCTATCCAAAGCGTTGTTCCACCAGTAATTCGACGGGTGCTTGCAAATTGCCTGACAAATGGATAGAGGTAATTTAAAGCAAGACATTGCATAGTTCGGAATGGCCAAAGTGGTAAGTTTGAGTTAATTATAAATTTACAATTTTACTCTTTTGTTTTATAACCACCAAGAGCAACTTTCTATCATTTTTTTCCTTATGTTTGTTTGTTTATGGTGTTCTCAAAATCTACTAAAGCTTGTTCAACATCCTTCAAAAAAAATTTCCAATCTACAATAAATCTGCAGAAACATTAAAAAATTCTTTTAAGTTCTTAGTTTGTTTACAAGTTATTTTTTGCAAGCTGAAATTGATAAATATATTATACTCATCGTTAACATATTATTTACTTAGCAATGGGTCGTTCCAACTTACTTTTTTATGCTCATCTATCAAGATAATTGACTGTAAAACTGAATAAGATGTATATCTCTTACCAACATTCAACAAAAATACAAGAATGACGAAAAATATGATACACTAAGACTTAGTATAACAATAAGTAAATACGATTTTAACGACAAGTAAATTTATGTTAACTTATTGATCAGATAGATACAATTAAACGAGCAAGAGACGTTGGGATTTCTCATTGAATTTTTATTTTTTTAACAAAAAATGAAATAGAGATGGTGATCTAGCCAGAGAGAGAGATAAACTTTCGCATGGAATTTAAAAAAAAAGTTACAACTTTTGCAAGAAAATAAATACATAAAATCATATGCCTCAATTTCAGAGTACATCAATTCTATAATTGAAAAACAAAATGCCTAGAGCTAATAGATCGGGATTCATTCATAAAACACATTCAAAATAATTTTTAATCTATCATACAAAAATATGTCAATATCACGACATCCAACGTTACATACGTTTAATCACAGAATATGCATAATCAAGAAATCAAGGCTCTGATACCAATTGTTGGATCAAATTTTGGAAATTTGAGGAAAAATCATTGAACCACTAACAGTTCATAGATGGAATATAAAACTTTTTTACATCAAATAATTTAATTATATCAAATATTAAAACCATACATCCTATTATGTATACAAAGTTAAACATATTCAAAAGAGGTGGAAACGATTTATACCTTTTGTTGTATCAGAGACTTTCTGAATTGGTGAAAATCCTTATTAAATGTTTCGCGTTCTTCGATCTTCAAATCCAAGAACTTCAATCAGTCTTCGTACCAACAACCACTCATTGGATTTAGAAGTATATCTCGCAAGGAAATCGTTACGAGCTGAGTGTGGGCTCTCAAAACAACTGAGGAAGAAAAATATTTTTCTTCCTCTATATATTCGGCGGCAGCAGTAGGAAGGGGAGAGAGAAATTTTTTTCTGCTCTATGTGATTAGGGTTTTGTCAACACACTTAGGAAGACAACCCTAATGTCATATCTTATATTTTAATTTTGGAATTTTCACGTATACCCCATATATGTGTAATTTCTGAAATTCACCCTCATAATCTATTATTGCCAAAAATTGCATCTCCCATTAAAGTCAATATTGTGTCCAAATTCATCAACCCAAAATTGATGAATTTTAATTGATCTCAATAAATAAATTAATTAATTTCTCTTATTTACTAATTATCTAATAATTAATTAATTTAAACGTCAATTAATTTTGGTCCAACTGATTTTGTTTCTTCCATTCATGTCCTCATGAGCTACTCCTAAGACGGAATGGATCCACGTGAATAAAGCTATAGGATTAAAATATCCAGTGAATTTATCTCTATAAATTACAGACCTATTTAATTTCAATATCGTACAACTCCACTATAAGTTTGATGCTAAATCAACTATCGATTCATGTGCGCTATATTTTCTGTTGGTGCAAAGAAATACTTTTATTTCACGGTCCACAGAATATTTTAACATATTACCATTCGTGAATATCAGTACAAGAGCGGGATGTAAAATTACCAGTTTATCCATTTCGTTATTATTTGCTTAACTCTTTTATTAACTATGAATAAGAAAGACATAATAGTGAATTGTCTCGTACAATTCCTCATGTCTTACTCAATGATACATTTCATTGAGTACCTAGCCAGGTTAATTTATTCACACACCCATCAATCAAGCATAAGGTGATATTATTGCATTTTACGATCTAAGCACGAATGTTCATATATGTGAATTGAATCACGATCTCAACAGCCGAGGTATTGTCTGACAATTCAAACTCACTCCTTTGTCGTATCAAATATCGTAACTAACTAGGTCAAGTTTCGTATTTACCTCAATTAAGATAATTATAAAAATACTCTTAAAGTGTAACAATTACATTTAGAGCTAGATAAATGGTTTTACTACAAACTAATTTGTTACTCATCTATTCAACATGTTCCACAACATGCCTAGGTCAACCGTTATAGTCCCCACTCCCATGCCCCCAAGACCGACGTCATTTGGTTCAATCTAACAGTCGTAATCGGACTCGATTGCCCAGTCGATCCTAAAACTATAAGTAACGTTATGAACTATTTCGGAAGAGTTTATCAAGAAGACCCCTCAATCTTTACTCTTCTTACATTAACAATAGTTTCAAGACTTGAGTAAATTATAAACACATTTTAATTAAAAAATCTTTCATTCATTCATAAAATTCGGTAATACAAAATGTCAAAAAAATAACTAAATATATATAAATAGTTATTACACCTCATTTTACGGAGATAATTACAACAGTCTTCTACTTGAACGAAAGTAGGTGTGTTCAATCTCATATCCCCAGACCCTCTAAATGACCATCGAAGACTTTACTACATAAAGTCTTTGTTAATGGATTTACTAGGTTGTTGACTGTCGATATGTGCGTAAGTACAACATCTCCAAGCTGAACAATCTTTTGAATCAGGTGATACTTACGCTTTATGTGCTTAGATCTTTTATGGCTCCTTGGTTCCTTCGAGTTTGCTACAGCCCCATTGTTATCGCAATAAAGTTTCATGGGCTTGTCAGCTTCTGGAACAACTTCAGAGTCTTCAAAAACTTTCTAAACCACACAACCTCCTTAGCAGCTTCACAACCTGCGACATATTCAGCTTCCATGGAAGAATCAATAATACAAGATGGCTTGATACTTTTCCATATAACTGCCACACCGTTCAGGATGAAGATCGATCCTGAATTGGACCTCCTAGAATCTTTATCTGTTTGGAAATCAGAATCAATGTACCCCGTCATATTCAGGTCAGTACCTGAATACACAAGCATGTAGTTCCTTGTTCTCCTAAGATACATAAGGTTATGCTTGACGGCATTCCAATGCTCGATTCTAGGATTAGATTGGAAACGAATCACCACGTCGACCGCGTAGCAAATGTCTGGCCTAGAAAAATCCCTCATATCGAATTTCTTTCCAAGTCAAATCCTGACATAAGATATTTTTCCTACATCAATCCCAATGAATAGATATCATATACATACAAGACTAGAAAAATCATTTTCCCTTCATGTCTCAGCTTATACACACAGGGTTCATCCACTAACTTTTCAAAATTAAAGTTCTTAACAGTTTCATTGAATCTAATATTTCACGACCGTAACGCTTGCTCAAGTCCATAAATGGACTTCAGCTGTTCTATATCCTTCCCCTATTGGCCTTTCTCCATGAACCTGCCTGATTGAGTCATATAAATGCGCTCTTCAAGATTTTCATTTAGAAAAACATTCTTGACGTCCATCTGCCATATTTCATAATCGAGGGCAGCAACAATGGACATGAGGATTTGGATAGATTTAAGCATGGCTACTAGCGAGAAGGTATCTTCATAGTCTATATCTTCCTTTTGAGTATAGCTCTTGGCTACTAACCTAACTTTGAATGTCACCACATTCCCATCCGGATCCATTTACACGCTACATGTTTTACACATTCAATAGGATCTAGAAGTTTTCAGACTCCGTTCGAGTACATCGAATGTATCTCAACGTTCAAGGCTTCTTGTCATAGGTTTGCTTCAGGACTAGTCATGGCCTATGAGTATGAGACATGTTCATCATGATCTTTATCTGAGACTGCTTTGGGAGTCAGTGTCCTCTCACTCAATAATACTTCTAGCACAAGAGTGCCTCTCGACTTCACGCTTCTTATATAGTCTTCCGCAAGAAAATGTGCATTCGTGCTTATGAATGTTTTCTTGTCAGTCAGACTATAAAAGACATACCCCTTCGTTCCTTTGGGATATCCTCCAAACATACATAATCCTGATTGACCGGCCAACTTGCTTGTATTGTGTTTCAGAACATGTGCTGGGCACCCCCATATTCTAAAGTGGTTGACATACGACTTTCATCCATTCCATCTTTCATATGGTGTGACAGGTGTCATCTTCGACGGGAGTTAGTTCAGAATGTATGTTGTTGTTTCCATGGCACATCCCAAAAACTAATCTAAGAGAGATGAGTAACTCATCATTGCTCTAACCATATCCATCAGAGTTCGATTCCTTCTCTTTGACACAACATTCTGTTCTAAAGCGACAGGTATAATGAGCTGAGAAAGAATATCTTCTTCCTTAAGAAAGTCTTCGAAATCTCCTTGCAAGTACTCTCCACCACTATCAGATCATAGTATTTTAATTTGTTTCTCTTATTGCTTTTCGACCAAGGCCTTGCACTCTTTGAACTTTTCAAAAGTTTCAGACTTTTGGTGTATTAGATAAATATGTTCAAAATGTGAGTAGTTATCAATGAAGGTTATAAAATATTCATAACCTCCTATTGCTTGGATATTCAATGGCCTACATACATCACTATGTACGAGTTTAATGCATTGGGTGGCTCTTTCACCCTTCATTGAAAATGGTCTATTGGTCATTTTATCTTCTATACAAGATTCACATGTGGGTAGTGATCTCACACTTAAAGTTTGCAATGGACCATCATTGACAAGTCCTTTAATCTTGTCCAGACTAATGGGGTCAAGATGTAAATGCCACAAATAGGTTAGATCAATTGAGTTAGACTTCAACCTTTTTACTATTCTTTTGTAAATCAGTATTTATTTCAGTGTCACATATCATTCGAACTATTAGTTTTACGTAAAATAATTTATTTATCAAACGTGTAGTAGTAATTAAGCAGTCTTTTTTAAAAATACAAATATTTTTATCAATGAAATTCAAACTATTACTCAATTAAACTAGCTACTAAAATAAGGGTTTTCCCAAAAACTTGGATATAATAAACATCACGTAAAATCATAAAACTGTTATCAAATGATAATTTAATAGTTCTCAAAGATATGGCCGATACTAGTGCTCTATTTTCCCAATGAAAGTTGAACTCATCCTCGTCAAGCCTTTGATTTCCTTGAACTCATGCAGGGAACAACATATATGATTAGTGGCTGCATAGTCTACGATCTACAAAAAAGTAGAGTCAGTCACATAACAGGCCTCAGTAATAAGTTCTATACCTTTAGATCTCAACTCCTTGAGATAGTCTGAGCAGTTACGTTTCCAATGACCAGCAGCTCCACAATGATGACATTTTTCTTTCGACTTGTCCACTTTTACAGTGCTCTGACCTTTCACAGCTTTCGAGTTCTGCTTCGTAGCATTCTTTGGACCTCTCATGTATTTTTTTTGCACTAGAGGTGGAAGGCTTACTTTTAGTAAAGTTTGTCTCTTCAGTCTTCCTCTTGCCCTTCAGAAATAGGGTCTCAGTAGCATGTAGTTCTATCGTCAGCTCAGGAAGTGAGTATCTAAACTTATTCATCGAATAATTAAGTTTGAAGTTCTCAAAAGTGTCAGACAGAGTCTCAAGGATCATATCAACTTGTGTCTTGCCATCTGACAGGAGTTCCAGGTTTCATCCTGCAGTTCATAAAGTTTCACACAATAGCATGTTTGGCTTGACGACCCTGATCTCTGAACATTTCGATGATGTACAACATCATATCTGCGACAGTTTCCATGTTCGGATGTCGTTAGGAGTGTTCACGGTTCGGTTCGATCAGTTATTTAGGAGAAAATTGAACCGAACCGAAAGCTTCGGTTCGCTCATTCAACGAGCTGAGCCGAACCGTGAATCATAGACGAACCGAACCGAACCTAACCGAAAGTTTCAGTTCGGTTTGACGGTTTGGTAAAGTTGTAAAAAAACTCAATTAAACTGTATTTCTCCAAAACTAAAATTTCATTACAATCAATATACAAATTTTCCAGAACACAAACCATTAGACTAAAACCCTAACTCAAAACATAAGGGTTACAAAATTATAAACATCAAACTAAAATCAGTAAATAAGAACCATACAATCTCCAAAACTAAAAAAATGAAGACTAAATAAGTGATATTAAAGCCCTAAAATTCTTCAAAACACAAACCGTTACCAAGCATAATTTGTATTATAAATACAATATTTTAGATCTATAAATTTTATAGAACATTTAACCAAATCTAAACATAATCAGTAAAACTAAAAGGTAATAGCATTTTGTAACCTTCAGATCTGCTCAGTAACAAAATTTTCATCCCTAGATGCCGTTGTGGAAACACATTGTTAACAAAAGCCAAGATGTAGCATCTGACGATCTCATCAGAACACAACAAGAAGTATAGGCTTCATTTTCATCTTGAGTCGATTCAGCAATAGGTTCAAGGGGACAAGGGGTGGTGAGCACGAACTTGTACTTTTCTACTGTCAGCACGATATCAAGATTAATTTCCAATCCACGTAATTTTCACCAGTAAGGTTTTTCGCATTTAGGATAGTTGATAGAGGGGATAGCGTCATGATTATTAAAAGGAATAAATAAAGTTGTGTAAATAAATACTCAATTATTTAGGAAAGTATCATGCATGATGCAAATACTTAAATATTTCTTCTATGATATTTCGATCAACAACGATACCTTGTCTCATTTAAGGACAACGTTCAAGCTACCTCCTATCATATCGAGACTCCTCTCATTTGGTTAACGATTCTCAAGATATTGCTACATCTAAGTTAATCAATCACCAATGGTTTTTATCACCTTAGCCCCATTGACTAGCCCCTATAGGAGATTCCAATATGATTCAGTCTATGTGTTTAACCAACACATTGACTTTAAAGGTTGTCATGAACTAACAATCTGTCTTAGGACGGTCCTGCCTTACCACTTCCTTTACAAGTTTTAGCTTTTTAAGCGATTCGAAGACTTAAAACGACACGATTTTCACATTTCTCCCACTGAAGAGAGGACCGCTAGGACGATTATAAACAATTCATCGTGTCATGATCAAGTTTGCATTGGGGTCCTTGGGAACATTTCAACGTAAACGGTCCTCCCACTCAGTTTTTGGAAAAAATGTATTTTTCATTAGTTTTTCAAAATTTATAACTCTTTATTAATTTGGAAAAAACACGTTTCAAAAATTATAAACTTTTATAAAAATGAAATCCTAATTTAAAATTTATAAATTTTATAAAATTCGCATTGTATTTAAATTATAATTCATTGTAAATAAAACTATAATAATGCATGTACAAGCTACATGGCATTTTGACTTTGGCATATCTAAGGGATATTATACAACATGTTATATGATGATGTGAGATTAATAACAAATCACTCATTCAAAATTAACCTCTATATTAGCACATTTCTAATTACAACCCAAAAGAATCATAAATAAATTATAATTAATTTAAATACTAGTCTTCATAACGTCTGTAATAGTCTTCTTGTCCTTCAGAAAGTTTCACCAATTTTATAACTCTTTACAACAGTACAGTTCCAATTTTAAAATTCAAAATTTTTATCAAAACTCTTTAATTAAGGAAAACCATTTTTATAATTAAAATACAAAAGATAAACAGATCATTATCTTTTAAATTCAAAATTCAAAATATAAAGTAGATAAAATGGATAATTATTTTTTTGAATTCAAAATCTAAAAGATAAAAGATATAATAGATAATTATCTTTTGAATTCAAAATTTAAATGATAAATAGATAAAATTTGATAATTATCTTTTGAATCTTAATGATCTTTTATCCGTTTAAAAACTAAAATTCAAAATTCAAAATTTTAAAGATAAAGAATGAAATTAGGGGTTTCGCGAAACATCACAGAGTTTTCTAAACCCTAATTGTTATCGCTTAGAGTTTCACAAACTCTAGTCACCACGCAGGGCACGGCAGTGGACAGCTGGAGGCGACGGTAACGGTAGCAGCGTCCACGACGACGACGACGACCTTGATGGTAGCGGCGTCTGCCATGACGAATTACATAGAATTTAAAAAAATACAATTTTTGCGAGAAAATAAATTACATAAAATCATATGCCTCAATTTCGGCATATATCAATTCTATAATTAAAAAAACAAAACGTCTAAAGTCAATAGATCGGGATTCATTCATAAAACACATTCAAAACTATTTCGAATCTACCACACACAAATATGCCAATATCATAATATCCAACGATACATACGTTTAATCACATAGTATGCATAATTAGAAATCAAGGTTATGATACCAATTGTTGGATCGGGTTTTAAGAATTTGAGAAAAAATCATTGAACCACTAATGGTTCATGAAGGAATATAATTTTATTTACATCAATCAGTTTAATCATATTAAATGTTAAAACCATACATCTGATTATGCATACAAAGTTAAACATATTCAAAAGAAGTAAAACCGATTTATACATTTTCGTTGTATCAGAAACTTTTTGAATTAGTGGATTCCTTATTAAATGTTTCGCATTCTTCGATCTTCAATCCAAGAACTTCAATTAGTCTTCGCACCAACAATCATTCATTAGATTCAGAAGTATATCTCGCAAGAACGTCGTTCGAAACTGAGTGTGGGCTTTTAATACAACTGAGGGAGAAAAAAAAATTTTCTTACTTTATGAATTTTGCAGCAATAGTAGGAGGGGGAGAGAGGAACTTTTTTTGCTCTGTGTGATTAGGTTTGTGTCAACATACTTAGGGAGACAACCCTAATGTCATCCCTTATATAATAATTTTGGATTTTAACATATACCTCATATATGTGTAATTTTCACAATCTATAATTGCCGAAAATTGCATCTCTCATTAAAGTCAATATTGTATCCAAACTTATCAACTCAAAATTGATAAATTTAAATTGATCTTCATCAATTAATTAATTAATTTTTCTTATTTACTAATTATCTAATAATTAAAAAATAATAAATTAATTAATTTGAATATCAAATAATTACTCTTCACTAATTAAGTGGCAATTGACATCACATATAGGTTCAGGAAATACACCTTGGCTCAAAACATATTTTGCTTCAACTGATGTTATTTCTTCTATTCATGTTCTCATGAGCTACTTCTGAGACTGAATGGACACACGTGAATAAATCTATAGGGTTCAAATACTTGACAAATTTATCTCTATAAATGTCTTACCTATTTACTCCTGACATCGTACGACTTCATTATAGGTTCGATGCCGAATCAAGTCTCGGTTCATGCGTGCTACATTTTATGTTGATGCAAATAAATACTTTTATTTTGCGGTCCACAAAATATTTTAACATATTACCCTCCGCAAAAATTAGTAACAAGAGTGAGATGTAAAATTATCATTTTACCCATCTCGTTGTCATTTTCTTAACTCATGTATTGATTGTGAATAAGAAAGTCATAATTATTGCATTTTGCAATCTAACCACGAATTTTCATATTTGTGAATCACGCAACTCCAACATAGTTAAATCACGATCCCAACAGTTGAGGTATTTTCCGGCAATTCGAACTCACTCTTTTTATGTATCAAAGATCATAACTAACTAGGATAAGTTTCGTATTCACCTCAGGATTAAAGAAATTTCGAAAATACCCTTAAGGTGTAACAATTAGATTTAAAGCTAGATAAACGGTTTTACTCCAAACTAATTTGTTACTGGTCTATTCAACATGATCCACAATATGTCTAGGTCAATCGTTAAAGTCCTTACTCTCATGCCCCAAGACAGACATCTTTTGGTTCAACCTAACCGTAGTAATCAGACTCGATTGCTTAGTCAATCCTAAGACTGCGAATAACGTTCTAAATTATTTCAGAAGAGCTTGTCTGGAAGACCCCTCAATCTTTACTCTTCTTACGTTGACAATAGTTTCAAGACTTGAGTAAATTATAAACACGCTTTAATTAAAATAAAAAATTTCATTCATTCATAAAATTCAGTAGTACAAAATGTCAGAGAAATAATTAGATACTCATAAATAGTTATTACACCATACTTTTTGGACATAATTTCAACAGTTTCTTGATTGTGACATTGAAGAGATGATTTATATGGTGCAATCGGAAAACTTTGTGTCGGGAGACCCAAAGAATATAGTTTGCAAACTTAAGAAATCTATCTATGGACTCAAGCAGACATCTCAAATGGTATTTTAAGTTTCATCAAGTGGTCATCTCGTTCGGTTTTGAGATGAGTTTGGTCGATGGTTGTATATATCAAGTTCTGTTGGTGCAAGCATATTTTTATGGTTTTTATATGTGAATGATATTTTGCTTGCCATCAATGATATAGTGTTATTGCACGACACCAAGAGATTTCTAGCTAAGAATTTTGAGATGAAAGAACTTGGTGACGCCTTTTTTGTATTATGGATCCAAATACACCAAGATCATTCTCGAGATATTCTTGGATTATCACAAAGAGCTAATATTGAAAATGTTCTCTAAAGATATGGCATGCAAGACTGCAAACCAGGTGATAGCGTTGTGGCTAAGAATGACAAGTTTAGTCTCAATTAGTGTCCTAAGCATGATTTTGAGAAAAAAGAAATGCAGAATATTTTCCTATGCCTCGGTAGTAGGGAGACTGATGTATGCTGAGTTTTGTACACGTCCGGATGTTGCGTACGTGATTGGGATGTTGGACAGTTATTTAAGTAATTCAGGCATAAACCATTGGAAAACAGCTAAACGGGTCTTATGATACATATAGAGAATAAAAGAATACATGTTCACGTATTAGAGGTTGGATCAGATTGAGATCATTAGGTATACCAACTTCGATTTTGCTGAATGCAAAGATAGCATGTTATGAGGCATCAAATCACGAAATATGGCTGCATAATTTTATCAAAAGGCTATCAATAGTGGACAGTATTGAGAGAGCACTCAAGTTATTTTGGACAATAAGTCAGCAGCTCTCTATTCTAATAACAACAAAAGCTCGACAAAGTCAAGCTACATAGACATCAAGTTCTTGATTGTTAAGGAAAAAGTTCAGAGTGGACAATTGTCTATAGAGTACGTCAGAATAAACTCCATTTGTGGATTTGCTTACTAAGCGATTGGCACCCAAACAATTTCATGAGCATGCTGCTATTGTCGGTGTCATATCGGCTGATGAAATTCGATTTTAGTGGGAGTTTGTGATTTTGGATGCTCTTCTTTATAAACATATTTCAGTTCTTTTGGTTTATGGATATTTTAAGGTAATTTCTACAAAAATAAAGTTTTAGCCAATTCATACTCTGATTCTGATATAGTTTGATCTCACTGAGGTTTACAGAGTACTAGTTGGAAATATGCATGTTAGGATCACATTATATGAAATTTTCATACTACACATCCACATCATACTCCATGTCATTCAGTTGTATTAATATATGTGATCATTGATGAGTTAAGTTACGATTGATGTAATGAATATCGCTTTGATCCTATGTTGATTTGATTGACGGCCTGGATTGATTATAGATACATTTTGGTAATGATATCAAAGTTGGGCTCGTTTGGTTATGTTTGGAAAGCATAATTATAAGGTTATACATATAGTCCAAGTGAGAGATTGTTGGATATTTAATCCAACATTGGACTTATATGTGAATAATTATGTATTGTTGACTGTCAAACAAGTATAAATCCAATAAAAAGTGATAAACTAAGGTTTTAGATAATTGAGGTTTTAATGTATCTAGTAGGTTGTGGATCATTTAATGTGTAGAGACTTTAGGTAATTTCTATTTTTATGATGAGCTAAAATATAAATACCAAAAGATAAATTATCTATAGTTTTCAGGTCACACGATTAAGAAAAATCATTTTATTATGCCTAATATCTCAACGTTAGAAAGAAAACAGAGAGATTTAATCAAATAAGACTCTCAGATAGAGAATCGTATAGATCTGGAATGTCAATTGCTTGATTTTAAATGACGATCTACTATTATAAATTTAAATACACTGTTATTTTATAATTTTTTTTAATCTGTTCAATATAAATTTTTAAGATTTATTGAGATATAATTTATATTGATAATTATTTGTATCTAATCGCATTGTTTAAAGATTTTGATTTAAATATGTAAGAATGATGAAGGTGATGATGGATGAGAAAAAACAAAGAGAATGCTAATTAAGAAAAGTTCTTTGGGAAGGAAAAGAGGAAGAAAAGAGACAAACGATAGCGTACGGCGTAGGGTTCAGAGCGACAAGACGGCTGTAATAATGACAGCAGTAGAGATATATTGTAGATAAGAGATTGTTGCTCTTTCCATTTTCGATGCAACTTTTACTTTTCTGTTTTTCTTTCTCCTTTTATCTTTGTTTGATCACTTCTCTGTTACGAATTCCTCCTTGGACTCTCTGGTCTATTTTATTAATGTCTTCTTATGCCTTGTTCAATTTGGTCCTGAATGTTTGATTTAATTATTCAATTTGGTCTCGAATGTGCAAGACACATACTCTAGCTAACACATTTTTCAGCAACAATTTTGAGCACCCAACAGCCTTTCTTCGCAGGAAATGACTAACACACCAATCCTAGAAGTTGATTATCATTCTTGTTTATGTAGATGTCATTTTGGCAAGAGGAAATGACCAACACAGCAATCCTAGTCATCTAGCATTGAGTTCACTTGTTCAACCAAACGTTATAATCTTCCATACATATACTATATATATATGTGTGTTTATAATCATATGAATGAAGTAATTTTTTTTAAATAAAGTAGATTTTTTAAAATAAAATAAAAAAAGTTCATTACAGTATGAATGTATCAGATTTGTTTAAGAATAGAACAAAAAAATCATTAAAGAAAAGAAAAAAATCAAATCTAGAAAATATGTTGAAAATGAAAATGAGAACTTAAAAATAAGGGAAAATTGATGAAAATGTAGGGAAATACTGGAAGAAATTAAAGAAAATGGATGGAGTTAATTTTACTGTTAAATTTAATCAAAAAACGTCACGGATAGGTATAATTTATAGTTTAGTCAAAATGTAGTGTCAAAAATATGAAAAAAAAAATATAGAAATATAGTTTGTAGTTTCATCAAATTGTAGGAGTGTATTTTACATTCTAACACACACACATATATATATATATATATATATAATTATCTTATATAGCATTTTTAGTAAATTTAATTCTCTATGACAATCTAAAATCATATGCCCAGGGACACCTCATTATTTTTTGATACAATTTAATATTATTACTACTCATTTTTCTCAGTTAATGGTTAATTCAAGTCTTATATTTAAGAGTGACAATATTAACAGATTGATAGTCACATAATAATACGATAAGTTATAAGATTTGAATAACCTTGTTTTAACAAGAAAATATAGAAGGTAGTAAGGCTGTATAAATGAAAATCAAATCATACTTGCAAACGAATCTCCTTGTATAAATTCGAATGGTAAACAATAGTGAGAGATAGTATATTGAAGAGTGTAATCGATTCTATTTATTTGAGGTTTTTAGATTACATTAATATTTATTGATATGGAAAAATTGAGAGCATAATTTTTTTACATGAAGATATGATTTTTTCCCTAACCGTAAGACAGGGAATGTGATATGTTATACCTATTTTTAGGACATTCATAAAAGACCATCCTAGGATGAGATACCAAATTATCCAAAAACAAGGTACCCGAGTCCCCGAGGATGAGGTACCCAAGTACCATGGGACAATGTACCCAAGTATCCGAGAATGAGGAACCCAAGTACCATAGGCCGAGATACTCAAGTACCCTAGGGTGAGGTACCCAAGTCCCTGGTCCCCCTTGGAGTCGAGAATGAGGTACCCGAGCACCCTGGATTGAGGTACCCATGTACCCAAATACGAGGTACCCAAGTACCCAAGGATGAGGCACCCAAGTATCCCAAGACCAAATACCCAAGTACCCTAAGGTGAGGTACTTAAGTACCCAAGGACGAGGTCTACCTTGGACCTAGGATGAGGTACCCAAGTATTCGAACACGAGGTCCCCTTGGACCTTGGATGAGGTACAAAAACATTATAGGATGAGGTACCCAAGTAACCTAGGACAAGATACCAAGTACCTAGGATTGGGTTCCCTTGCACCCTAGTACAAGGTCCCTTTGAACCTGAGGACGAGGTCCCCAAGACTCGAGGATGAGGTCCCCTGGACCCGATGACTAGTTCCCTAAGTACCTTAGAATTAGGTACCTAATTACCCGAGGATGAGTTCCCCAAGCACCTGAGGACGAAGTCCCACTTGACCCGAGGATAAGGTCTTTAATATGGGTGCAAGTAAAATGGTTGAAATTGATAAAACTAACTGAATTGAATCGATCCGTAACGGTTCGGTCTATGTGTGTATCTCAGACGACTCAGTTAGGTTTTAAAATTATAAAAACAAATTACAGTTCGGTTCTGTCTACAGTTTCTAAGCCGAATTGCATAGAACCGAACAGAACTGCATTCCCTATATAATGTAAACTTTGTCAAACCCTAGCCTCCAAGATCCAACCCTCTCCCTTTCTTCACCTTATAGCCTCCCTTACCTCTTAAAGTCTCCACCACTTCTCCGTTCTCTTTGTCTTCCCTCATCTCACTTCACTGTCTCTCTCCCTTTGCTCCATCTCTTTGCTTTCTCTCTCTCTTAACTCCATCACTTCTCGGCCTCTTTCTCTTCACTCCATTTCTTTATTGTCTCCCTCTCTTCACTCTTTCTATGCCTCTTCTCTCTTTCTATGTCTCTTCTCTCTCTCTCTCTCTCTCTCTCTCAAGCTCTCTCTCGAGCTCTGCCTCTTTCAAAGATAAGATTTGTGATTTTGTCGTTTTGATTTGTATTCTATATTCTGTATTTTGTTTTCATTTTTTCATTTTGATATGTATTCTATATTTTGTATTTTCATTTTTTGATATGTATACTTGAGCTCTACCTCTGTATTATCATTTCGATTTGAGTTTGATATGTATTTTGAAATGCATTTTGTTGTTTTGGTTTGAGTTTGATATTTATTCTGTTGTTGTTTGTTGAGTTTGAGTTTGATCTGTATTCTGATATGTATTTTGTTTGTTCAGATTTTGCTCTGTGGCATTTTTTATGTTGTTTGAGTTTGAGTGTGTAGAAATTGTTTGAGTTGTGGTCACTTTCTTTAACTGCGTATTCTTTGAATTATTTGGGGATATCATATATCGCTTAACTTTTATTTTGAATTCTTTCATTTTGATGGATGCTCCTATACTCTCTCTCTTCAATTGACATTGTTTTCATGTTTTTTACTTTTGGATTGCATTTGATTTTTTTATGTGTCTTTGAATTAAGTTTTAGGATGTCAATTAGGCTATTTGATGGTTCCCTTTCCTAGGCCCCCTAATTTCTTACAAATTTATGGATTTTAGTGCTACAATTGTTTGGTTTCTCTAGTTTTGAGTTGTGTCTTCTATAGTTGTTAAAGAACAGTAATCGTTTAGAAAAAAGAGAGAAGAAAATTAATCGTAGAAAATTCAGGTTCCTTGTTTACCCACATGAATATAGAGAGGAGAAGAAAAGAATGTAATATTAGAAATTGAAGGTTATTTTAAAAAGTTTTTTCATTGGATAGTGGGTTCTCCTCATATTGACGCTCTAAATTTATAACTTTTTCATTCATATATTGGTATTTGTTGCATATAATTGTTGGAAAGCGTGATGAATTGTGTTTCAAATGTTTAATATCATGTTGTGAATGTAAATTAGTGTAATTTTTTAGACATTTTAGTAACAGTTTTGATGATTAGATTTGAAAAACTATTAATTCTGGTTTCCATATTCTCTCTCATTCTACCTCTCTTTGACCTTCTTATCCTCTTTTTTCAACTTGAAAAATATACCGTGAAAATAACTTAAAATATGAGATAAAAATCATACCGTATACAGAATATTGTATAACCTATACAGTTAAAAATATAATATATCGTAAAAAGAAAGTGACCCCAGTGAAAATGTCTCGGCTCCACCCCTGGCTGCCATGCCCTCGCTAACCTAGCTGGCCGAAATAACACTATAAAAAGGGTGGTAATAACATTTTCATGGAGGTATGTAAAAGTACGCAACAAAAATCCAACTTACTCTCTACTTACGACACAATCAAACCCGAACAAACAAAATGTTGAATTGAATCGTACCAGTCTCTACTGGGGGTTATCACTCATTTTTGTACTTGCTGTTTTATTTTCCAATTATTTCTTCAATTAATATTAATAGAAGAAAAGAAAATACTAAATAAAAATACTTCAACTCTACTCTCCTCTACCTCCTTACTGACTTAAGATTCATATGAGTAAAAAGGAGACCAACACCTCACCTCGGTCTCCTACTTTACCTTCCCCATTGCAGATATTGAGAGTGGAGTGAATACATTGCTGACAAAGTCTCATCTTTGAGATTTGACCGTCAACAATTAGTGTCGTCTGTGGGGACACAATTAAGTTTTGTGAACTACCCACTTGAGAAGACTACTTGCTTTGAAATTCATGAAGTCACCAGAAGAATATTGGAGCTCATCTCAATCTTAAAGCTCATTCGAAAGGAAAGATTTACATCACCATCTTCTCATTCCTACCTAGGTCACACGTAATGACCCTATGCTGAATCTTTCCTATCATAGGGGATAACCCTAGGCATAATTCTACATTGGTCATATGGGAAGACCCCTACACCTAATCTTGCTTAAGTGAGACCAAGTAACTTATTTCTCATCATTGCCAAAGTCATATAAGGTGGCCCAACACTCATCTTTTGACGCCATCATAGGCAACCCGAAGCTCATTTACAGAAGTCACTAAGGTGCCTGAGCTTATTCTCTAAAGACAATATCAAGTAGTTTTTGGTCACCAATCTTATATTCAGTTTTGCCGGCCAAAAATCTGTTTGCATCAAACTAGGGGGCAACCAGTAAAACGACCACCGTAAAAGTAATATCTCTAGATGAACTTAAAACAGTATGAGAAGAATAAAATGGGGGAACAATCCATTAAATCATTTGAGAATGACAACATGTCTGGTTATTAGAGGTGAGCTCAAGCTCACCTTCACCTAAGCAATCTTTGGTGACTTGAGGCTCATCCTCGCCAATGAGCACAAGCAATTAACAAAAGCCACACCCATCGACTCGTCTCGGATGCAACCTAGCAGCCTTGTTTACTTGGGGCTCTTTGACACCCAATCGAAGTGAACTCAAAGTATGAAACTCGACTGCAATGAAACTGCTCGACTGCAATGAAACTGCCTCTTTGAGATACGATTTGTGATTTTGTCGTTTTGATTTGTATTCTATATTCTATATTTTATTTTCATTTTTCATTTCGATATGTATTTTATATTTTTGTATTTTCATTTTTTGATATGTATACTTGAGCTCTACCTCTGTATTATCGTTTTGATTTGAGTTTGATCTGTATTTTGATATGCATTTTGTTGTTTTGGTTTGAGTTTGACTCTGATATTTATTCTGTTGTTGTTTTTTGTTTGAGTTTGAGTTTGATCTGTATTCTGATATGTATTTTGTTTGTTTTGATTTTGCTCCGTTGCACTTTTTATGTTGTTCGAGTTTGAGTTGTGTAGAAATTGTTTGAGTTGTGGTCACTTTCTTTAACTGCGTATTCTTTGAATTATCTGGGGATAACATATATTGCTTAAATTTTGTTTTGAATTCTTTCATTTTGATGGGATACGCATATACTCTCTCTTCAATTGACCTTGTTTTCATGTTTTTTTGCTTTGGGATTGCATTTGATTTTTTATGTGTCTTTGAATTAAGATATAGGATGTCAATTAGGCTATTTGATGGTTCCAATTCCTAGGCCCCCTAATTTCTTACAAATTTATGGATTTTAGTGTTACAATTGTTTAGTTTCTCTAGTTTTGAGTTGCGTCTTCTATAGTTGCTAAAGAACAGTAATCGTTCAGGAAAAAAAAAGAGAAGAAAATTAATCGTAGAAAATTCAAGTTCATTGTTTACCTACTTGAATATAAAAGGAGAAGGAAAGAATGTAATATTAGAAATTGAAGGTTATTTTGAAAAGTTTTTTCACTAGCTAGTGGGTTCTCCTCAGATTTACGCTCTAAATTTATAACTACTTCATTCATATATTGATATTTGCTGCATATAATTGTTGGAAAGCTTGATGGATTGTGTTTCAAATGTTGAATAACATGTTGTGAATGTGAATTAGTGTAATTTTTGTAGACATTTTAGTAACAGTTTTGGTGATTAGATTTAAAAAACTATCGATTCTGGTTTCCATATTCTCTCTCTCATTCTACCTCTCTTTGACCCTCTTATCCTTTTTTTACTTGAAAAATATACCGTGAAAATAACTTAAAATCTGAGATAAAAATCATACAGTATACAAATATTGTATAAACTATACAGTTAAAAATATAATATATCGTAAAAAGAAAGTGACCCAGTAAAAAATGTCCCGGCTCCACCCCTGGCTGCCATTACCTAGCTAACCTAGCTGCCTGAAATAACACTATAAAAAGGGTGGTAATAACATTTTCATGGATGTATGCAAAAGTACACAACAAAAATTCAACTTACTCTCTACTCTACTCTACCTCCTTACTAACTAAAGATTCATAGGAGTAAAAAGGAGACCACACCTCACCTCGGTCTCCTACTTTACCTTCCCCCATTGTAGGTATTGAGAGTGGAGTGAATATATTGCTGACAAGTCTCATCTTTGAGATTTGACCGTCAACAATTAGTGTCGTCTGTGGGGACACAATTAAGTTTTGTGAACTACCCACTTGAGAAGACTACTTGCTTTGAAATTCATGAAGTCACCAGAAGAATATTGGAGCTCATCTCAATCTTAAAGCTCATTCGAAAGGAAAGATTTACATCACCATCTTCTCATTCCTACCTAAGTCACACGTAATGACCCTATGCTGAATCTTTCCTATCATAGGGGATAACCCTAGGCATAATTCTACACTGGTCATATGAGAGGACCCCCACACCTAATCTTGCTTAAGTAAGACCAAGTAACTTATTTCTCATCATTGCCAAAGTCATCCAAGGTTGCCCCAGACTCATCTTTTGATGCCACTAGAGGCAACCCGAAGCTCATTTACAGAAGTCATCGAGGTGCCTGAGCTTATTCTCCAAAGACATTATCAAGTACTTTTTGGTCACCAATCTTATATTCAGTTTGGCCGGCCAAAAATTTGTTCGCATCAAGCTGGGGGGCAACTAGTACAATGACTACCATAAAAGCAATATCCCCAGATGAACTTAAAACAATATGAGAAAAATAAAATGGGGGGACTTGAGGCTCAAGCTCATCACCTAAGCAATCTTAGGTGACTTGAGGCTCTTCCTCACCAATGACCACAAGCAATTAACGAAAGCTGCACCCAGCGACTCGCCTCGGCTGCACCTAGCAGCCTTATTTAGTTTGGGCTCTTTGACACCCAATCGAAGAGAACTCAAAGTATGAAACTCGGCTGCAATGAAACTGCCTTACTGTTGGAGTTACGTCCACAAAGTAGAGTGTAATAACTATTTATGAGTAAATAGTTATTTCTTTGACATTTATGTATTATTGATTTTCGATAAATGAATTTTTTTTAATTAAAGCGTGTTTGTAACTTACTCAAGTCCTGAAACTATTATCAACATAATAAGAGTAAAGATCGAGCGTTCTTTCAGACATACTCTTTTGAGATAGTTCAAAATGTTATTCACAGTCTTACGATCGACTGGGTAATCGATCCAATTACGACCGTTAACTTGAACCAAAGGATGCCGGTCTTAGGGCTTGGGAGTGGAGTCTCTAACGGTTGATCTAGATATGTTATGGAACATAATGAGTAGACTAGTAATCAATTAGTTTAGAGTAAACGTGTTTAACCATCTCTAAATTTAATTGTTACAACTTAAGTCTATTTTTATAATTACCTTAATTCTGAGGTGAATATAGAACTTGACCTAGTTACTCACGATCTTTGATTCACCAAAGGAGTGAGTTCGAATTGTCGGACAATACATCGACTGTTGAGACCGTGATTAAACTATGTTGGAGTTACGTGATTCGCATATATGAAATTCGTGATAATATTGCAAAAGCCACAATATCACCTTACGCTTTATAAGACATGGTGAAATAAATAAATTGGGCCCAGTAATAAGACATGGTGAAATGTACGAGACACTTCACAGTTATGACTTTCTTATTCACAATCAATAAATGAGTTAAGAAAATAATAACTAGATGGTTAAAACAGTAATTTTACATCGCACTCTTGTTACTGATATTCACGCAGGGTAATATCATAAAATATTCTGTGGACCATGAAATATTAATGTTTATTTGTACAAACAGAAAATATAGCCCGCATGATTCGAGAGTTCATTCGGCATTGGACCAATAATGGAGTCGTACGATGTAGAGATTAAATAAGTCAGAGATTTATGGAGATAAATTAGCTGGGTATTTGAATTCCATAGCTTTGTTCATGTGGGTCTATTCGGTCTCAAGAGTAGCTTATAAGGACAAGAATGAGAAACAACGTCAGTTGGATCAAAATGTGTTTTGGACCAATGTACACTTCTCGAGCCCATACAAGATGGTCGTCATCACTATACTAGTGAAAATCAAAATTAATGTTCAAATTAATTATTTTGTTATTTTTTTATTATTGGATAATTGAGAAAATAAAAGAAATTAATTAATTAATTAATAGGGTTCAATTTAATTCATCAGTTTAGCCAGAGAATTTGGACACAATTTTGGCTCTAGGGATATGTCAAAATCGCATTTGCAACTGAAAGGAGAGGGAATTTTTGGTTTTTAACATATAGAGGTATATGGCTAAATACCGTAATTAATATATAACTGATTGCATTAGGGTTGCACCTCTAACCGAACCTAAGTGAAGGTTTCTCTCTCCATCTCTTTCTCCCTATTGTTGCCGCCAAAAACTTATAAGGGAAGAGAAAATTTTGTGTACTCTTCCACAGTTATTTTTTATAGCACGCTCAATTCATGCTAATATCCTTGAGTGATATACTTCTGATTCTTATGAGTAGTTGTCGGTGCAAAGATAAAAATACTAGCTCTACGAATCTCATAAACGAGGAACATGAGATAGAAATTGGATCCCGTCAAACCAAAATTTCATTACAAGAAAATGTATAAATAGTTGTTATCTCTTCTCCATACTTTTATACAATTATACATATTCATTGGTTGGTTTTGTGTTTAATTTGACTAAATATTTGTATGAAATTTTTGATAATCCGCCCATGAATTAGTCATGGGTCATTAATTTTTTTCAAAATCTAAAACCCGGTCCAACACCTACTTACTTCATACTCTTCAACACATAGGTAAAGTAAACATGAATGTGTATTTAGCTTCAAACTAGAGCTCCAACTAAGCTCACATTCGCTATGGGAAATAGAGAACCCTCTAGAAAACTCTTGCTAAAAAAGAAAGGAATAAACTCGTCAAGTCTCACACTTAGAAAAGCAACACAAATTTGCTTATGAAAACTTCCAAAGTTTTCAGCACACTTCATACATAGAACCTAGGGGAAACTATTATACTCATTTTTGTGGCATTCATAAAAGACCATCACAAGATGAGGTACCTAAGTATCCAAAGATGAGGTACAAAAGTCCCTGAGGATGAGATACTCAGTACCTAAATATGAGGTACCTAAATACCCTAGGGTTAGGTACCCAAGTCCCAAGGATGAGGTCCCCCTTGGATAGGAAGAGGTACCCAAGTACCCAAGGACGAGGTACCTAATTACTCGAGAATGAGGTCCACCTGGACCCGAGGATGAGTTCCGCAAGTACCCGAGGACGAGGTCCCCAAGTACCCGAGGATGAGATACTCAAGTACCACCTAAGTACAAGGTCCCTTTAGACCCGAGGAAGAGGTCTAATGGGCTCGAAGACGAGGTCCCTTGGACCCGATGACGAGGTCTCCAAGTACCTGAGGAAGAGGTACCCAATTATCCAAGGACGGGGTCCCCAAGCACCCAAGGATGAAGTCCCCCTGCCCGAGGACAATGTCTTTAAGCACCAGAGGATGAGTCTCATCCTTAAACGGATGAAACAAAAGATGAGTTTTGTCCCAACTTTGAAGTCCATGTATTAGGAGGTTTCCCTTAATGAATTGAGATTGATGCTTAGTGAACTTGATATTTTGTCTAAGTCTAGGAATGGAAAAACTACACTTAGATAGAAGGAAAATTCTCAGGCGGGAAAAGTTTTCGCCTCCCTTAGAGTCAACTCCTAGACCGAGGCATAAGCTAAGCCGAGGACAAAGTGTCATCCATGACATTAAATGTACCTCCACCGATCAGGAGCCAAGCAGATGGTGAACATATGAAGCCCATCAACCGAGTAGTCAATAAACTGACCATTTTAGGGTGTCATCTAGAGCATTTAATATGAACGGTCCAATGATGGATGAGATGGTACCTTGGCAAGGAAGAGGACATATTGTCCTAACACCACATGTCATCACATATCCCTGTCAATCTAATAAGAATGGCACAAGGCTAAAGATTATTCTAAGATATCATCTCATTTGAGGGTGGACGATGGACCGTACTTGAGGCTGCCCAGCCCCAACTATCCCACCTTAACTAGAAGAAAAACAACACGAAGTTGCTCATGACAACTTCCAAAGTTTTCAGCACACTTCATACTTGGAACCTGGGGGTAACTGTTATACCCATTTTTATGGCATTTATAAAAGACCATCCCAGGATAAAGTACCCAAGTTCCCTAGGATGAGGTATCCGAGTACCCAAGGATAAGGTACCCAAGTATCCAAGGATGAGATACCCAAATATCCTAGGATGAGGTACCCGAGTACCCAAATACGAGGTACCTAACTACCTGAGAATGAGGTACCCAAGTACCCTAGGGTGAGGTACCCAAGTCTTAAGGATGAGGTCCCCCTTGGACCTGAGGATGAGATATCCAAGTACCCAAAGATGAGATACCCAAGTAGACGAGGATGAGGCACCCAAGTAGTGGAAAACGTGGCGCAGGCGTTTAAATTTTTTTCAATTAAAAAAATCTATTTCGATAAAAACAAAAACAGCGCGGTGCAACGACTGCTAAAATTAAAAATTTTATTGAAAACTCTTTTCAATCATGATCCATTATATATTTCTACATTAAATTTACAACATACATGGTTAGAAATCATATAGCTCTTGTAGTTTATATCAAGCGTCCTTTCAAAACCGATCGATCATCCGTCTCACAAAATCGTTCCAACGATCAGTGACTCCGAGACCCACACCAAGATCTTTCAAGTCAATCCTCAACGCACTAGGATGTGTGTGGGCACGTAGAATATTATAAGACACCTTTTCTGTTTTTAGATGTAATCAACACATGAGATCTAGAGATTTACTGAGATGACTTTTGTGAGACAATTCTCTAAAAGAACATGATGATTATTCTTTTAGAGATTTGATTTACTTTTAATTATAGAGAAAAAACTATCTAACTCTAATTGTGTTCTCAATTCAATTCTTGATGATGGACTGTGCTATCTCTCTATGCCATTAGAATAATATATGTATATATTCTAGATAATGGCGCATCATATACTTAGGGATAATTAAAAATTAAAATAAAATTAATTTCAAATTGCCCAATGTAGTGGGACTCACTGTATAATGGTGCATAACTGCAGTGCCACACATCACTGCAGTTGGCGTTAAGCATCACAGTGCCTCGAGGCACTGTGTGTTACGTCACACGGTGACCTATGATTCTCAATCATTGATCAACACATAAAAATTACAGTAAATTAAATATTTATTTTAATCAGATAAATATTTATATATTAGTCAATTCAAAATTAACATATCTGATTATGCATATCAACTAAATTATTTGTTATTTCACAAATAACATATTTAGTTGATTCAAATTATTATCTAATAATAATTTAATTATCTAATTTCATAAATCTGATATTCTGTCTAACTTATCTATAATTAAAAAATAATAATTAATTATTTATATTTTATATATATATATATGTGTGTGTGTGTGTGTGTGTGTGTGTGTTTGTAATTCAATTAATTAATTCTTAATTAATTAATCACACATAATTATCTCATGATTATGTACTTGCCCCAAAATTAAAATTCATTTGCAAGCTAATCATTTTCTCATCTCCTTGAACATTCACACCTTAGACTGCGTAGTATGAATGTGACTTGGAGACCATAGACCTATAATTATAAGCTCCAATAAACCAGATTATTAATTAATTTTTGTAATTAAATAATCTTATTTATTAATTCAATTATTACTCAACTATAAAATATAAAATTGAACTCTTAGTGATTATAGAATGTATATACAAAGTATTATCATGTAATCCACTAATACAATCATTTCGTATAGTTATGTCCTTCAACTATTGGTTCATAAATTAGAACTGGTCAAAATTACCGTTTGACTCTTCTAATTACCTTTTGATCCTTAAGGACCATTAATCCACTAGTGAATGACTAATTTATAATCTTATTATAAATTTGAGCCCAATAACCATTCAGTTCCTAAATTAACAATTAAGAGACCAATATACGATCCATTAGGAAAGCTTGGATTCTAAATCTTGTAAGATCATGTTCCCAGCCATCCACATCACTGAATCTCCAATATAAGATGCTTGAGAAAATGCCAATATAAGATTTGGATGCCTAAAACATAGCTCGCTTCTCCCAAATCTTTCATTTGAAATTTCTCAGCTAACCACTTCTTTATTTTTTACAGAGTTTCTACATCATTCCCAATGGGTAGAATATCATCAACGAAAGAACTAATAAAACCACTCTCTTATTTTTGATGTATTTATAAACACAAGCTTCATCAACATTTTACTCGAAGCCATAAGATTTTATAATCTCATCAAAAGTAAGATTCCAAGATCTAGATGTTTGTTTTAATCCATAAATGGATTTAAGCAACTTATATATATTTTTTATCTCGTCCATTTTATACAAACCATTCTGGTTGCATCATATAGATGGTTTTTTCAAGAGAACCATTTGGAAAAGCTGTCTTGATGTCCATTTATCATATCTCAAAGTCAAAACTAGCGGCTATGGATAAAAGGATGCGCATGGATTTTAGCATGGCCGTAGAGGAGAATGTCTCTTCATAATTGACTCCATCTCTTTGTGTATAGCCCTTGGTTACTAACCGTGCCTTGAAAGTCTCTACTTTCTCATCTGCACCTCTTTTCTTCTTGAAGATCCATTTACATCCAATGGGTCTGACATCTTCAGGTGGATCTACAAGTTCCCAGACAAAGTTGGAATACATAGATTCAATTTCATGGTTCATGGCATCTTGCCGTTTCTCATTTTCAAGATAATGGATCGTTCTTATTAGTGTCTGACACGCTAGGACGTGTGACTCTAGTTCGTAGCGAACTGATTGTCTCACAACCCTCCCGCTATGACGTTGCACCAGGGTTTCCTTTGCAGGAACTATGATTTTTCTAGTTTGTTGTTTATCAGTAGAAATTGAAGTTGGTTCGAACTCATCAGTCGTTATTCCTCGAAAACTACTTTGCTACGCAGTTTCTAGTTTTTCATAGAGACGTGCTCAAGAAAGGTTGCATTTGTCGACACAAACACCATTTGATCATTGTGACTATAAAAGTACTCACCTCTAGTATCTAGAGAATAGGCAACGAATATGCATAACTCAAACCTTGAGCCTAACTTTCTGGTGTCTTGCATTGCGACTATAAAAGTACCGACCTCTAGTCACTACATTCAAAATGTAAGCTGATGTGTGTAGTACATATCCCCAAATATAAGTAACAATGATAAGTAGCTTAACATCGACCTAACCATATCCAATAAGGTTCGATTTCTCCTCTCTGCAACACCATTTTGTTGTGGTGTTCCAAGTGCTATGAATTGGGATAGGATTCCACACTCCAGCAAATAATCCTTGAATTCTAAATCCAAGTATTCACCACCTCGATCGGATCGAAGGATTTTTAATGATTTACTTAATTGCTTTTCAGCTTCAGCCTTGGAGTCTTTAAACTTTCTAAAAATTTTAGACTTTCGATGCATTAGGTAACTATAACATATCTTGAGTAGTCGTCAATGAAAGGGGCCAAATACACATACCCATCTCTAGCTTGTACATTGATTGGTCCACAATATCGCTATGTACTACCTCAAGTGGTTCCTTGGCTCTTTGGCCATTTTCTGTGAAAGGTCTCTTAGTTATTTTACTCTCTAGACATGATTCACAAACATGAAGAGTTCTAACTTTTAGCTCTCTCAAATCATCATGTTTTGTTAACATTTTTAACCTGTCTTATTTCATATGTACCAACCTAAGATGCCATAAATATGTGTTATAATAATGAGAAACTCTTTGTCGTTTGTTATTTTTAGGTTTTTCTACTTTAAATAATTAAAAAGTATTTAACTTGTGTTCATGCAGTTTAAACATATACAATCCGTTTATAATTTTAGCATGACAGATATCGAATCCATTCTTAGAAATAATAAGCTCTTTATTAATGAAATTTTTTTTGAATAATTGTTCTTACAAAAATAAAAGAGATACCAAATTCCTCAAAAAACCAGGATTATAATAAACATCATTCAAAACTAAGTAATTATATCCAATAAGTAAATGGATTGTCCCTAATGCTTTAGCTGACACGAGCGCACCACTAAAAACTCTCAAAATGACCTCGCTATCAGCCAGCCCTCTTGACGAATCAAGCATCTGCAAAGAAGAACATATATGGTTAGTGGCTCCTGAATCAAGTATCTAGGATGATAAATCATATTCTACTAAACAAGCTTCAAGTATAAATAAATCATATTTACATTTCTTTTTCAGCTCAGAGAGATACTTGTTACAGTTTCTCTTCCAATAACCTTCAACCCCACGGTGAAACACTTTCCTTTAAGCTTGCTGTCTTTCTTGTTCTTCTTCGCTTTCGGCTGTGTCTTGAATTTCTTTACACTTTTGTTCTTATTATTGTCCTTAGTATTGTTCTTCTTCATTTCCTTGTTCTTAACAATATTGAAAGAAGGCTTTTGCTCGACAATATTTGCCTCGCCCTCTTTGATCATTCTAAGGTTGAGTGACTCAAAAGTCTGCAGTTCATTCAACAATACGGTCATGTTGAATTGTAACTTGTTCATAACATAGTTAGCCGTGAATGCAGAAAAAGATGGTGTGAGCGACTCTAGTATGATGCTAACTTGATTCCGCTCATCAATGGTCGCCCCATGTACTTCTACCTTGAACAGAAGTACCTTTCCTCATCTTAGTTGTCAAAGAGCTCCTAGTGGGCTCATGACGACTTTGATCAGACTGCTGCCCAAAAATTACCTGTAAAGATTCCATAATCTCATAGACAGTCTCCATGCTTTCATGTTTGGTTCTTAGAACATCAATCATGCTCACAAGCATGTAGTAATTCATCTTGTTGTTTGATATGATCCAAGCATCATACTTGTCCCTAACATTCTTAGGAGCGTTAGTAGCAGGCTCCTCAGGACATTTCTCGGTAAGAACAAACTTATGATCCCACAAATAAACATTAAGTTCATATTTGATTTCCATCGTACGAAATTATCACCGTTCAATTTTTCAAAAGCGAGTAAAGCAGTAATAGAGTTGCCCATTGTAGACATAATACTAATAACTGAAATTTAAAACATACATGATTCAATATAATTGATAAATATCTAGAATTCAAAAAGTAAATGTGATGCATGAATGCAATGATAATAAATACATAAATTTACCATTTACTAATCATGATAAAATAACCAAACGATTAATGTGTCGCCTTAAGATTGGTCAGATTAATCTTAGACTGTCAATGAGACATTCTCATCCTTATTAATTAAAAGTTAAAATATCTCATATTTTCTCTTTTAACAATAAGGTATCGCTTGTTTGGTCAAGTCACAATTATCCACATGAAAGCTTAAATTGTGAGAATGTGAGTGTAACCCATCATATCAGATTTCATAACTTAATTTAGAATATGCCGCCTTAGGGTTGGTCAAAAGTAAACTACATCACTTCCTCTTATCTTCTTAAAAAGTCCAACCTTGGTATTGGTACAGCTCAAAACCTTCTTTGGGGGGATGAAAACAAAGCTATCTCGAGACCCTCAAAATTTAAATGGATAATTAAAAGAGTTTAGGTTTTAATGAAATACTTAGTTGATAGAGTTGGTTTCATGATTTGTTGGAAACTTTCCTAAAACGTGACAACAGTTATTGTTGATGATAGGACTCTCCGATTGCAGCCCATCACCACCGTTTCCCGTCTCACCACCAGCAACCGCCTGCCACGCCGGCCAACCACTATTCACAGTCGGTACAATATCGCTAGCACTATTCACCTCTGCTAGAATAGTAAATTTCTGGCGTGAACAGTGTTTTCACATATGAATAAATTTCTGCATTCGTCTCATGCGTTCTTCATCTTCTCCCGTTCAGAATAATTACAATAATATTCAAAATAAAATACAAAAATTCCCACGCCTCAATTCAGCTTACACAAATCTAGGAAAAATTAAAACAAAATCTAACCCAATAATCACCATACAATTAACGATCAATTATTTTTCTTACATTCAAAAAACATAACCATCCGTCATCATACATATCTCATATTATATGAATAATGCAAAAAAGACCACACAACATTTAACATATAAATATATAAAGACACTCTGATATCACTTACTGGTCATCGCGATGCGTGTACGGCGGAAACGTGGAGGCACGTGGCCTTTTTAAAAATTAAACATTGAATAAAAATCGAGTCTTTTAATAAAATAAATCTTATGCAATGCCACAATAGTTTTTAAAAAAATATTTTTTCAATCAGTCAGGATCCGTTAGATATTTATAAGTTAAATCTACAACATACAAGATTAGGAATCATATAACTCTTGTAGTCTATATCTAGTGTCCTTGCAAAAATCGATCGATCCTCTGTTCCTAAAAAATCGTTCCAACGATCAGTAGACTCTGAGATCCACACCAAGATCTTCCAAGTCAATCCTCAACGCACTAGGACGTATGTGGGCACGTAGAATATTACAAGAAAGTTTTTTCTGTTCTCAACACATGAAATCTAGAGATTTACTGAGAATGACTTTAGTGAGACGATTTTCTAAAAGAACGTGATGATTATTCTTTTAGAGATTTGATTAACATTTAATCACAAAAGAAAATCTCTAACACCAATCGTGTTCTCAATTCAACTCTTGATTGACGAACTGATGATCTGATCAACTGATTCTCTCCTCTTCTTTCAACCACTAAGGCCATTAGAATAATATTTGTATATATTCTAGATAATGGATGTAATATCCCGACCCTTTGTAAATGGGTATTTTTATAAAATTGATTTAAAAGATAAAAGTGAATTTAAAATTTGATTTTAAAAAGTGATTATTTGTAATTTTGGTAAAATAATTTTAATTATATATGGTGTAGTTTAAATTTCAATTATTCAATTTTAAAAGAGTTTTAATTTATATTATAAAATTTTAACTCTCTCACACCATATGCTTATGTATACCCTAATATTACCCTAACCCTATTTTATCCTTGATTAGGCAATCTCAAACCTCAATTGAAAATCACTAACACTACATGCATATACACCCTAAACCAACCTTTAACCTATTATATATATATTCCAAAACAACAATTTCTTCTCTTGCAGCCCTCTCCTCCCCCGCGCAGCCACCTGTAGCCAGCAACTCATCTCCTTCGTTGGTCTCTCTCTAATTGAATTTGGGTAATCTTCTCTTTCTTTCTTTAATCTCTTTCTCTCTCTCTCATCCTTGCTTCGTCTTCCTCTCCCTGTTTCTTTCCCTCTTTGTTTTTCTATTCTCTTTTCCTCTGCTTCTCTGTAACCCTTTGTTACTCTCCCTTATTCCCTCTGTTTTTCTCTCTCAGCTATCCCCTGACTCTTTCTTCATTCCCTCACTGTTTTTCTTTTCTTTCCCCTCTCTGTTTCCTTCTCCTTCTCGTTCTCTCTCTCTGACTCTCTCTGCATCCTTCTTCTTTCTCTCTCTCTCCCCCTTGCTTCTGCCATCACTAGTGGTTTATCACCGAGGCTCCTTTTCCCCTTCCCTCCCTCTGTTTCCCTTTCTCTCGTCTTCTGTTTTTCTCCCTCTATCTCTGTCTCTCTCTGATTCTCTCTATCTCTGTCTCTATCTGCTTCTTTCTTCATCCCTCTCTCTTCCCCTCTCAGTTTCCCTCATTGTTTCTCTTCCCCTATTTATTTCTCTCTCCTTCTCATTTTCTCTCTCTTCCCCTCCCTGTTTGTCGTGCTTTATGTTCTGCAACTGGGTCTCGCACCCAGTTGCTCTATTCTGAACCGGTTCATCACGAACATAATCGGTTCAGCTCACTCAGACCATCCTGAACCGATCCATCAGATAAAATAGAATAGGATTGGTCCGAACCAGCCCGGTCTGAACCATTTGACCCGAAACTTTATCTTTTGAATCTGGACCTGATATATTGTTTTCCGACCTCGTTCTGTCAGTTTTGCACTGTTTTAATTAAATCTGTATTTTCTATTTTATGATATTAAAAATGTGTTTATATTATTTTAATTCAAAATAATTTAGTGATTATATTTTTTTGGGATTTCAGGTCATTAATTGTTCAATTCATTATTCCGCTTCAGGTAAGTGAGCTTACATGATGATGTGACTCCCGTTGTTATAAATGTATATGCTTTGTGTAAGTGAAATTATATCGTAGTGTGACCCATGTGTGATAAATATATATGCTTGTGTAAGTGAATTTATATGTGTTATTCTCATCTGCTTTAATTGTCTATAAGCATGTTACTTTCATAAATATGTTTGGGTAAATTGACTTATATAACGATGTGGCTCTGATGTTATAATTGTATCAGGTATTTATTATCTATTTAAACATTTTTCAGTAATTATTATATTTGGTTAACACTTTGATAATTGATTACTGTTCGATTATTAATGTGATTATCATGAGATAAATGTCTGAGTCCAACTGATTTTGCTTAGTATGTTATCACGTTTGATTCTATTATATGTATCAGTATACATTATATGATTAATTATTGTCATACGTTGGATTATGCAAGTTATGAGGTTAATTCATTCAAGTGCTAATTAAGTAAAATATGAACTTAAGCATGACCGTTAGTTAAGAAGAAATCAGGATTGTTCACGTTATGTTCTGTTAAACGAATGGGTGTCATCTGTTCACGCTTTTGTCACACATAGGGTGTCATCTATTTATGTTTTGGTCATTCATTGGGTGTTATCTGTAAATATTTTCTGTCACTCATGAGGTGCCATCTGTTCACGTTTTTCGTCACCTATGAGTGCCATTTGTCTGTCACCCAATGAGTGTCATCTGTTTCATCGCCCGATGTGTGTCATCTGTTTTGTCGCCCAATTCGTCATGATGTGTTTCAATTAACGTGTGATCAGTTTTGATTAGATTGTTAACTAGAGGATATAACAAGCCAAGATATAATTAAGATTGTTAAATGTTTCTGTTTGAGACACGTATTTTTCTGCGTGCTATGTTAAGCCATGTCATGATCAAGTATGTTACTTTATTTCATTTATCTTATATGTCAAGTCCAGTTATGTTTTGTCATGATCAAGTAAGTTACTTTATTTCATTTATGTTATATGTCAAGTTCAGTTATGTTATGTCATGATTGCATTTATGACATGTGGATGCATGTTATTATGTGAGTTTGTTTACTGAGTATTTTAAAATACTCATTCCCCCACAGTTATTTATGATGCAGGTGGTGATGACGAGCAGCATGAGTGAGAGACTGCCAGAACCAGTTAGATCAGATGAATTTATGATTTCAGTTTATGATTTGATTTAAAACTTAGGAAAATGTTTTCTGTTAAACTTGGTTATTCAAGTAGTTTAATTTACGTTATTTTTTTCTACGAATTATGATAAGTGCAAGTTTCATGAATTATGGATTTTAAGTTTTGACTTCAATTCAGAATTTAATTCAGTTTTTTGAGATTTTATTAATTATGCATTTAAGACACTTTATCGCTTCTCCTATTTTATGATTAAGATTCTGATCATGGATAAGTTTAATGCTTCCGCTATTTAAGGTCAGGGATTTTCCATCATGGGTAAATTAGTAATTTTTAATTTGGAAATTTACTCAAAATTAGGGTTTGTTTCGAATCGAAGATTTCAAAATTGTGAAATTACACGTATGTTTAACCATCGGGAATCGGGGCGTGACAATGGATGTATCTGATTTTGAGGAATAAACTTAAATAATATTTAATTATAAAATTATCAATTGTAGTGGGACTCACTGTAGTTGTACACAATTGCAGTGTGTCGTGGCACCATGGTAGTCCATGTCAATTTCTGATACCCTATTAGTGATTGACGCGTGGCAATTACTACGAATTAAATATTTATTTTAATCAATTAATTACTAAATACTGTTAATTCAAAATTAACATATTTGATTATCCCTATCGACTAACTTATTTATTATTTTACAACTAACAAATTTAGTTGATTTGATTATTATCTAATAATAATTTAATTATCCAATTTCATAAATTAGATATTATGTCTCACTTATTGATAAAAAAATTGATAATTATATATATATATATATATATATATATATATAATTTCCAAAAACTATATTAATATATAAAAATAATTCAATTAATTAATCACACATAATTATGTAGTTGCCCCAAAATAACTTTTTTTTTGCAAATCAGTCATTTTCTCATATCCTGAAATACTCACACCCTATACAGCGTAGTATAGATGTGACTTGGGAACTATAGACCTAGAATCCTAAGCTTTAATAAACTAGATTAATAATTAAACTCTTTAATTAAATAATCTTATTTATTAATTCCATTATTACGCCACTATAATTATGAAATTACACTCTTAGAGATTATAAAATGTATTTACAGAGTATTCTCATGTAGTCAACTCATATAATCATTTCATGTATTTATGTCCTCCAATTATTGGTTCGTAAATTAAAACTTGTCAAAATTATGATTTTACCATTCTAATTACCTCTTGATAATTAAATACCATTAATCCACTAGTGAATGATAAATTTATAATCTTATTTTAAATTTGAGCTCAATAACCATTCAGTTTCAGAATTAACAGTTAAAAAAACTAATATATAATCCATTAGGAAAGCTTAGATTATAAATCTTGTAAGATCATGTCCCCAACCATCCGCATCACTAAATGTCGAAAACAAAAGTCACTGGCCTGATTAACAAACAGACATTAACGGGTGAATAAAAAGATCCAGTACACATGCATAGAAGTTCATGACAATTCATGATTTAGAATGATATACATATGATCATCGAATTGATGTGTATTAAATATTTATGATAACGGCACGTTAATAAATATATTAATTCACATCGGTCCTATCATATATAATCTTAGTGTATAAAGTATCTTTACTAAGATGTCTATTCACATCAATGATCCGAATCTAGATCATACACATGTTATAACATGCCCCTGTCAATCTAATAGGAAATGCCCAAGACGGGAGATTATTCCAAGATAACATCTTATTGGAGAGTGGACTATGGTCCGTATTTGAGGTTGCCCTGACCCAACTACCTCACCTGCCCGAAACAACACTATAAAAATTGAGGTATGAAAAAAATAATGTAACAAACTCTCAACTCACTCTCTACTTTTCTCTTATCTACCTTTTTAATGACTTAAATTTTAGAGAGGTAAAAATAATATAAGTAACTGACGTGACAACTAGCTCATAAATCTCCGTACTATACATGGCCACGCCCATGAAGTTGTATATTAAACCTCATTTAATTATTATCTACTTAAAGTTTTATTTTTGTTTTGAGAGAGAATGAATAAAAATAAAGGTTTGAACTTGGGGCGGGAAATGTACGACCAAGAGATGGAAGAATCCGTGAAATCAACGAGAATACGTCCACGTGTTGGTATCGGGAACCGCGATGCTCGGGTAGTGAGGGTATGTGTAGCTGTTTTACGTGTGTCGTGCGGTTGAGTTCCTTCCAACAAGACAATATCTTAAGGACATGGTCAATGCTTTTCCACTTTCAACAAGGACCGTTCCTCACGCTTATTTTGTCGCGCGTATTAGCTACCTTCTATATAGCAATAGTTTTGTTCGCATTATACGCCTAAAACGGCCAACGTTTAGTGAGTGATCAATACGCTTCTGAAAGGCCAATAGTAACAATAATTATAGTCTCTTATATCGCCCATGACACTTTATTGTGATAATAATGATGTTGTAATGAACTCGAATAAACCAATGAACAATAAAAGATCTAACATGTAAAGTCTTTAATGGTCATCTGAATATGAGATTATACATGTCTATTTTAGTCCAAGTGGAAGATTGTTGAAATTATGTTCATAAAGTAGGGTGTAATAACTATTTATGAGTATTTAGTTATTTCTCAGACATTTTGTATTACTGAATTTAATGAATGAATGCAATTTTTCTCTATTAATTAAAGTATGTTTATAATTTACTCAAGTCCTGAAACTATTGTCAACGTAAGAAAAGTAAAGACTGGGGGGTCTTCTAGATAAACTCTTCTGAAATAGTTCATAATGTCATTCGCAGTCTTAGGATCGACTGGAAAATCGAGTCTGATTATGACAGTTAAGTTGAACCAAAGGATGTCGATCTCGGGACATGAGAGTGGAGACTCTTACAGTTGATCTAGACATGTTATGAAACATGTTGAATAGACCAGTAACAAATTAGTTTGGAGTAAAACCGTTAATCTATCTCTAAATCTAATTATTCCACATTAATGATGTTTTCTTAATTACCTTAATCCTGAGGTGAACATAAAATTTGATCTAGTTAGTTACGATCTTTGATACACCAAATGAGTGAGTTTGAATTTTTGAACAATACCTCGGCTGTTGAGATCGTGATTCAATTATATTGGAGTAGCGTGATTCACAGATATGAAAATTCACGGTTAGATGACAAAATGAAAATATCACCTTATACTTTATTGATGAGTGTGTAAATAAATTAACCTGGTCAAGTACTTGATGAAATGAATCATTGAATAAGACATGAGAAATTGTACGAGACAATTTACTATTATGTATTTATTGTTCACAATCAATAAATGAGTTAAAAAAATAATAAAAAGAAGAGTAAAACAGTAATTTTACATCCCGATCTTGTTACTGATATTCATGAAGGCTCATATATTAAAATATTCTATGGACCATGAAATAAAAGTGTTTATTTGCATTAACAGAGAATGTAGCGCGCGTGAATCTAAAGTTGATTCGGCATCAAACCTATAATGAAGCCGTACGATATCAAGATTAAATATGTCAGAAATTTATGAAGATACATTCGTCGAGTGGGTCATTCGATCTCAGAAGTAGCTCATAAGGACGCGAGTGAAAAACAACATAAGTTGGACCAAAGTATATTTCCCGAACCCATATGCGATGAGTGTTGTCACTTAATTACTGAGAATTAAGTAATTACCGTTCAAATTAATTAATTGGTTATTTTTTAATTATTGGATAATTATTAAATAAAAAAAATAATTAATTAATTGATGGAGATCAATTTAATTTATTATTTAGATTGATGAATTTGAACACAATATTGACTCTAGAGAGATATGAAATTTTCATCAATGGTGAATATTAGGTGGTGGTTTTTTAGTAATTTAAACATATATGGTATATGTGTAAATTTCATAATTATTATATAAAGGATAACAGTAGGGTTGCATCCCTAACCCTAACACAGTGTGTGATTACACATAGAGAAACAAGTTTCTCTCCCTCCCTTGCTTGCCGCTAAAATCTATAGAGGAGAAGGAAAATTTTGATTTTTCTTCTCAGTTATTTTAAGATCCCACACTCAATTTCTGATTAACATCCAATCAAGATATATTTATGAATTTTCAAGTGATTGTTGGTGTGAAAACTGATTCGAGTTCTACGAAAAACGTGATACTTATATATTGTTCTTGGGGAAGGGAAAGCATATGTTATTATATATCATTTCTCAAATACTTTTGTAGCTTCAAGTGCTCGGAGTTCCTCCTTGGATTTGGAGGAGGTGTGCTCCACTCTTCCATTTGCTTTTCGAAGTATTTCTATTGCTTATACATAATGTCAATGCTGATTCCTAACGTTAATGCTTAAAAAGGCGTTGGTGAGGCGCGCCTCAGTTTGAGGCATGAACCCAGGGATCCAGGGCTCACGCCTCCTCTATGAAAACAAAGGCTTAGGCCTCAAAGGTGTTGAGGCGTAATCCTCAGCAGCCACTGTTTTAGTCCGGATGTTTTACATATCTGACCCAAAATTAATGGGTTTCGCCTTATTAAAAATGCATACTTTAAGTAAGCAGATCTACAATGTTTGTATATTAAAAAGAACACTACCAGTCTAAATTGAAAAGAAAGGGCAGGATTTATCAAAAAAGAAAGAGAGAGAAAGGCAGAAAAACAACATTTCTTCAGCATAAAGTTAGAGGTAATAAGACTTTGGGTTTTGGAACATTATTTTACGTCTTCGACAGTCTCAGCTCCCTCCTTTTTAAGTGTTAAATGTAATAATTATGATAAAAGCGTTGTGAAGTATCGTATTATTAATGTATCTCACAATCCAAACACTCTTTTATAAGATCATGATGTTTCTAACTCATCGGTCACTACTACAATAACCGCTACTTTTAAATAATTAATGTTGTTTCATGATTTGTGGATTGATTAAGAGTTTATTCTTAATTTACTCGTGTTAAAATAGTTGACTTATTAACTGATATTGTTTTTGAATGATGGAGCGTTAGTCTATGTTTAAAATCATTGTGATGACTTTTATAGTTTTTTTGCCGCTATTGGCAGCTTTGGTGTGTATAAATGTGTTGTTTAAGAGGATTGTATATGCTATGTTTATTTTGATAAATGTGTTGTTTTAAAACGTCTATGAATATGTTTATTTTGTTTGTTACGTACTCCATTACGTCTAATTTATTTATCTATGATGATACTAATGTTAGTATGAATTAATTTGTTTTATATATTAATATTTAATGGTTTAAACAATCTAAAAAAATGTTATTATAATCCTGGCACCCCACCTAGTCTTATACAAAATAATATTGTATTTAACAAATGAAATACAAGCATCATAATTTAATAAAGGGTATAAAGAATCTATAAATAAAGTTTTTCAGATAAAATAATAGAATTACCAAATTTTTACTTTTATTAACTCTAAAATTAGAATAAAAGAAAAAATGCATCCATAAAAAAATTTATACTCTTGCCTTTTATGAATTTGTTTATTATCTAATTATAAAATACTACAAATAATTGGGAATGATTATAACATCAAAAACATCTCCACAAAAAAAATCATACAAAAATTAATATATTTTAATTTTCATGAAATTTTCACGCATATCTGAGTCGTATTTTCTTGGTAAAAGCTCGATATTGCTGCACTGTACCGTTACGTTGCACTTTCCTGCGCGCCAAACACAACACAGTATTTCTCAATTAATTAAGGAGAGAGAGAAAAATATTTTCCGGACAAGAAAAGAAAAGAAAAAGAAAAAGAAGAAAAAGAGGAAGGAGGAAAAAGGACAGGCGTGAATAGGTTCTCAGATAAAGCTCATAGTTTGCCTACTCCAACTGGGTCTGTCTCTCTCCTACCCCCTCTTCATTGGAGAAGAAGATCGACGCAAGCACCGATATGGGTTTCTCCTAAGCTTTTAATTTCTTTTCCATGGTATAATGATCAGAGCTCTCATTCCCTTCTTCAGAAACGAAGAAGATGGCTGTGCGAGAAGATTCACAGGAACTAGAAACTTCCCCACTTCTCTTCGATCCTCTTTTCTGTGAGGAAGAGTGTTTAGATGATGATTTGAGAGAGAATGGTGCTGAGGAAGAACAGACATTTGATGTTTCTTTCGATTTCCCAAAACATGCCCTGTTTCGGGAAGATGATAATAACGAGCTTGAATCTCTAATCTCGAAAGAGGACCAGACCCTAATCTCAGATGAATCTCTAATTATCGCTAGGAAAGAGGCATTGGGTTGGATTTTTCGGGTTAAGGCATATTTTGGGTTCTCCACTTTGACCATTGTACTTGCAGTGAACTACTTGGATAGATTCATTTCAAGCTTAAGGTATCAGAAAGACAAGCCATGGATGAGTCAGCTGGCAGCTGTGGCTTGTCTTTCTCTGGCTGCTAAAGTGGAGGAAACCCAAGTTCCCCTTCTATTAGATCTTCAAGTATGTAAGATTTCCCATATGCAGTCCAGGTGTTTGTAAAAATACCAAACTGACTATTTCCTGTTTGTAAGTGACATTTGATTTGTGTGTTTTAGGTTGAGGAATCAAAGTTTATGTTCGAAGCAAAGACAATTCAGAGAATGGAACTTTTAGTGCTATCATCTCTTCAATGGAAGATGCATCCTGTAACCCCAATGTCTTTCTTTCATCATATTATCCTGAGGCTTGGTTTAACCACCCACTTGCATCGGGAGTTTCTGTTGAAATGTGAGCGCCTCCTTCTCTCTGCCATATCTGGTAAGCAAGAAAAGAGTTAAACATTTTACTGCTAACCTGTGATGATGTGTGGAAGAACACAGATGGTCCTTTTTGACATGGTTATTCTTTGTTATATCTAAATCTCAGATTCAAGATTTATGTGCTATCTGCCATCTGTATTAGCTACTGCCATAATGCTGTACGTCATTAGTGAGGTTGAACCCTATAATCATTTGGAGTATCAGAATCAGCTTCTGAGTGTGCTTAAACTCAGTAAGGTATACATCTCATTAAATAGTTATTTCGCAAATCTAGATAGAAATCGAAGCCCTTTTTTATATAACTTATAATATCTGTAACAGGGAAGTGTAAATGTGTGCTATAAGCTCATTCTGGAGTTATTGGGGAATGACTGCAACAATCGGTATGGAAACAACAAACGGAAGAACATTTCTTTACCGGGCAGCCCCCATGGAGTTATTGATGCATTCTTAAGCTCTGATACCTCGAACGATTCATGGACCATGGCACCATCCCCATCAGTCTCCTTATCACCTGAACCTCAATTAAAACGGAGTGGAGGTCTGATCAGCAAATGCAACTGCCTTCTATGTTTTTCC
Source organism: Datisca glomerata (assembly GCA_003255025.1). Taxonomy (NCBI): domain Eukaryota; kingdom Viridiplantae; phylum Streptophyta; class Magnoliopsida; order Cucurbitales; family Datiscaceae; genus Datisca; species Datisca glomerata. The sequence continues at coordinate 1,653,703 of QANY01010875.1, forward strand.
TGTCTATGGATGTGCTAAGCAGCCCCCATTAGTCTTTTTTTGACATAATGTCTACCGTGAAACATGGTATTATATTCTATCTTATAATTACTAGCTGTATCTGTTCTATAGCTGCAATGCATTCCATGTTCTATTGTTCATGATGGTATTTCTGGTCAAACATTTTGGAAATGAATCTCTGAGGATCAACGTCTAGAGCAAAATTTTGCTGGGGCTTTTCTCTATTGTGCATATTTTTTTGTTGTGCCATATCAAATATGATTCTCTTTCTATTCGTTTGATAAGAAACCGAATTCATGAGTTTAATAGACGGATGAGTTCTCATTGGTAAACCAAATTTGGAAGAATTTGCGGAGAGAATGACTGAAAGGTTTCAATTAAGCAATGGGACTAGGAAGGAACTAGGAAGCTCTCTCATCAAACTTAGGGGCTTTTAGATATTGGTATCTTGTTCCATGTTTGATCTTCTCTGTAAACCATAGATGGGCTGAAACTCGTAAGATTAACGGTGGAGGATGGTTTGATTGATTTCAAGGATGTCCGTGATCCCATTTTGGCTTATTGATGGATACTCTGCTCTGTAGTTTGATTATATTCACAATGTGTTAGCTATGAGCAACAGAGAGAAATATGAAGACTTACATACTGATTTCAAATTCATCTTATTTTCGAAATACATATGAATCAATGACTCATTTGAATAAGAAAAAGGAACCAACTTAGAGGAGTTCATAATAGCTAGAAATGATCAATCACCAGCAGGGGTGATGTTCTTCTGAGAATGGAAAATAGAAAGTCATGAGGTTGGAACCAACGTCTGGCTCTTCATAGAAATCATGAAAAGTTTTTTCTGTAAGTTTTTTAAAGCTGATCTAGACCATTGTGAGCTGCATGAACAACTTAGATCAGATAGTATAATCTCATGCATTCAAGGCTGGAGGGGGACATGATTAAGCATTGACAATGTTAACATGGTACGCATGTGAGAGAACAGGATTGAGGGAGTGGTTGAAAACAGCTAAAAGGAAAAGCTCTTTGTCTTGTTTGTTGTTGGAGATAATTGTCAAAAAAGTTAGTTGTATCAGTCGAAGTACTTCCTTCAGTTCCTTGGTTTCTTCTAGTTCTAGCTGCTGAAGGTAACCAAGTAAAACCCAGAGTTGTCCAATCGGTAGGAAATTTCAGAGGACTTGATGTACTTGTCTAATGCTTAAAAGACTAGAGACCTTATACGGTTAGTTTCTTTTTTAGTCTCATCTCTGGTTTCATTTTAATCTCTTGTGCAATATTTTAAAATATCTCTCTTTTAAAATCTTCTATACTTGGAAATTCTACAGTACATTGGATCGTCTCTTGTGGACCCCACCGTACAAGGTTAATATAGCCATTGGATCGTCTCTTGTGGACCCCACACATCCAAAGGTAATTTATCTCCATGTACGTACTGTTCAACCCCTATACCATATCAAGTTCAACCCCTATACCACATCAAGATCCATATACTTGAGGTGAGTTTGAGAACGTTTTATTGGAAAACACTTAAACATTGTTTAAATCATATTTATTTGATAAAGTTGTTTGAAATTCATTTTGTTATTTTGAAATATTTTTACAGAAAACACATTTAAATGTATTTTGAAATGCTACCGAATACGTAGAATCACTTGATGCTCAAGTGCTTCATATAATTATGAATATGAACTAATTTTACACTAAAATATAGCGATATTTTGATGTACAGTGTTTTTAATAGCACGCAGTCCCAAATACACCACTAGTAAAGGAAATATTTAAAATTCAGTGTTCCTCATAATTTAAAGTATTTCACAATTTTAAATTTTATAAATCTATCTATTTTTCTTTAAATTATTGATAAAATACAACATTTTTAAACACGAATCACAAATTATAGGGAGTAATGAAATTAAAATAATGAGGGAATCAACCAAAATGAAAATTACCATTATCATAGGAGAAGAAATGATTAACAAGAATTCTAAGGTAGACTAATGGGCACTAACTATGAGAAAATTAGTATTGTGGAAAAAAAACTTGTCAATGATCACACTCAATTACAAAACAGACCATAAAACAGAAGTCATAACCTAATGTTAATCATACATACATCTCTCTACAAAAAAAATCCAATTATTTCTAATGACCATAATAGTATGTTGATGAAGAAGATGAACATGGGAATTTCTCCAAAACTTGTACTATCTCTTTCATAGTCGGTCTCTTTTGTGGGTTTGCTGATGCACAACTATACCCTAACTTAAAGCATGACAACAAGGCCTCCTCTTTTCCCTCCACATCAGCACGTATCGCCACATCAGCCATTCGCAAAGCCCGGTTCTTATCTTCAACTGCAAGCTCAAGAACTTGACCCAATTCATCCAAGATAATAACCTTACCCGTTAGAAGCTCAAGCAATATTACCCCAAAAGAGTACACATCCCATTTAGGGTTAGCCTTAATGCTCCTAAGTGATTCCGGCGCATGATAAGGCGATACGCCCCCGATCGAGCTTGGACTCGGGCCTGGGCTGGGCCCAAGAACATAGTCTTGAAGGCTGTCACGGGACGCGGTCGATCGTTTGCTACCGAAGTTTCTGGCCGAGCTTCCTTTATAGCTTGTGTCACCCAATAAAATCTTTTCAAGGCCAAAATCTCCAATTTTAGGCTCCATATCATTACCCAAGAGAACGTTACTGGGTTTTAGATTACCATGAACATGCTTCTTTTCATGGAGGTAAGAAAGCCCACGAGCCACTCCTTTCGCAATCTTTAACCGGGCTTCCCATGGAAGATGGCAAGGTGATGAGCCCACTTTCCCTGAAAATCCAAAGCCCAAAATCACCAAGAAGTTATCAAAAGAAAAGAAAAAAGAAAGTAACTTTGAAATTCGTCGAATAGGACGAAGCCACTGATAGAAGATTGACAGAGAAAGAGCGATTATTGAGTGAAAGTGACCATTGAAGAAGCCCCATTTAGCTTATTATGTGTGCTCATATTTTGAGTTACGTGTAGATAAGGATAGCTATTACGACCTTGAATTGTTGACTTTCCATGCATTAAAAACAACGTATCAGTTACACCAACTCCACCGTAAAACATTAGTCCTCCGCTCACTGTAGCACAACCCATGTTTTTTACTAACTCGCACAAGATACAGACAAGGGAAAGATGCTCTAAACAGCCAATCAGCTAATGTACTGTTAGTCCCAACTGCTCATCAATAAAACGTAACCGAATGAATGAATCAATGCCGTCCATGACAATGTTAAAGTACAACATATGAGCTCATACGTCTGTTAACGAGCAATAAAACACTAATATGCAACCTGTAATTTAATCAATTAAAATTTTATTGTTTTAGAATGACAGTAAACATTAAGAAAAAAAAGAACTTACTGTAGCGAGCATTGGCGAGGCTGCCATTGGGGACGAAATCATAGATGATAAGCTTCTCATCAGCACCCCAATAGAATCCACGAATACGAACAAGGTTTGGGTGCGTCAATTTAGCTACAACGCGCACCTGGTTCTCAAAGTCCTTAAACCTCTCCACATTGCTCTCTCCAATTCTACGCACAGCGAGCGTAGTTCCATCTTCTAGCACTGCCTTGTACATTATGCTCGAACCAGTCGCCCCCAAGATATAAGCTGACGCTTTAAGCAGAGTCTCAAGCTCCATCTCTTTATCTCCATCAACGGTCACCAAATTCCCTCTCTTTTTCTCATCGTTCTCTTCTACCCGTTGATTCTTTTGACCATTTTTGTCTTCTGTTTCACTGTCAGACCCTGAAGCTTCCTCTTCGACATCGTCTCCAATCTTTCTCAAGCATGACCACCTGCTGAACCCTTTGGATTCTGATGAAGACGATGACCAATTATCCTTTGCTGTGTTTGCTCCATTCTTCAAAGCCATTTCGACGTTCTTCTTCTTTTTCTTTGACTGGTAAATGAAGATGAAAAGAAGAACAAGAATTGAAATTCCGGCTATATCCCCAACTACGATGCCTATGATAATGGCGGGCTTGAGTCCTGTTTGGCTCTGTTTTTGAGATTTCGTTGTGGGTTCTGATATTGTGGTGTTATCTATGGATGGGTTTAATTTGGGAATGGCGGCAATTGCAGGAGGAGAGTTTGGGGAAGTGATATTTGGAGGAGATGATGGGGAAGAAGGAATTGGACACGGATTTTTGCTTGGTTCTCCACAGAGATTTGGGTTTCCGGAGAATGAATTATATTCTTGGTTCATGAGAACAATGGATTGAGGAATTTCTCCGGTGAGGTTGTTGAATGACAGATCAAGAGTGGCATTTTCTGGAATTTTCTCTAAAAATTCAGGAGGAATTTTCCCAGAAAGTTTATTGTACGAGATGTTGAAGTAACGTAAACTGCTGCCTCCAAAATCAGGAGGTAGAGATCCATTAATCAAATTCGAAGACAGATCCAAAACTTGAACTGCTCCAAAGCCAGTCGGTAAAGCACCAGAAAGATAATTGCTTTTCAAAGAAACAACAGTAAGATTATTCAGAGCAGTGAGATTGGCGGGAATTTGTCCCGCAAATGCATTGTCGGAAAGATTAAGAAGTTGGAGACTATTAAGCTGACCTATTATCTCTGGTAGCTCACCGGCAATCAAGTTGTTCGACAAGTCAAGAACTCGAAGCTTGGTGGCATTAAAAATTGACGCAGGGAGAGACCCATTGAAGGAATTGTTGCCAAAATTGAGAATTTGGAGATTTTCGATCAGACCCAAATCGGACGGTAACGAGCCCAGAAGCTGAGAGTTAGGAAGAGACAAGCCGATCACCTGAGAAGACGAGCAAACAACCCCGTGCCATGAACAAGGCGTTTCGTCGTCATAATTCCAACTTTCTAAGACAAACAGAGGATCTCTGAAAACAGAGTACTTAAACGAAAGTAACAGAACCCCATCTGTGTTTAGCCCAGACGATTGAGATACAAGAAGAAGGAGAATAAAAAGTAGAATTGAATAATTCTTCGCCATAAATGGAGATTAATTCTTCGAGGACTCACCATTTCTCAATGTCTTCCCACATCCCTGCTCCTATAAACACACACAGACAGACAGACAGAGAGAGAGAGAGAGAGAGAGAGAGAGAGAGAGAGAGAGTTAACTGAGATTTATGAGGAAACATGGACCATGTGAAGATAGATTTGTTTACAAAAATAAGGAAAAAATGTTGCAGAAATTCACAGCTCACTAGACCAAACTTCTAAACCAAAATGCTCTAACAGCAGCTCTGCAGCAGATATAATTTAATTAATCAATTTAAAAATTTAATTAAGAAGATAAATTAAGCATTAGCTCCCTCTTTTTGCTCACATTAAAAAGAAAATAAATAAATGAGGACATGTAAGAATAGCATCTTTGCTACATGACATCCAGAAAAAGTCCGAAGTTGCAGAAACAACCTCTTAGATTGACTTTACAAACTCTGGTGCTGTATAATTATTAATTAATAAAGTATATTGTACAGTAAATTATTAATATTTTTAATTAGGTATTGAAATTATTATGCATGTTACTTCAACTTAGTTGCATTAACATGTAAGCTTTCAATTATAATTGGCATCCTCTTGTTTCCTTTAGTATTATTTCACTCTTCAATCCTTCTCTTAAAATTCGATGAAAAAGGTTTAAATATCCATTCATCGCTCCCACCATCTCTTTTTAACTTTTTGATCGCACATCTCTCAGTGTGTTATAGTTATAGTAAGTATTATTTTTTTGTATAATTAGCAACTACCAAATGCATTGTAATCCTTACTTGATTGATAAAAAATTCAAAACTTTTGAAGTTATATTAGAGTATGCGTCTCCGTCTAGTTTAACTTTGTGTTTAATATATATTTTACGTGATTTAACACTACTTAGAATTTTTAAAATCTACTTTAACTGACCTTTCAGTTAGTGAAACAAAATAGATTAACATGCTCAATTTAAATAAGCCTATAACTTTTTTTTTTGATAATATTTTTCAATTCTCTTGCAAACCCAATAACTTTTTCATCCATTTATTTAGAATTCACGATTCACAGTCACCATAATGTATCAATCAAGACCAAGGTAATTGTTTTTTGTTCGGTTATGAAAATGTAGACAAGATTCAAGACGGACCACCATATCTCTATTTAGGAACTGTCCCTATAAAATCACAACGTTTATGTACTATATTTTATAGCATTTTAATCCACTGTGAATTAGCTATGTTGTAGTGATATCTATTTAGAAAGGAGCAAGGTTTTAAATCAGTCATGGTGATTATCACGTTGCGATTAACGTGAAAATTAAGTGTAATGAATATTACATAACAGATCGCGTGTGTCATTGATATAAATTTTTTTAAGTCTTAACAATTTATTCAACTTTTTATTTTTTTTTATTTTTTTGTAATGACTGTTACATCATATTAATTATCGCGAAAGACGTGAATTACTTTATATCTGTTATATCAGACCAGACTGTAGGATACAAGAGTTTGAAAAATTGGGTCAAAACCAGATTTACCATTAAAGGCATTGGATAATCAAGCCATAACAGAGAATTTTGGTTCTTAAGAGTGGTATGTTTTTGTGTCTCAAAATATCATTTATCTCAGGCATCGTCTTCCCCATTCCTTTTCTGACCTGTTTACCAATTTTAAAACATCTGTAGCAGCTTTACCCACTTCATATTATATTAGTTAATACGCCAAAAAGTTGGTGAAAAATATTGATTAAATTCAATTAAAAATAATAATGCATGCTTTTTTATGGACCAATCATGCACACTCCGTATTTATAAATCAAAAATAGGAAAAAGTTTCAACTTTGATTTCTAATGCCTCTAGTAATAATAGAGAGGCTTCTTTTTGTTTCTGTTTATTGAATATTCCTTTATCTTTGTTCATTGAAGGAGGGGCAAATTTTGGGAAAAGCTCTTAAAAGGCATATTTGTGCTTTGGTTTCTGTAAAAAGTTAGTAACAGCTATGGGAGAGAGGTTAGCAGTGGAGATTGAGTCAGTTATGTTTTAGGAAGATGACCAAAAGTAGAGACTTTTTCAAAGTTTGATCAAGTAAAGCCAACGGTTCAAGATTTTCAGGTCATTTTTTAGTTTAGGAAGAAGAGTATTTGTTTGTGGGTATAACCACATCATGGTAAACTTTGAAAATTGAATAATAGAGGTTGTTTTGGCAGTTGGCTTGATTTGGGTCGTCAGTTATGAACGAACAACGTAAACTAGATTATTTAAAAAAAAAGTAGTTTGGGGTTTTTGCCGTCTAAATATATCATAGAATATTGATCCTCCAAATGTTCTCTATCGTTGCCAAAGCTAATAATAGAATAACTCAATCCCTAATCTCAATAGACAATATGTGTTGACATGTATTAAAGTCCCTATGTGGTTCGACTCACCTTGGCCTAGTTCGAACAAATCAAGAGAGTCACAAATCTAACACATAATCTGATAGAACAATGCACAAAGTTAAAAACTTTTACATCATTTAGTTCCAAAAGAAAAATAATTCTTGAACGCTTTAATTGATAAATAAGATGAGCTAACATGTAAGTAGACTCACATTGATCTTGTCTGAATAAATTAAGAGACCTCGAGAGTTTATTGTTTTTAAAATTAAAAGAATCAAAAGTAATAAAAATAAACAATGAGACCGAGTAGTGGGAAGTTTACTTGGTCAAGAAAAAAACTTCTCTTTTCTTACTCATTACTCAACTGGGATTTTGACCAAATCTTAACTTTATCACAAAGGAACCAGAAAGTAAGTTAAAATCACATTAACAATACAAACAAAGCTAACCTAAGCTGTAACTGTACGTGGTTTACACTAATTAAAAACAGATTAAAGAGTGAGAGAAGAATGAATGAGCATTGGATAAATAGATATTACCCGTGAGCACATAGACATATGGATGTCTAATTTTTTTATGGTCTAAATAACAATGTTGATGTGTCATTTTAAGTACAATTGGGTCGGTCGTTGGTTCTTAATTAAATCAATTACTGCCTTCTTGTTTTGTTCTTTGATTAGGGGCAGTCTGTCAACACCTTATGGCTTTCGAACTATGTACTTCTGTCGTAAGTTTTGTCCTTAAATTCCGATTTAAGATTGGGATTACCACTAGGAATCTTACTTTCTCATGTATCTATAATATAAACAAAAAAATGGGGAATAATTTTATATGACAACCTCACTTAACCACCTATTTTATGAACATTTTTTCGTCTTTTTCTGGATATTGACTCTTTTATGTATGTTTCATATAATTTGATTTTACACTAATGTTGCTTTGCAGTGTGTTACATTATTTGAGAATATAAAAGAGATTTTGAGAGATGCATAAAAAAAAGTCCCTTTTTAGGGTAAAATTTTATTCTAAGAAATTAGAGATACAAACCTCTGATCCTAACACAAAATGTTAGATAGAGACACAAATAAAAAAAAACACATAATTATTAGATAGAGACATAATAAAAACGTGACTTCGAATATGAGTTTTTTTTTATCTCATATAAGTCATTTAATAGTTATGTTATCTTAGTTTTTTTTTATAAAAGTATGACTATCTTCTCTTATTTTGTATCATACCAAATCATTTCAGATATACGGATATTTGTGTGGAGCCTACAAATATTATAAGACTCTACTTTAGTTCAATATTTGTGTTTGCGAAATTTGAGTTTGTAAATACTTTTGACATTCTTTTGTACTCTCTTTGTTGAGTAGTGAAATTAATCTCATCGTCGCCCGCGACATAAGTACAATGTTGAACTACATAAATTCTTTGTGTTTCACATTTTATTATTTATCTTTATTTATATTTTACTTATATCTCAATTTTGGGAGCTTGTGATCATAACAAACACAAATAGAGGGGACATATAATGTTAGCTAGAGACACAAATAGAGGGGATACATAAAACTCCCACAAATCGTGATACGAGAGACAAAACTCACCATACACCAAGACTTAAATGGACAAGTTACATGCACATCCTGTATGAAAAATACCTCTATGAAGGGATTGCAATGACATAAACATAGCAGAAAAAGGATTAATATCCAAGGAACCGCCTCTCGAAAACAGTGGGAAGAGAACGGAGAGGAAAGGGATGCATAGAAGAATGGAAGGAGAGTGAGGGAGAGAGAGAGGAGGCCCTATGCTTGAGATCTGCACCAATGAATAGATCTCAAGCATAGGCCTTTTGGTCCTTAGGAGAAAGAAAGCAAAGTCAGTCCTTTTGTTCGGTGACTACATATGAGATCTATTAAGTATAAAGAACATTGAACTATAATTAATTCTTTGAGAATATGAAAATAGTCTTTCTCTGCATAGTGTCCAATCTTTATAATGTTCTATAAATCGTCAAACTTATAGATTAGTATACACGTTGTACTCTTCGTGCACAATTTGTGTGAATTCTGGTTTTGGGTTTTGAAGGTTTTGAACAATGATTTTGGGGACAATTTCACACAAACGCTGTTGTATTGCCGATAAAATTTACGGCCCATTTCAGCCAATCTATTTTAGTTAACCCAAAAAGTAATGTTTGGTCCAAACTAGGCTTGAAAAGTATCTCTGGGCCATTACAACAGCATCTGTACCATGGACCAGGCCACACTTTCGATTCCATTTTTTTAGTAATCATCACAAATATGCCATGTTAAAAAATCATAAAAATTAGTTATAAGTATAAGAAAAGAAAAATTAAGGAATTAAACTAGGTTAAGTTATTGTTTAGTATTGTGTCTTAATTTTTTATTTTACACATATGATCGGATTTTAGAAGAGATGTTATAGTTAGTTAGGATTATATGTGGTGATTTTCTTATTTGCCATTAGTATAACTTAATATCTTTTCTAGGTATTATTGTATTTTTATATTTGTTTGTAGCTATTACACGGAAGCATCCCTTCCCACACCCCTCTCCCGCAGGTGTCTTCTATGGCTTCCATTGATGCAGTTTTAGAACTTTGTTGATTTGAGTTTTCATCTTCATCTCCATTCATTTTATTCTAAAAAATATGAAACTACAATAGAGGGTTTTATCTGAATTGAGTTTGGTTATATTCTCACCAAATTCGAACAGTTCATTCGAATTTGATTTTGGTTTTTTTGGGGTGAACTTTGTGAATTTATCTTCATTTGTAGAAGTTAATATAGAATTGATCAACAATTGAAACCAAGTATATTAATCTTCCTTCTTTTTTATGTAACAATTCTCTTCCCCCCTCTATTTCTGGTTTTCGAGCGAGAGGGATGAAGAAGAAGGAGGGGCCAAATTTGTGTGTGGGAAGAGGTATGCACTGGATGATATATAAAAATATACTAATAGTAGAGCTATAGGTATATTACGATATACTGATGGTATGTAAAAATGTACTACATATATACTATGATATACTGATAGTTTATTAAAACATATTGCGGTAAATGTACATAACACAGTATATTATTATATACTATAGAGTATATATCTGTAAACTACGTAACATTTTAAGCTGGAGTTGTTACGCGAATAAGGCGATTTTCATCCCTTATTAGTGAGTGCAATCTCATCTATTTACAAAATTTTTAGGTTTTAAAGGTGTTCCATTCTAAAATTCGATCATTTGTGCAAATTTGTCCATTCATATAGTGGCCTATTTGTCTAATTGAGCCGATAAAAATATAAAAAATAGCCACCCACGCGCTCAAAAGTATAAAACAATCGCGTGGTAAAAAAACTTCGATGTCGCCGTAGAAAATTGGTCAAGTCATCAAATATTTATATAATATGTACTGTATATATAAAATATATTGCAGAAATATTTTATGTATATGATATATATTTTATAAACTTTCTGAACAGTACACTTAATTTCACTTAATGCGCGGGAGTCTGTTTTTTGGTGTTGACTTTTTTTTTTAGATTTAAGGGTGGCTATTGTTTTTTAGAGAAATTTATTGACCAGAAACAAAATATATTTTAAGTAATGTCAATTTTTTAGACATTTTTTCAAACATAGCAATTTTTTGTGCGGCCTACACCTTTAAAATTTTGATTTACTAAAATGTTCATTCTTTGTTTTTGTTAAATCATAAAGAAATTATACAGTTACAAGGGACATCCTAGATAAGATCACAAGAGGAAAAAGACTTTAGATAAAAGAATAAAATAAGATAAGCTAATTAACAGAAATTAGCCTAATTCCATCTCTCAATGACCAAAGAGTTTTCATGAATTGTACCCTTAAAATAAGAGATTTTAATTTTAATTGACATCTATATAATATAAATAAAAAAAATAAAATTTATAATTTTAGTCTACTAATTATCCACATTCCGCAACCATAAGTTTCTATATTTTGCTAAGATCCCTAAATATATCAACCATGCAACCGCTCGGTGATATACCCTATATGTGTATATGTGTGTGTTTTACATTCTCTCACACGTTATAGACATCTATAAAATTTAATGATAAAATATAAAAATATCAATTATTTATAAATTAATATTTTAACACTTATTAATTTAATGATAAATTTATCAATTAATAATTAATGTAAAACACATTTATCTAAATCTTAGATACGATAGAATTATTCACAGTTAAAAAAAACATGATAGCTTAGAAGAAGAGTCAGTCATCATAATGACAAGTTGCTTCACTTATATTTATGATCCATCAGTCATTTATAATTTTTTTTTACGTCTATTTAATTAAAAAACTCAAGTTGCAAAGCTTTTTGTTTTTGTTAGTAATTGGGTGACTTAAAGCCTATCAACAATCATGTTATATATATANACATAACATTTTATAGCTAAGTAGCCTCTCCATAATCAATTCGGGCTGGGTGAATTATTTCCTCTGTCGCCTTTAAAAATTCATTTTAAATTAAAAAATTTGATGAGAAAATTAGAAACCTTACTAGTGCTAACCAGTGGATCAGTTAAATGATTCCAACTTCATTTTCTAATGGCTATTAATTAGCTTTAATTAACTATTTGATTATTTTATTCATTTTCAGAAAACTTTGGAGGGTTTAAGATCGGCCTTTATTTTGATGCTGTTTTTTGTTCTCATACTACAATCACTTCTGATGTTGAAAGGTTTCAATGGTTGGTTTTTTTGTCCTAGATAGAAAAAAGCCAATTTCTTATAATTCTCCTTTTTCCCATCAAGTTGCAGTTTCTTTTTATGTTTGTTTTTTTAGGTTTTGGACCATTGTATTGCCACAAACATGAACAACCTAGTTTTCTTCATCTGTGGGTAGACATGTTTTTTTAGTGAAGACCATATTTTGTATTAAGCCAAATATTTCATAATCTAACTATTGTTAGTAATTACGGTACATGCTTAATATCTTCTCTACATGCATATACGAGAGCTTGTATGCAACTTTTCAAAATACGAAAAGATTACTTCTCATTTTTTTTCTTGAAAGATTAGTCCGAATATCATAGAGAGTATAAAAAGAAGCTACAAAATAGAAGTCTTGTATGTAACAATTTGAAAAAAAATTAAAAAAATTAAAAAGATTTCAAGTTTCAGTATCTGTTCTAAGCCAATTGCTTAAATTTATTAATTTGAATTAAGGAGATATTGCAAGAGTTCAATTACATTTCCCGTTTCCTTTCCTCGTGATTTTATGGACATAATAATATTTTTAAAATTACTTATAATGAAGTTAGAGTAGTCAGCTCTTAATTGAGGTCATATTAAAGTGACCCAAAAATTATCTGATAAATAATTTTTTGTTTTTAAAACTATCTGATCAATACTTAGTCCAAGCATGATGTCTTCTATAATAGAATTTTTCCAATTATTAATTTAATATTGATAAAATAATTTAAGTAGAAAAGCAAACAGTTATTAGTCATTATCAGAAAAAGAATAATTAAAATAAACAAGAAATGGGTAAATATAAAAGGCTTAACAATTATTAGAGGCACATTGGTCACAAGCAAACAAGAGAAACCAACCTAACAAATGGAAATAAAGTCCATTGTTATGTTCCCAATCTACTTCTTTCTGTTCACATTTGCGTCTTCATTAGATGCCTCCTCTTATCATCATTATCAAGTTAGGCATGTATCCTTGTTTGGTTGCCGAGAAAAGTTGAGTGTCTTCCAACCTTAATCAATTGGTGTTAAAAAAGAAGAAACTTTATTTGACACGTGAATCATTTGAAGAATATTTAAGGGGCGTTTGGTATCAGCATTCCTCGTACGTGATAAATTTATTTTTCAATAGTTTTTCATGTTTGTTACAAGTATTCTCATTCATCATAGTAAAATTATTTAACCTGATAAAATAACAATCCCACATTACTTTCCCTACCACTTTCCTACAAAAATCTACTTTACCAAATAACTTTTTCATCTTATAACACACATCTACACATTTTTCAAAATAACTTTTATCTTTTCAAATCCACATAAAAATATCATTATTTGTTTCAAATTATTCATACTTGATTTTTGATATTTAGTTTCTTCAAGACCAAAGCCTAAAAAAATATCGTAAAACATCTTGATCCTAGAATCTTGTCGGATCTCGTTTCAGTCCTGGTGGAACCGAAACGGTCCCGAAACCAAATTTTGAGGTTTTTTCATCCAATCTGACACATGTCCCGAAAGACCCATCCGTCAACTTGTCTCGGGTTTGTCTCGTGAGATTAAGATGTGCACGTTAATTGAAATGAATGAAATAAAATATTATGTTAAACTTTTCATCTATATATAATATAAAATTTAAATGATTAGAATACATGTTAATAATATCAAATATTTTTTAAATTAAAAATTATTTTCTTCCCTAAAATAAATATTATTCATAAACTATCAATATTTAAAAAATATTAAATTTATAAATGACACTATAACTAGATTGTTGATCACATCTCATTTTTATGTGGATGATCGGATCCATGAGACGAAGCAACGAATTGGGAGGGTTTCCTCAATCATTTAGATTCAATTTTAGATTATATTTAACCGAATATGACAAAAATTTACATCCATGTTCTGTTTTATTCATGTGCCAGAACCAAAATATTTGTCTCGCTCTAACCGGAGCGGAAGGATATTGGTAGTCATGGTATACATATCTACTGAAGAATAGTACATGTAGCGGGAAAACTGTTATGTATTATTAAATATTTCAATGTGTTAGTATGAATGACGGTTGTTTACATTAGTTTTATTTTTTATATATAAAAGAGAAAAAATATATGATAATTAATTTGTGAAATCAGAGAAAATTTCATTAAATATGACATTAATTATTAGAGAAAAAATATATGATAATTAATTTCTGATGTCGGAGAAAATTTCATCAAACACGACATGAATTATTAAATTTTGTAGCAGTTTTCAATAGAGAATCTATATACAATTTTGCTACGTAATTTGAAATAATTTATCATTGAATTTATTTGTACGGTGTAAGTAAAAAATTATTTTAGTTTTTGCCGTAGTATGAGAAAAATAGTTGATTTAATTTTATTGATGGGTTAATAAAATAGTTAATTAATAAGTGCGCATAAATAATCATTGACAAGAAATTAAAACTTGATAAGAAACTATTAATAATTAATATTTTATTAAACTCTCCAACAAATTTATCAAACTTTTCCAACGATTTTACCCGAGTTTTCTACATACCAAATAAGAGAATCATACTTTTCCAGCAACCTTTTCACTTAACTATGAGTTACCAAATATGGTAATCTTAATATCTTGTCATCTAACTTTATCACTTAAACTTACCGATCAACTTAACTTTTTCAGCATTCTTATTTAATCTGCCCCTAAATGTACTTATAAGAAATTTGGAGATAGTGAAAAAAACAAATTGTACTAAAAACTATCCATCTCTCATGAAACTTTTTAATCGGTTAACATATATGTGAAGATGTATAAATAAAAAACTTAGCAGCCAGTCAAAGAAGGGCCATTCTATGGTACTATCACGTATTATTTCATATCATCAATTGTCATATTTTAAATATATTGTATTCAGATTTTGAGTAAAGGGAATAACTGAATTCTTGAAATTTAAAAAACGCACACATCAAATAATATGAAAGAGTGCTGCATATTCGATACTCTAATAGTACTAAAAAAATTTCTAGCAAGGAGATGAGAGAGAACATTTTCTCTCTCACTCTCTCTCTTGATATGTTATTGACAATAATATTTTTTTTATCTGAGAACACTTTAAATGGTTTTTGCACAAAATTGTTAGGTTTAGATTGATAAGAAGATCCTTTCAATTGGCCAGAATCCATTACTTGAATGAAACTAGTTGTTGTGGAATCAATTGGTATTTTTTCATGAAAAGAAAACATGAGATAACAAATCCAGTCTTTCACTAAGATTTCAAATAGCTATCCCGAATTCAAGTTGATTATGTTTCTTCTCTTCCACGGAGAAGATGATAAAAAAGTATCAGTAACAACTGGTTTTATTATGAACAACTCATGATATTCCTATCGATCTATATGCGCCTCTTCATCTAGCATTGGATAAATCTCATACAATAACAATCCTAGCTCTACCGCAACTGATCAGAATTTTTCCTCAATGTTATAGCCTAATTCATAATATTGTTTTAAATAATATACGATTTTCTTTAAATGATAGAATAATTATTTTTCATGGAAAATTATAGAATTTAATCTAGGAATCTAAACCAAAGTCTCTAAAATAGTGAGAAGGGTATGCCAAAGGCAAGATAGTATTAATTAGTATTCTTCTGCATTTGACATTACAGTAAGTTCAAAACTATTTATTATGTGTTGCAGTTAGTATGAAATACTCGTCTGGAAAGAATGAGAAATTGGCCTAACTACAAAAAACAAGGGAAGGGGACATATGGCTCCACCACTTTTAACAATGTCAATATCATTGGGTAGGCCTAAGAGCATGTGCTCGGTTGTAATAGGATGTTACGATATTATTAATAACATATACATAATGAGACAATATATAATAAAAGTTATAGAGTAATTCTCATTTTCACTTATAATTAATAATTACATTTCATCAATTTTATAATTTAATAATCGAACTAAATTAAATTATGAATTGAGTAGCTTACTAAAAATTTATCAATTTTATAATTTAATCGAACCATAATTTATCAATGCTACAATCAAATAACACTAACATCCATCAATTTTATATTCAAAATTGAAAGTATTGATATTGCCCAGAATATCAGAAATTCGAATCTCTCTATGCTCAGTTTAACGAAAAGCATATTAATCATCTTTCTCAATAAGTAATTTAATTCACTTCACTAATGATCATCTTTACACATTCCATACACATTGATTAAGAAGCATACTCATTAGCTCAAATATATTGATAAGAGAAATATATATATATATATATATATATATAATGGATTAAGCTTGCCAAAAAGCTATCAAATATCATAATCATAACACTGAAAATAATAAATTGTAGTTAAAAAGGTGTTTGCCTTCTTAAGGAGGTTGGAGGTTCAGGACTCAGCATCTTCTCTAAGGAAACTCCATCAGAGGTACTGAGATGGTAGTGGCATGCCAGAGGGCATGAGCATCTACGAATCCTTGGTATGAAGGAAAATCATAGATCTCAAGGAGCATCACAAGGCCATAATCATAGTGACAAATGATTCCAGCTAGTGAGAATGTAGGGTGAACCTAAAACAACAGATTCCATGCCAAAAGACTGTCTAAAAGCTGTAAATGTTTCATATGATGTATAATTCAGAATGAATATTGATTTTCAGAAGATTGTATGATATATAAAAATATAGGCTATAACTGTATGGTTGATAACACTCCGAAAATCAATGTGCGAAAGACAACAATCATACTATAATCTAATTTATAACAGTTGAGATATAATATATGGGTGGTTACGAAAGCAAGCAGTGGAGCATAAACCATGACTCTGGAAGCCTCATCCCTCATATTAAAACAACTCAGTTGCCACAACTGAAGAATAGTCCTATTTTTCTATCAAATCCACGTCCCTGCAGTTGGATAATAGAACAAGTTATGTGCAGGGTGTTGATTGTGCATGCACCATATACATTGTTTCATTGAAAGAAGAAAAATTAATGGCTCTAGAAAGCAATGGATAAGCTTACCAACTATGAAAAATAACACTCCAAAACCAAGAATTCATTGACAAGATCCCGTAGATGTGCCACAAAATCGCATACTCATAGTATGCCTTTTTATCTTGTTTAAGAGGCAACTCATAATACATAAGTATGAAAAAGGATAGCCATTCATGAAAATGCATTGTAAGGTTAAGAGCAGACAAAGCTACGGAAACAAGTTGCTGAGCAGTAAGCATGTTAAAAACCAGAAATTAGAAGATTATAATAAGGTAACATCAAACCAAATCTAAACATAGAAGCGCTTAAAGTTTATAACATGTTGAAAACCAAACCTGAATTCCATATACAAGTTTGAAGGGCCATTTACCATGATATTTGACAGGACCATGACCAAGAGCCTCTCTTTCTCTTTCTGTGAAGCATTCAATAGAACCAGCAATCACTTTGAGAATATCATTGCTTCCACCTCAAGTAAAGAGGTTCCTGCATATACCATGGATGTTCGATGCATACACCATCTGATGAGAATTTGCATCGAGGAAAAGCATGTCTGCCATATGCATCCAGTTTCTTCGCATTGTGTAAGACAAACCCTATAGTATAAGAAGAATAAACCATAGTCCCTCATCCATTCTTTTTTATCTGTATGAAAGTCAGGAGACAATTGAATTCCTTTGATCTAATATCAGCAAATGATTTAGGAGATCTCATAACGAAAAAGAAAAGAAAGAAACTACAGTATGCATTCGCAAAAATAACAATCAACATATAATTTATCTCCAAAAGCAAGTTTAAACTATTTTCTTGTTTCATTATTCCATGCCATTTATCATACTTTTCATTCAATTTATCGTCCAAAGATGAGTTCCTATTGTCCGTAATAAGTAAGCCTAGTTTATACACAAACAAAGAAAAGAAACAAATCTCACCGAGCCGCATAATATGACCACAAATAGCTAAAAACAAATACCATCGATTGATGACAGAAACAGAGAAAATAAACACAAAAGACCGAGTTGCAGAATGTGAGTAAAAAAACATAAATAGTCAAATACTCTCCAAAACTAGAACATGACAAAATGATACAACTCTTTTCAAAAGATAATACACCTCTATCCTAAACAATAACGTAAACACCTTAAACAATTAACATAATATACAACACACTGATTAAAAAGATCGACAAATAAATAGTACGCGTCAAATAAAACAAAATAGATGACTAAAAAAATCATACAACACTCTCAGCCAAAAACCACCGTTTAACCAAATAACAGTAACCAAACATCTTTAATTGGGTTAGTGTTTCTCGAAGTCACGAAAAAAATAAAAATAAAAAATCAAACTTTATTAAGAAACCAAGAGATAAACAAAAAAAATATATAAAAACACAGATAACATAAGAAAAAGAAAACATAAAAAGAAAGACAGACACAAAAACTAAAGCCAAAATGTGGAAAGAAAAATAAAGGGAAAGAAAGACATAAGAAGCAAGACAAAAGAAGACATAAAAAAAGACAGTAGAAGAAAGAATGAGAAAAAGAAAGACCAACAATACAATTGAGGGTGAATTCTTAAGTTATTATAAAAAATTAACAATTTTAACCGTAACCGACATATATGAGAAAAGAGCATATAAATACACTCGAAAGTCAGAGAAAAAAAATCCAAAGACAAATCACTTAAGCCAAAGTATTACTAACAAACATGAACCAAGGACAACCAAAAGTAAGCAATCACAAAATCGAATGAACATGTATAAAAGGCAAAAAAAGGAACTACTTCAAAAATCATCAGAATATCAACATAACAATCATAAGTCAAAAAATTATAACTCACGTTACAAATCAAAAGTCACATGAAGAAAAATGTAGCAGAAGGAAAATTGGGAGCTGTATAACACGTGAATATAAAATTTATAAACCCACAAATGGAAAACAAACAACCTGCATCGATTAAAACAGACAAAAAGATTACCGATTATTTAAAAGATATACTTGCAATGAAATATAAGTCTATCCTAAACCAAAAGATCACCGATTATTGAAAATATATATTTGCAATACAATGTAAGTCTATCCTAAACCAAAAGATCACTGATTATTGAGAAGATATACTCGCAATACAATGTAAGTTTATCCTAAACTCAAACAAAGGTGTATGAGCTATCAACGATTGAGACAAGACAAATAAAATCCAACGCTACATCGATTAACAAAAAGGGCACAACCATCAAAATAAAAATCAGCAAAATACCAACCAAAAACAAAACACGATACAAATCTATCCAGAAAAATAGAAAATAAGACGGAAAAAGCATATACTTATAAAAAACAAAAAAAAATCCCAAATCATTCAATATGCTAATAAAACATAATTCTTAAAACTATAGAAATCATCCCACAACAACAACAAAACAGTCGAATAAAACCAAATTATAAATTACATCTTTAACAATTGGAAAAATCCTAGATTTAAACACTAATTATCAAAGAAAATGGAAACCCTAAATTAAACACCAACTAACAACATAGATGAAAAGGAAAAAAAATTTCACATAGTTGTACTAATCACAAACAGAAGTTTAAAATCTACCAAAATTCATCTCCAATTATGAACATAAGGTTATTATTCTGCAAGGAAAAAAAAGACCAAGCCAAAACCATTAGAAGACAAATGAGAACTAAACTGAAAACCATACACACAACAACAAAAATCAAAAAGTTCAACAACAATCACCTGAACAAATCGAAGGAGGAGGGAAAAATACCCAGATCAAGCGACAGCCTCAACGAACAAAAAGCAAAGGCCAATGGAGACAGAAGGAGACTACACAAAGAAAATGGGATTCATTACTAATTATTAGCGTTAATTGAATGATTAATTTACTAATTGTGTGAAAAAAGTTCTAAGTTTTTATTTGAGATCAACAACCTTAAATATCAAACAACTTTAATAAATATAATAAAGCTGACAATTCATCTTATTAAAAGCACCTATATGTCCCAACTTTGAAACTTTTACAATTAATTATGAAGCCTAACTTTGTAAAATGAAAGCATTAGATCTAAGACATATATGTGCAAGCATAAAAGTCAAGAGTACAATACTAACTGATAGATAGTAAGAGAGACCTTCAAAGGCTTTTCAATCGGCAAGATCAATCATGGATGAGACAATAGCAAGAATGATACAAATACTCTAAAATAATCTGTTTCCAACAAGAACTACAGAAAAAACTTTTATAATAATTTCGTGTTATCAATTTTAGATAAAAGACTAATGGAGTTCAAAGATGGACCATAGATCTCAGTGCACTTTACAAGCAAACAACTGATTATCAATGGATAAACACAATGGGGCAAATGAGTTTTTCAAACTGCCTATATCCAACCAATTTTATGTCCTATTTAAGCTTGGAAATTTAACCAATCATCAAGACATTTCATCTTAGATGGACAAAGAGCACTTGAACGTGCAAAATCAAAAAAAAAATTTCAATTGCTGCCACATTTCAATTCAAACAAATGTTAACTGAAATATTTAATAAATTTTAAAGCACTTAAACTAGAAACAGAGCTAATTCAGTTAATTTCATTTTTTGTCATACTTAAATAAAAAAAAGGCATGAACAACATATTGTAGAACGAATTTATCTCCCCTAAATTTCTTTTAATTTGCTTAACACTTTTTATATCTTGAAGCCTAAGAAATATGACAATTTTGAAAGAAAAGATATTAGACATAACATGTACAAGCTAAGTTTGACATATGCTTTCTCTATCATCCTAGAGAGCTACTTAAAAAGCTTCAAAACAACAAGCAAACATGCATATAATCTAAAGAAAAAGAAACAAGCAAAAATTTTATATCATATGACTTTACCTTGTCTCTAGCAACTAGGATCACTAATTGACCAACTTCTGCAGGTCTTTTACTGCCTGGAACAGTAGTTTCAAAGCAAAAACCAGCCTTCAATGTAATTGCATGTAGACATGTACTTTAAAAGTTTATATCTAACCAACTGGTAATGGTAAAGATATTGGTCAAAGTCAAGGCCAAAGAAAACAAATTGACATGTTTCCCTTTGGGTATTTTATAGTGTACCCTGCTTTGGATTTCAATATATTTCCTAATTAACCTCACATCACCAACTGGAAATTCAGCGATTAACAAACCATCCATACACAAAAACTATACCTAAGAAGACAGAAATAGAGAAGGAGGTTCACTCCGTATACCGATGACTGAAAGTTATCGATTGATGTCTCTCCACTCACTATGTTGCTTCAGATTACAGAACAAAGGTACGAATCAAAATAAAGAGACACAAATTAGCCTATTATCTGTTTACCCAAAAACATAGACATCCACACAATCTACATTATTAGCAGACACATATATAGATCGATTGAGAATATTAGACAAAGCAATCATCATTACATTACCCCTGACAATCAAATGTAATAACCAACGTGAAGACACACAGCTCAGCAGAAGAAGAAGAAAATATAGAGCATAAGAAAGAACAAGAAAAATAATGAGGAAAATGAACAAAAGATACATAGAAGAATAAAAAAAACATACCCACTATAAAGGGACCGATCAAAATACCCATCATCAACAAACAATTTGTCATACATTTTAAAATAAGGATATAACAACTAAACAGTACAACACAATAACAAGCTGCTAAAAATAAGAAATTATATCAAATAACACAACCACAAAAATAACAAAAAATAACAAAAATAGAAGCATTTTCATGACATAATATCCAGTTTACCTGTAGCTTCAACTCAAAATAACTAACTTGGAGATAACAAAAGACGAGAACGTTCAAAATCTAAACCATAACAAATTTGACTAGTTTGTATCATCAAACTATAAATTAAAGCAGAATCAAAGATCAATAGAAGAGTTTTGTAATCTGGTGAAAAATGAAATGATAATTCAGAGAATTTTCACCCACCTCACAAACAAAGACTAAACAAACATAAAAGCATATGAAGGAAAAGTTAAATTTCCGTAATAACGAACCCTAATTTATACACACACACAAAGAAATAAATAAAACTCACTGAGCCGCATGATATGACCACAACAACTAAAAACAAACACCATCGACTGACCACAGAAATAGAGAAAAGATACATAAAAACTCGAGCCGCAGAATATGGGTAGAAAAACAAAAATAACCGAACACTCCTAAACCAGACCATGACAAAAAAATAAAACTCTATTCAAAAGATAATAACATAAAAACCCTAAACAAATATCATAAACACAATACACCGATTAAAAAACTAAGATATAAACAAACAAACAAACAGTATGCGCTGAATAAAACAGAGCAGTTGACAAAAAATACCATAAAACAATACTCTCAGTCAAAAACCACCATTTAACCAAGTAACAGTAAACAAAAATCTATAGTTCGGTCAACATTTATCGAATTCACAAAAAAAATAAAAAATAAAAAATCAAACTTCAACAGAACAACATATAAACAAACAAAATCTAAAAACATGGATACCATGCATCAAAGTAAGAAAATCAATAAAAAGAAAACAGAAACACGTGAATGTCTAATAATTTATAAACCCACAAGCGAAAAACAACATCGATTAAGATAGATAAAAACTTTCAAGCAGTCAATCTATCCTTACAATACATCCCAACTCTATCCTAAAATAGAAGAAAAATGCCAATAGTAGGCGCCCAATAAAACAAAACAGGTTACGAAACCAAAAAACATTAGACACAATCCAAATCTATCCTAAAATAGAGGAAAATTCAAAATAAAATTTGAACCCCATCGTCGCTAATAGCAATATAAATCATTTTATATATACAGAAGGAAAGAAGACAAAAACCACCGCCTAGACAGAATTTCCTAAACTCAAAAGACAAAATCCACCGAGCAACAAAGAAATTTTTTGATACCATTACCGGACAGAACATGAAACAAAAACCCAAAAACTACAAAAAATAAGAACATATATGCCTAAGAAAATTTGAAATAAAATCAATTACCAAATTAATTTATAGATCTCCAATTTTCAGGCAGACAAAGGGAAAATTAGAGATTGAGAAAAATAACAATAATAAATTCAATCAACTTTGAATCTGAACTAATTAAACAAAAATTAGAAATAATCGGCCACCTAAAACTCTAATATAACAGAGAAGTAAGAGCACAAACAAACAACAATAACTATAACAACAAAAGAAACAATATTAGAGAAGAAAAATCACGAGCATACCTTTGTCTCTGCAAATGAGTATGGATAATAGGTTAAGGAAATGAAGAAAGATTCAGATCGAGAACCTCCTTAGACCAATGACTCGAAAACCCTAAGCAAAGAAAAAATAGATTGAGGAGATGAGAGAACAGAACAAAAAGCAAAGAAAAAAATGAAAAGACAAGACAGAAACAGAAAATACATACCATCAACGAACTCATGCAACCAAAAAAGCAGACGAAAACCTAAAGGAAAAGCACAACCAACAACTTTCAAAAGATAATACAATTCTATCCTAAAAAAATAACGTAAAACCCTAAACAAATAACATAAATACAACACACTGCTTAAAAAGATAGACATAAATAAATAGTACGCGTCGAATAAAATAGAACATATGACTAAAGATACACCATAGAGCTACACTCTCAGCCAAATACCACAATTTAATCGAACAACAGTAAACGAACATTGGTTTGCAACCCCTACCACATCTTCCAAAATATTACTAACAAACATGAGCCAAGAACTAAACCAAAACTAAGTAATCACAAAACTGAACGAACATATATAAAGAATGAAAAAACAATAGAACTACTTCAAAAATCATATGAATATCAACCTAACAGTCACTAGTCAGAAAATTCTAACTCACCTTACAAACTAAAAGTCACAGGAACAAAAACGTAGCAAATATCAAATTTATAAACCCACAAATGGAAAACAAACAAACCGCACCAATTAAGACAGACAAGAAGACCACCGATTGTAGAGAAGATATACTTGCAATACAAATCAAGTCTATCCTAAACCCAAACAAAGAGGTATGGGCTATCCATGATTGAGACAGGAAAAACAAAATCCATCGATCAACCATTGAGAGGAAAAAAAACAAAAAGTAGATTACTCTGCTCACACGCAGCTATTAGAATAGAATGTTGACTATAAAAAAATGGTTGAAGAAATACCCAAGAAACCACTGCTACACCGCAATACAAAACCCAAAACTAATTTTCTTGTCACCCAACAAAACAAAATTCAACTTGGAGCGACCAAGCAAATGAGAAAAAAATGAAAGATTATCAATCTTATCTTGGCGCCGAATAGGACAAGAAAACCACATCTGTCATTCAAGCAAGAAAATGAAAGAATCCTAACTAATTATTGTTAAACAAACAAACATGAAAAATTCAAAAGATATGAACAAAAAAATCATGGAAAAATCTAACCTGTTGGATGAGCCAAACTAAAGCCATTTGGACCTCCATTACTGACCACCACACTAAAATTAGCCTCTCATGCAAAATCTGAGAAAAACAAGCAGAATAGAAGAGTAAAAAAACCCTAAGCCATAACAGTCTCTGCCGAAGAGGAGAGAAGGAGAGGAAAATTAGAGAAAAAACCCTAAAGCTAAAGAAGAAGAAACACACACACACACACACACACACACACACACACACACACACACACACACACACACACACACACACACATATGTTAGACAATCAACGACTTGAATTAAAGAACTTAAACGGTTCATATTTATTCTCACAGCTAAATGAACAGCTTAGATCAAAACAACCCTACGATTCAGTCAATATTTTTAACTTTTGAAATGACTCTTACGCCCATGATGCTAGGGAAAAATTCTACACAATAGGAGGGGTAAATTCATCAAGCAAATCCACACACTCTATCAGAACTCTTTTTTTATTATAGAGTAAGAAATATATACGTTCATACATACATAAATATATACATGTTATAGATAATTCTAAAGGGCTTCAGACGTGTACTATGTATTTGAGAAGTGAGAACATAATATTGACCTGACCACATCGAATCGTAGTCTAGCTTCCAACGCTACCCATGGGAACAACTCGACTCATCTTGCTCGGACAGCTCATCGCGACGCCTACTGAGGGCATAGCTCATCCTTTCCATGTCAGAGTCATCTTGCGCCTGCAGGGACCATTACACGTGGTTGATTGTGGATGGTTCTTGTAAAACTTTTGTCACCCATCACTGATAGGTGCATAACAATCACTTTCATATCGCATTAAATGCATTCATGAACCCGTCAAAGAGCATTTTAATACTATTTAAAAATTATCACATTCATGTCGATTCACCTACTATAAATACCACACTTCACAACGATATGATATAAGGTAAGTCCAATTTTATCTTAGCAAAACTCTGTCAAAATACCCACATAGATCTAAGTTAAGCATAATAACACTATTTAACAAGGACCCACGCAATAGTGCTACTTGACTTCGAGTGCTTTGTCTTTGTTACACGAACTCAGTTTGCGGACGCATGACACTTGTGCTTGTCAAAGTTGAGTTACGAACACACACACACGTATATATTAGACCATAGGGAGAAAGGTCTTATATTTAGTTTAAAATCCACTATCTTTTGTCACATCGTTAGCCATTTCCTTTTTAATTTCAATTTCTGCACGGTCCTTTAGAGTCTCTCTGGAAACTTTAGTCAAGCCTTAATCTTTATTTTTTCTCTAGATTATGGAAAACAATGATCGATTATTGAATTTATAACTTCATAAAAAAAAGAAAAAACTATCCATCTTTTGATGTACTTCGTAATGATCGATCATTGGAAGATTTGAAAAAAAAACGTGGCACTCGGCTCTAGATATTATCAAAATTGTTTAAAAAAAAACTTGAAGAAACTATAACAACAAAATATGCAAAAGGGCTACGTAGTTTCCTGTTGAAGTAAAGTAGGAAAGTGAACGTAATAGAAGCATTAGTCATAAGCTTAGACTTTGCTTTACAAAGTGTACTCAAACAATCAATAAAAATTGTTCATTAGATTCAATTAGTAGATATAATTTAAAAGGAAAAAAAGAGAAAAAACGTTTTTTATATGTGATAAAAGCATTATATATAGACAGGCAGCGGCGAGCCCACACACAAACAAAGGGGGCAGTTGACACCCTTTAATTTTTTTTGTGATATTATATGCATTAATTTTTGTAATATACATCAAATTAGCATATAAAATATTATTTGCCCCCTTCAAATTGGTATAATTTTAAAATTATATATTATTTATCACTTTTAAATTTTAAAATCACTAAATTATACTATTTGACTAATTTAAATTTATAAAATCATCAAATTTTATATTATAATCTTATATGTTTGATTTTATAGAAATAACATTATATTAGAAGTGATAAATATTATTTAAAGTATATAATATTTTTTAGGCTAAAACGTAAAACACATCTCTATATTTTGATGAAACTGTAAACTATATCACTACATTTTTTTCATATTTTTCATGTACTTTGACTAAACTGTAAAATATACTATTCAGTGATGTTTTTGGTTAAATTTAACAGAAAAAATTGTAGTTTTTTTCTTTCCCGCCGAAAACTCCATTATTCTCCTCCATTTCCATTATTTTCCTTCATTTATCTACACTACTTTGCCCCTAAAAATAACTCTCTTCTTCCCCTCATTTTTAAACTTTCATTTTCACTTTCAAACTATTTTCAAAATATGGACAACAACGTTTTTGAAGGTATTGATTGATAAAAAATGGCTTCCTTTAGAATTTACAATTTAAGAATGAATGCATTCTGCCGAAAATGCATACTAGTAGATTTGTTTTCAATTTAAATTTCTTAGTGTTTATGCTCTTTATATTGATCCACAATCTGTAAAAAATGCATAAAACCAAATACTACTAAAAAATTCTGCTACTAAAAAAATCATCACATTCATAATCAAAATCATCTCAAAATATTCAGAAAACAAAGCACATAACAAAATAAAAATATGCTTGAAAATAGAACAAAGCCAAAATACAGAACAAAAAGAGATGTAAAACAAAAAACGGACTCAAAAATAGTAAATAAATGAAATCGAGAACCCCAGAACCCAAAAACAGACTCGAAAACAATAAAGAAAAAAAACTAGAGCCCAAAACCAAAATCGAAAACAGTAAAGGGAGATTTCGAACAAATCGAATAAATTAGTGTGGTTTTAAACAACTTAGTGAAAGACTAGGTAAAAATCAGCTGACCTGATTTACTTTTAATTTCCGTTAGCGGAAGTTTGGCACGTGCGTGACACATGTCATTTTCTGATTAGTTTTGACGAAAATTCAAACGGAGTAGTATATTTTACGTTTAGTCAAAGTGTAAGTGTATAAAAATATGAAAAAAAAATATGGGCATAATTTGTAGTTGCATCAAAATACATGAATGTATTTTATATTTTAACTTATTTTTATTATTATATCAAATAAGGCTTTAAAAAAAACCTCTGGTCCCTGTTCCTCCTGTAGACAGAACAATTAAAAATATCCTAAAAAATCTTTTAATTCACAATGTCACGCACAAACGTGCCATTATATGTAAGCTTTTCTTATAATCTATTTAATGTGAAGGAAAATGATCAAGAAACATGGATATCAACCAACTTAACTTGTGTCCTTTGATGGTCAATTTTATGGCATGGGTGTGTGTGTGAGACTGCAAACGTATATTGTCCTATGTCTATTAAAACATAATGATCAACTGGGAAATGTCTTCTCATTTAGAAGATTTTAATGAAGAAATTTTTTGCAGGTAAATATCTGTCAACACAGTTGGCCAGTTAGGTATATTAAGCAACTGGAGACAAAAATGAACATAACCATCCAATAAGAGATGGACCACTTTATGCATGATTTTTGGTTTCTGTTAATGCAGAATTTGCGTATTGGATCACACCTGTTATGGGGATCATGACTTTTATAGACTTTCTTTTGTCATCTCATAAACATGTTGGTCTGGTCCCTATAAATCAATTGATATAATATATATAATAGATTAGGTGCAATCCAGCACTTAGAATTTCGATTTATCCAATTAATCAACATTAATTTATTTCAGAAACTTATTACGTATTCCATTGATTTACTGACATGTAAATTAAAAATTAAATTATATTAGTCAATTTATATTTTGAAGATAGTTGAACAAATTCTTGATATTTCAGAAAGATATATATGGACATTATATAATATGAATGAGTATGAGTGTTAAGTATTACAATAATATTAAAAATGTTCTTAGGGCTTGTGGTATGACCGCCTAGGAATTCAGGATTGTGGGTGTTTAGTATGTGAGCTTTATTAACTTTAAATTATCTTTATGGTAACTTTTTGAACTACTTTGAGCAGATTGAAGAAAAACTCCAATTCATGTGCCATATATGAAGTATGTACATCTTTTCTATACTTTCTAGTAAAAGAAAGTATCTTAATTACGTAGCATTTGAATTCTAGTGGGCATAGGTGTCCATACTTTATAATCATGACATCTGAATATTCTTAACTTGATTGTGATATCTATATAGTCATGCTATGATACCGTTACATACTATCTATATACATACATGGTAGCATTATGGGCGACTGGATTCTCACTTAATTGGGTAATTAAATGTCATTGTTTAATTTTCTACTATAATCCCCATACCTTGACACGATACAACAGATTTTTCTTTGATAACTGACAACTTTGATTAACAAAACGCTCTTACGTACTTGACGTGAAAATTGATATGCTAGAATCTGTCTCATGTCATTTGGTTTTGCTTATTGTTACAAAGTTTTAGATCAATTCTTCTTTAATTTAACAACTAAATTTTAAGGAGAATAAGTGCTACGAGTACATGCGACAACTCAGCAAGTGACTGAGGCTTCACTTGCTGAGTTGATTGGTTGAGTTCAGTAGTCAACTAGTTTGGCAATTTAACCTCTCGAGCTTACTGTTAGTATAATGTTAGAGTGGGTTACAATATGTTATGTAACTTCTATTCTAGGCAAATCTTGTTCATGTATCTCTTTCTAAGCTATTGATATGAGTACAAAATGAATATACTGATCTTAGTATGACAATATACTAAATTTTCTCCAAGATTCTCTTTCTTCTACTTCTCTTTCTCAAGTCATCTATCTTCTTAACTTTCTTGTACGCTGTTTCATGGTATCAAAGCCATAAATACTAAGTGTCAATGGCAAACGTGGGAAGTGATGCAACAAATGAAAACAACACTGCTTCAAGCCAACCTTCATCAAACTTGAATAATATTTTCAGCGATTCCCTAAGCAGTTCATGTTGGAACTATTAGCTCTAACAATTCACGGTCAATCAATTATGTGATATGAAAATCACAAGTCACTCCAGCACTCATTGGCCATGAACTGGATGACGTAGTTCTTGAAAACTCAAGAAAACCAGATAGAAAGCTTGCAAATGGCAATGACAATCCAAAATATAGAGTCTGGATAAGAAATGACCAACTTCTGCTTAGTTGGTTAAGAGCTTCCATGACCAAAAGAATTTTTGTATGGTTGCACAATATGAGTCTTCGACAGAGGTATGGAAAAGCCTAAAACAAAGCTTTGCTAGCCAATCAAAGGCAAGAATAATGCAACTAAGAAACTCCTTTTAGGCAGTACCAAATGGGAATGAGTCAATAACAGACTACTGTGAGAAAATGAGAAGGATAGCTGATGCGCTAGGAGCAACTGACCAACCTATCAATGATCAAGACCTAATGATGTGTGTGATGAATGGCCTAAGGTCAAAATTTGATCCTATTCTTATAAACATAACTTCAAGTGTAGACAACATTACAATGGAAGAGATGAAGGAACTACTTTTGTGTCATTAGAGCAGGCTGGAGAAACAAAACTCTGAATGAAGCAACACTGAAAATGAGTGCAAATATAATATCCAACACTGGTTTCAATACTGGTTTTAAGAGAAACTTCAATGAAGGCTCATGCTCATCTGATTACAACAAGAATCAGGCAAGAACCAGTGAAAATAAGAGTTTCACCTCTCAGTAAAGCTTTAGAGGAAATATGAATGGAAGAAGAGATAAGGAGCGGTGGAGGCAGAATTGTATGTCAAATTTGTGGGAAACCATATCATTCATCAAAGATATGCTATTACAGATATGAAAAAGGTCATCAATACCCGACAGTAAATCAAAGTTTTCAGAACTTACAAGGGAAATCTGGTGCTTTCTCAAGGAATCCCTCAGCCTATATGGTTTCTCCCTCTACTTACATTGCCTCTCCAGATTTAGTGTGTGGTCAAGCCTGGTACATTGACAATGCAGCAATCAACTATGTGACATTTGATTTGAGAAACCTATACGTGTGTCTTACTAAAAAATATCATGATCCTGAAATGTTGGTAGTAGGTAATGGTAAGTGTTTGCTCATTTCTCATATTGGCTCTGCTCTCCTACCCTCTAAAATGCTCCCTCTTAAACTCAAATCACTATTAAGAGTACCTGACATAAAAAAAATCTTATTAGCATCTCAAAACTAACCTCTAATAATAACGTGCTTATTGAATTTCATGCTAAATTTTGTTTTGTAAAGGACAAAGCCCCGTGAATGATTCTTTTGCAAGGTATTCTTAAGGATGAGCTTTATCTCCTCTCTTATCCAAGCTTCAAAAGAGCTTTAGCAAACAATTGCTTTGTACAAAATGTTATTCCCTACATTGAGAAATTTGATATTTGTTCTAGTATGTACAAATAGTTAGATATTACCAATGTCAATTGTTATAATAACAAATCTTGTAATACCTCTATTACTCTCTATCTTTTGAATAAGAATACTCCCCATTTTGCCTATTATATTGATTTTCTTAGTAATTTTGTTCTGTCTAATATTGATGAGTGGAAAAATACTACTTATGCATGTAACATTGAAAAATGACATAGGAGGCTAGGACATCCTGTACAAAACATACTTAATAAAGTGTTGAACTCCTATAATCTTGAACATTCAAAATTCCCTTTTTGCAACTCATGTCAAAAAGGGAAAAAAATCATGTTTTGCCATCTCACGTATCTGAATCAACCACCGTAAAACCACTTGAACTAATCTATAAAGATCTTTGGGGTCCCTCTCCCTCCAGAGAAGGATTTAGGTATTATATATGTTTTCTAGATGACTCAGTAAAGTCTCTTAGATTTTTCCCTTGAAATTGAAGACTGAAGCCCTGTAAATCTTTAAGATATTCAAAGTGCTTGTAGAAAACCAATTTGACAATAAAATTAAATCTCTATTATCTAACTCGGGGTAAATTTAGGAGCTTTGCTCCATATCTACAAACACAGGGAATTTTCTTCAGTCACCCTTGTCCTTATATTCACCAACAGAATGACAAGGTAGAAAGGAAACACTAACACCTAGTTGAGATAGGGATTGCCCTTCTTGCACAGGCACAAATGCCCCTTTATTTCTGATGGGATGCATTCTAAACTACAATTTTTCTGATAAATAGATTGACAACGTCCACGCTCAATCTCATTTCTCCATATAAAAAACTATTTCATGAGAAACCAGATCATAACACTTTAAAATTTTTTGGTTGTACATGCTTTTCTCACCTAAGGCCATATAACAAACATAAAGTAGATTTCCACTCAAATGTATGCTTATTTATTGGATATTCACCTAATCACAATCGATAAAAATTCCTACATCCATATGGTAAGATTTACATTTCCAGAAATGTTGTGTTCCATGAGTCTTATTTTCCTTTTATAACACGGTTTCTCAATTTAGGATAAAAAAGTTCACACTCGACGTCTTTCTGCCTAGTCTTCCTACACTCACAATTGTCATTTCTACTACTAATATCGATCCTACCTTATTTGATATAAACTCCAACAACTCTACAAATAGTCCATCTGAGAGTCTAGTGCAAAGTGGTTTTTCTAGGCAGAGTTCCTTATTTTCTACACAATCAACATCAGGTAACAACACATTATCTCAATTTCTTACTGTACATAATGGCCTGGCAATGAACATACAACACATAATGCACCTTTGATATCTAATAAATTGATAGTAGGCTTGTATATATCACCTCAATCACAACCTATGTCTCTACCTGCACAAAACACCCAAGCTGAGTTAGTTTCACTTCACCCTATGACCACTAGATCTAATAATGATATTTCAAAACCCAATGTATATAGTGCAACCAAGAACCCTCTCCCAATCTCAATTTACCCACATAACCTAATACTGTCAAGTAGACACTAATTGATACATACTAGAAATAAGCTATGATAGATGAGTTCAATGTACTCTTAAGGAAAGATACTTAGGATTTGGTGCCTCACAACCCTTCTATGACTCTTGTTGGAAGTAAATGGTTCTTTAAAATGAAAGTCAAGTCAGATGGTAGCGTTCAAAGGCATAAGGCAAAGATAGTTACAAAAGGTTTCATCAGACCTCTGGTATAGACTTTACTGAAACTTTTAGCCTTGTTGTAAAACTCACCATTGTTAGAGTTTCACCCAGCCATGACCTTTGGATGACATGTCCACCAACTAGATGTGCACAATACCTTTCTATATGGGTTTCCTACTAAAATGGTGTACATGCTTCAACTAGAATGCTTCATAGATCCTAAGAAACCTCACTACGCATACAAGCTCAAGAAGGTTCTGTATGGTCTTAAACAGGCCCCAAGAGCCTGATATGAAAGGTTAAGGTTGGCATTGGTGCTTTGGGGTTTACAAATGAAAAATATGATACTTCTCCATTTATTTTCAAGACTGAAAAGTTTATTCTATACCTATTGGTGTATGTAGATGACATACTCCTTACATGCAACAACTCCTCACTCGTCAACCAGCTTGTTAATGATCTGCATAAACCTTTACACTTAAGGATCTAAGGTATGTTCACTTCTTTCTTTGAATTGAGGTTCACATGGCAAAAAATGGTATGCATCTGTCACAGTCCAAATGTATAAGAGATTTACTTTAGAAAATAAAAATGGAGGGTGTTAAACTAGCTCTTTCACCTGCTAACACTACCATTAAACTCTCATTGCGTAATGGTGAACCAATGACGGATGTAGCTCTCTTTAGAAGTTTTGTTGGAGCATTACAGTACTTGGCCATCATAAGACCTGATATCAGTTTTATTGTTAATGGACTAAGCTAATATATTCATAAATCAATTGAGACTCACTGGATTGCACTTAAAAGATTACTCAGGTACCTCAAGGGCACAATACATGAAGGATTGACAATCAAACCTTCAACTAACTTAGAGATTCAAGCCTATTCTTATGCGGATTGGGCAGGAGACAGTGATGACAGAAGATATACTAGAGTTGATCTCATTTTCCTTGGAGGTAACCTCATGTCTTGGTTTTCTAAGAAGCAAGCTATTGTATCAAAGTCTAGTACAGAAAGTGAGTATAGGTCCCTATCCAGTACTGCCTCAGAAATACAGTGGTTCAAAACAATGTTAAGTGAACTTGATTTACATTATCCAAAACCTCATCTTTTATGGTGTGACAATATCAGTGCTTTATCCCTTACCTCATAACCAATACTCCATGCTAGGGTTAAGCATGTTGAGCTAGATATTCACTTTATAAGAGAGAAGGTGCAGCTTAAACAACTGAAAGTCATATTTGCTCCATCCATTGATCAATTGACAGACTTGTTGACTAAGACTCTCTCTACTCCAAGATTTACTTACCTCAAAGAAAAGCTTCGGTTCAAAGTATCATCCTTCATCTTAAGGGGAGATGTTAAATGTATATGTGACAACTCAGTAAGTGATTGAGGCTTTACTTACTGAGCTGATTGGTTGAGTTAGTAGCCAACTAGTTAGGCAGTTTAGTCTCTCGAGCTTACAGTTAGTATGATGTTAGTTGCTATATTGTTAGAGCAGGTTACTATCTATTATGTAACTTCTATTCTAAGTAAAGTAACTATCTTGATCATGTATGTCTCTGTAAGCTACCAAATGAATATACTAATCTTAGTACGACAATATACTAAGTTTTCTCCAAGACTCTCTTTATTCTCCTTCTCTTTCTCCAGTTATCTCTCTTCTTAACTTTCTTGTATACTGTTTCAATAAGGGACTTTACTTTTCAACTAGGCATAAAATAAGTTAAAGGGGATAAAGAAAGCAGCAACGTTATCAAAGGTAGTGCAGAGTGTTGACATAGACCACGAAGTCAAACTAGAACAAAAGAAAAGGAATGAAGACATATAGAGCTAGAGAG
Source organism: Datisca glomerata (assembly GCA_003255025.1). Taxonomy (NCBI): domain Eukaryota; kingdom Viridiplantae; phylum Streptophyta; class Magnoliopsida; order Cucurbitales; family Datiscaceae; genus Datisca; species Datisca glomerata. Next base: position 1,688,184 of record QANY01010875.1, read on the forward strand.
CAAAACGACAGAAACAGGAGTGGTTGGGTGGGCAAATAAACCAAATCAACCAACATAATCTATGTAGCTATTCAATGGAATTATTTATTTTAATTATGAATTAATCTAGGCCGCATCTCACCCTATAGCTAGCGAACTTATTCAAATCCTGTCATGTTCATGTGAATTGGTGATCCTCCCCCATATAGCCGGAATGTGTGAAATTTATAAATAGCAAAAAAATACAAATTAATAACATTTTATGATGAACTTTTGCATCCTAAGTCATTCTTGAGTTCTTGATGTAATTTACGTCTTTCATAAACAAAACGGCGATTTAGGGTTTAACTCTATTTTTTGGCCTTGAACTCCTTGAGCTCTTGGGAAGGCCGGCTCAACCCTAAATAATTTGGGAATTGGCTACGGTCCCTCCTAAATATAAGGTCTATAATATTTTTTGAGGTTCAATATTCTTCTAATATGCTTACTTTAAGGCCCTATTTTCCTAAAATTTACTTGTTAAGTACATAATTAGTTTAACAAATCATATAATTAAACTAAACATTGTCGTTTAATACAAGTTCAAAAAAATACTAAATTATTTGTAGTTTTAAATTTATTTTTTTACTTAATAGTACATATTATTCAAATTCAAATTTCGCCATAGGGTCTGTGAGATCTTTGAGCCACCCCTAGCTCTGGGAGCGCTTCAGCCTAGAATATGTAGGGAGAAGTATTAGAATCCAAAGGAAATGACAATGAATTCGAGACTGTGGTACTCTCCTTACCCGAAATAGCAAGCATTAGAGGAATCGATATAGTATGTGTTGGGATGTATGATTCTTCAACTAATGTGTATCTTCAGCTAGAACAGGGAGAAATTTACGGTATTCCCGGAATACCGTCTCATTCAAATAAAAACTTGACACTTTACAACAAGTGTTAAAAATGTTAACTTTTTGGCTTAGTATCAATATTTCAGGGAGTACCATAATTTTTTCCTTAGAAGAGATGGTGTCAACTTTCTTCCCTGTTCTAGCTGAAGATACACATTAGTCGAATCAGTTCGGTCGGTGCTTTTACTACAGTAATTGTAATCGGTTCGATTAATTTAAATAACCGAACTTTCGGTAAGATTATGTTTTACAACAAACGTGTAATCGGTTCGAATATGTTACAACCATTTTTAATATATATATATATATATTAATTAGACATAAATTATTAAAAAACTTAATAAACTAGACATAAATTTTATATATTATATATATTAATTGTGTTTAGTGTTAATATATTCAATTTAATTATATTTTACTATTTTTTCAGTTACAAGTAATCGAACCAAACTGATTATTTCGATTTCATTCAGTTTGGTTCTTTCAGTTATACCGGTTCGGTTGGCTCAATATTTTAGATAACCGGTGAATTCAGCTCGATTACAAAAATGCCTTAGTAACCGACGAAAATGAACTGTGCACACCCCTGCGACTTGTGGTTAACGCACTTGATTTCATTTTATTTGCTTCGTCTGATAGTAATTATTTGTAGTCCTCTTTTTCGTAATTTAATGTTTGCACCCTGTGTAATTTGTAATTAAACGCTATATAAGACTTTTAATCACTACATCTCTAAGGACCAATAGTTTTTTTAAAACTTTGAGAATGCTTATATTGCATACATACTCTCTCTGGTTTATACCTGAACAGGTAAAAGATACTCACTGCCGCGTGGACAAGGGGGGACCTACCTAAGGGCTCGCGGAAAGCGGTAAAAAAGTAGAAACGAGTTACAAGATTGAATTCGTGAGGCAGCTCAAGAACGAGGATCATCACTTCAAGAACAGGAAAATGTATCATAATAAGAGAAAGTGAATAGTTAACGGGAACCGACGGACGTGGGATCAATGCTTTGAAGCACGAGAAAAGACTAAGGAGACCCACTCCTCTGGAAAAAGGATGTCGAGACTTAGAGAACCGTCCTGAATTAGTAAAGCACTCACTAAACTGTGCAATGAGTGTGTCTCCTAAGTGAAATTCAGACATTCAATACAACACAAAAATATATAACTCAGAGCATTTACTCCATACAATCTCTTGCTCTTAAACTCCCTCTCTCTCTCTCATTAATACTCATATAAGTCTACCCCTTATCAATATTTTTTCCTTTAATCCTTGATTAGCGGAAAAAATCTTTTTCATTTTGGTGCTCATGTTGAGAGTTTAGAGAAAAGCTCAAAAGACCCACCCTACAAAGCCATAAACATGTGTAGAATAAGATCCAACGTAGCTCTAAATGGAGAAAATAGGCCCAAAATGAGGATGAGTGCGTAGATCAACCAACTCCACCCACTGAAATGTTGTAGACAAACCTAAACAGGATGCATGAGATGGAACAGAGGAACACTGAAGCAATACATAATGTATGGCACAATGTGCTATAACAGATCAACACATTACAACAAGAACTCATAAAAACACGAGCAGAGGTCAGCTAGCGGGTGAATGATGATGAACGGGAAAACAACGATGAACAGGAAACCCACTCTGGATGAAAAAATCGAGACGGAAGATAAGGGGACCACGAGAACAGTGAAACATGCGATGAAAAGAAGAAGTCCAATCGTAAAACCTTGTAAAGGAAGCTACAGGAGAGGCTCGACAATCTTAAGTCATGTCAAAGGAAGCGATAGAAGAACTGTTTAACCAAAATATGATGGAGATAAGGAATCTCAGGAGTACGAAAAAAATCAACCTTGAATCTCTTATCCGGACTCCATTATACCCAGAAGTCCTACCAGGGCCTGTATGCGAAAAATTCGTTGTGCCCATGTTTAAATGTTATGAAGGAAAGTATGATCCCGTAGACCATTTTCGACGATTCATACAAGACATGGCGTTGTACCAACACGATGACAAGTTGATGTGCAGAATGTTCCCCACCAGTCTAGACAGGGCGGCTTTGAAATGGTACGACTCCTGACCGATGCACTCGATTACGAGCTTCGCTATTATGTCCTCCGTTTTTATAGAACAATACTCAATGTATCGCACCGTCATGGAAGACTCAAAACACCTAATGAAAATATCTACTAAGGAAGAGGAGTCCCTACGAGAATACACTAATCGCTTCAAATACAAAATGGCCAAGGTTGAGAACTGTGACGACCGATTCACCTGATTGGCCTTTCGACGAGGTCTGGAACCAGAGTCACCCTTTTTCGAGGATCTGTTCACGATGAAGCCCCTTTCTATGGTAGAGGTTTTTCAACGAGCGCATGCCTATAATACCTTGGAGGAAGAGAAGAGGAGTATGTGAAGAACGATTTAATGGAAAAAAAAAGAATCCCTGAAGCGGGAAAGAAATGTAAGACCTGAAAGAATCAAGCATGACGAAAAAGAAAGAACGGATGGGAGGAAAGTCTAAGAAGACAGGAATACCCACCGAGGGTGAGATTTTGACGGAGTTCACCCGAGGAACAAAGTCTACACATCATTGACCATCTAGGTCAACCAAATACTGGAAACAATTGAAGATAAACCTTGGCTAAAAAGAGCGACTCCGCTCACCAAGGAACCTAGCTACAAAGATAAAGATAAATATTGCTGTTATCATAAGAGCAACGAACATTACACACGAGACTGTTTCTAGCTCAAAGACTATATTGAGCAGCTGATCAAAGAAGGATACCTTAGCCAATTCGTGATAAAATATGAACAAAAACGTGAGGCTGAGAAAGACAATCGAGATGAAGAAAGGAAGGATAAGGGAAAGCAGCCCCTTCGCATCGTCGACATGGTTATAGCATTAAATGAACAAGAGGGGACGACAAGAAATGAAAGGAAGATATACTGCAAGTGGCCAACGTTAGAAAGGCATTAGCAGAAGTCCTCAAACGGCAACGGAGATTTGCCTCTAGTGTTCAACGACTCTAATCTAGAACATGACGGACACCACAATGATGCCCTCATCATTTCAATACAAGTTGGAAAGTGCTTGTAGAGGAGGGTCTTGGTGGACGATGTGAGCGCAATGAACATTCTATACCAAGCAATCATGGAGGAAATATCCATTTGAGGTAAGAAAATTACTAGTAACTTCGCAGCCACTGATCAGTTTCAACGGAGCTATCAGCTACTCGAAAGGACTCTGACTCTCTCGGTGAGCATTGATCCTTTTAACTATATGATCGAGTTCATGGTACTAGGAATAACTTCCCCGTACAACGTAATCCTAGGGAGGACCTCGCTCCATAAAATGAAGGCTGTACCCTCAACATTCTACCAAGCGTTCAGTGTCTGCTTTAGAATCTGTAAAGAAAAAGGCTACAAAGAAGGTCAAAGGAAAAAGACCCGCAGATCTATAGCAATCACAAGAAAACAGGCAAGAAGACCTGAGGTACAAGGTGGGAGAGGAAACATAGCCCATATGTTTTGAAGAAGGGACCCAGAAAATAACCAACTTAGCGCCCGTCTCGAGGAAAATGTGAAAAAGAAGTTGATACAATATCTAAGGGAAAATAGGGATATATTTACAACTACGGCACATAAGATGCCCGACATTGTAGAAGAGATCATCTACCACAGATTAAACACCGATTCTATTGCGAAACCTGTGAAATAAAGGAAGAGAAGCTTCGCTCTTAAATGAAATCATGTGATCAAAGATGAGGTTGAGAAGCTCTTGGCAACGGATCTCATCTGAGAAGTAAACTACCTCGAATGGCTAGCTAGTGTCGTGATGGTACGAAAAAAGAATGAGAAGTAGAGGATCTGCGTCGCCTTCACTGACCTAAACAAGGCATGCCCCAAAGATGAATACCCGCTGCCAAGGATAGATCAAATGGTAGACGTCACTTCAGAGCATGAACTTCCCAGCTTCCTGGATGCTTACTCAGATTACAATCAGGTGAAGATGTTTCATCCCGATCAGGAAAAAACCCCGTTCATTACTAAGTACAACGTCTATTGCTACAAAGTCATGCCCTTTGGTCTAAAGAATGCAGGTGCAACTTAGCAAAGGCTGGTGAACAAGGTCTTCCGCGAGGAGATTAGAAAGAATATAGAAGTCTATGTTGATGACATGCTGGTCAAAAGTAAGAAGCGGGAAGACCACATTCATGACCTTAAAGAAGCCTTCTCTATTTGTAGGTAAAATTTCATGAAGTTGAACCCGGAGAAATGCACTTTTGAAGTGGTTGTGGGAAAGTTCCTTTGACAGCTAACTATGCGACGGAGAATCGAAGTAAACCCGGACCTATTGAAGGCAATCACAGAAATGAGATCCCCGTGGAACCTCAAAGAAATCCAATGGTTAATGAGAGTACATGCCGCCCTAAATAGGATCATCTTCAGATCAACAGACAGATGTAAGCCTTTCTTCGAGGGGTTGTGGAAAAGCACCGCGAGTGGCTGAAATGAAGACTGTGAAGAAGCCTTTTTCAAATTTAAAGAGTACCTAACGGCTCCCCCTTACTCTCCAAACCTACTCCCGGTGAGCAGCTTCTGTTATACGTAACCATCTCCACGGGGGTAGTCAGTGCAATGCTCATCAAAGAAGAGGAAAAGAAACAAAAACTTGTATACTTCGTGAGCAAAAGTCTTGTAGCTGCGAAAACAAGATATAAACGAATGGAGAAACTAGTACCAGCCATTGTAACTACGACACGAAAATTAAGACATTGTTTCCAAGCCCACAACATTAAGGTATTAACCAATTCTCCCATTAGAATCCTTCTACACTCGATAGAGGCAAGTGGGAGAATAGAAAATGGTCAATTGAGCTAAGCCAATACGACATCAGTTACAAGCCCCGAACTTTAAAAAAAAGTTAGGCGTTAGTAGATTTCGTAGAAGACTTCACTAAAGGGGAAGTCGAACGGGAAACCCACCAAATAGGAGAAGATGGAACTTGGAAACTCTTTGTTGATGGTGCTTTAAATAGTAGAGGAGTGGAGCAGGGGTAGTAGTACAAACTCACTTCGGAGAAATATTGGAACACTCCATCTCCTTCAAATTCAATGCAACAAAGGGGTGCCATGTATACTATGATTAATAGGGTATTATATGATAAAATGTTTGCAGAATCATACCTGAAGTGTCTACGAGAAAAGGAGGCTCAGTATGTGTTAGTGGATATTTTACGAGGGCATATGCGAAAACCACACTAGGGGCAGATCACTAGCCGATAAAGTCATGAATGAATGATACTACTAGCTCCGAATGCATCAGGATACCAAACAATATACGAAAAGGTGTGACAAGTGTCATCGTTTCGCACACATAACATCAATGGCCCCCGGAGAGCTTTAAACTTTGGCTAGTCATTGGTCGTTCATGCAATGAGCCCTGGACATTGTTGGGCCACTCCCCGTAACACCTACCCAGAAGCATTTTTTATTGGCAGCAACAAATTATCTTATTAAGTGGATTGAGGCTGAAGCCTTTTCGAGAATCCATGAGGAAGAAGTAAAAGAATTCCTATGAAAAAAACTTAGTGTACAGGTACGAGATCCCCCAGATCTTAGTATCTGACAACGGAGTTCAGTTCACCAGAAAATTAGTGTGAAGATCTGAAGACCACGACTCACTTCTCCACGCCTTTCTACCCACAAGGGAACGAGCAAGTAGAAAGGTAAATTCGGGTCATACTTTACAACCTGAAAAATGGCTGGAATTCGCCAAAGGAAAATGAGTGGAAGAGCTACCCGCAGTCTTATGGGCATACATAACGACCCCAAGAAAGACAACGGGAGAAACCTCGTTCGCATTAGAATACAGATCAGAATCGGTCATTCCTATAGAAATTGGAAGCCCTACCATTAGATCCGAGGTAAATGACTAACAAAATGGAGAACTCCTAAGAAATGATTTTTACGAACTAGAGAGAAGAAGGGAAACAACCCTGATCAGAATGGCCCATTACAATCAGAAAAAGAAATCTAATTTCCAAAAGAATGTGAGAAAATGGGAATTCCAAACTGGAGACTTAGTCCTCAGAAAAATCTTCCAAATGGAAGGAAACTCGGGCTACCTGGGAGGGACCGTACATCATTAGCAAAATAGGAGGAAGAAGTTATTACTACTTCAAAATGAAAGAGAGAACGGAATTGTAGAAACTATGGAAACGTGATTTATCTGAAAAAATATTTATTTTAAAGAATGTAAGAAATCTGCTAGAATGAGACATCTTCTCTCATCAGTTGAATCACTACTAAAAAGGAACAAAGAGCATAAAAATTCATTAGAAGGGGTAGTTCTTTAGTCCTACTCCCAGAAGAAACTAAGGGCATAAAAAATCATTGGGAAGGGTAGTTCTTAAGTCCTACTCTAAAAAAGAACTAATGGCATAAAAAAGTCCTTGGAAGTGGCAGTTAATAAGTCCTACTCCCATAATGAACTAAGGGAATAAAAAAGCCTTTGGGAGGGGCACTTTATAGGTTATACTCACAGAAGGAACTAAGGGCATAAAATAGTCATTGGGAGAAGCAGTTCATAAGTCGTACTCCCAGAAAGAACTAAGGACATAAAAAAGTCATTGGCAAGGGCGGTTCATAAGTCCTACTCTCAGAAGGAACTAATGGCATAAAAAGTCCTTGGGAGAAGCAGTTCATAAGTCGTACTCCCAGAAAGAACTAAGGACATAAAAAAGTCATTGGCAGGGGCAGTTCATAAGTCCTACTCTCAGAAGGAACTAATGGCATAAAAAGTCCTTGGGAGGGGCAGTTCATTTGTCCTACTCCTAGAAAGAAATAGGGGCATGAAAAACTCTTAAGCTCTAATCTCAAAAGGAAAAATAACTGAATAAGGAAAAACCATGGAAACAGCCGAATCCAACGGACTTGCTTGCAATAAACGGGAAGGGAATTTCAGCCTCAACAGATGAAAAGTAGAAACGGCCAAAATGGATAAACATACTCTTGCCTAGGCATTCCTTGAAAAAGTTTCCAAGTGTTTAAATAACTAAGTAGTTGATAATTTTACTTAACTGTCTAAAATTTAACCATGGAAAAATATATTTCATTGCTTATGAAAATTCACTAAGAAGTCAAGAAGGCTAGAGAAAATTGATTGATGAACTTATATTAAATGTTAAGAATGAAAGGAAGTGACAAAGCATATTGAAGAAAAGAGTTATTTCATTGAAAACTGAAAAATTGGAAAATGATTTCAAAGAAAAACAAGAAAAAAGTACAAAGAAAATGAAAAGCGCAGGAAAAGAAAAAAGGAAAAAATGTTAAGCCTTTGCATCATTTGGAGTAACATCAGTAGCCGCTTCAGTGGTGGAAGTGGGACCAGCGAAATATAGGGAGGTTTATGAGTCTTGGTGACGCGGCAACCCGCCGTATAAGCCATCAACTCGTACTCATCAACCACGGCCTGGTACTCAGCCGCAAGTCCAACCTCTCGTTCACGTGACTTAGCCAAAGTGTCATCAACCTCAGCTAACTTTGCCTCCACAATGGACATGTTCTCCCCACTTATTTTGGCAATCCTATTTGCCTCCCACAAAGACCAGTCAAGCTTCGACTATTTAGCCATAACTGCCTCAAGCTTGGAAGTAAAATGGGTAATAACCCATTGAAGATCAGCAACCACCTTCTTAAGATCATCCCGTTCTGAGGCAACGACGTTGTAAGCCTTGGCGGGCTCCATCACCTTTATGCTATATCTTCCTCAGCAGCCTGAATATCCTCTTATAGCTTATTGTCGTAAGTCACGGGCTGTTCAAAAAGTGTTAGTCAAAATTGGAAAGAAATTTACACAGAAAAAATAAGGGTGTAAAAAGGCAAAAAGGAATGTACCTGCACCAGAGAATGACTCAGACTGATAACCTTGTCATGGATGGACATCTGGTGGAGTACATGAGTGCCCGCGTCAGGCATGATCCCTTACGCGACCACGTGTGAAGAACAGTGGTGGTCCTTCAGGAAGTTGACATCAACGGGAACCGGGGTTCCGTGGGGTATCGCCGCCACATTCAGACACCCATCTCCTCAGACAAATGTAGGGAACTAGAGGAAGGGGAGACTGACTTATTAGCAGGTGTGGGAGGAGGCGTGTCAGTCCTCTCCGGAACGGGGGAAACCTCATCAATGGGGATAAGGAGATCAGCAACGGAAGCAGGGAGATCAGGGACGAGGGAGTAACATCCCTGGAAGCTGCACTTGACGAGCTGGCGTTCCCCGTCTTTTAGCGTTTGCTCTCGTCAGAAATCCCCCACTAGCTACTCCTAAGACATTTCGACATCTCGGGCTCATTATATGTGAAATGGAAAATCACGTCATGTTCTTCTGCCTCCTTCTACATAGCTTCTCGTTGAGCCTCAAGTTCTCTTTCTTCTTGAGCAAACCCCTCTTCTTCCCACTATGATTCCAAAGATTCAGAAGAACTCGACCAGACAATTTGATGAAAAATGGGAACATAGATTGCACCGGGGTGGCCCGAGGAACTTTTGTTATAGAAGATGAGGGGACAATAGACTCAGCAACTGAAATGGGTGCGACCGTGACTTCGATCTTTCTCATTGGGTCAAGAAGATCTCTCTAATCCCATTCTGGGCAATCGTAGGTGGCACAGAGTCGAACAACTTCTTTTGAGTCCTATTTCGAGCACTTTTTCAGATTTTTATCTACATAAAACAAAAGAGGTTAGTATTTAAAAAAAAAGATAAACGAACCAATGAAACAACAAAGTTAAACAGAAGCGGAAAATAAAAAAGAAATGGGAGCTCCGGCCACTTACTAAACTCTCCCCAGATCCGGGGAATGATCCAGCTGCCGTCGTCACCCCAGTTTTCACTATAAGAAGAGTACCCTCCTCCTAGCTTTTATCCCCACTGGGAGGTCAGTGAGTAGTCCTCCCCGCTTCTCACTCACATGGGAAGCTAAATAATAGGTCAGTCCGCGCCCTTTCACTATATACATGGCACGAATTTCATCTATACTGATATTTAAATTATGCCTCATATTGAGTGCTTTAATCCCTAAAAGAACCATGTAAGTACTAGGGGTATATTGGAAAGGGGCAAGGTTAAAAGTACTAAAAAATTCTTGAAAATAGGAGAGAAAGGAAATTATAAACCTAAGGCTATGTACATCGGGGGGTAGAAAAATTTGATATGAAGGATTACACGGGGAAGGATTAACGAATTCCTTCCCCAAAGCCACAGACTACATTTGGCGGGAAGGCGTCCCGATGAAGGGCGAGGAAACGGTTGAATTTGTTCCTATTTCCTACTAGGGGAACATTGACCTTAAATGGATGCTCCTCCGTTGCTACCAGGGAAATGAATGTGAAACAGAAAAGTGAGAAGAAAATAAATAATGAAGGCGAAGAAGGGAAGAAGGGAGACTTACAGAAGGTAGAAATGAGCGTGAAGAGAAAAAATGAGGGAAAACAATATGTGATATAAGCTACTGACGCCAAAATCGAGTTCAAAATGTTTAATAAATTTGAAAGTGAAAAGACACTAGTTCTAAAAAGGGGAAAAGAAAATGAAAGGCGCGTGAGAAGAGATGTAATGAAATGATTACTACCAGTCTACCTAAACGGGCAAGCCAATGGCAACACGACGGCTGGAAAGAAGAAAGCTAATGACCAAAATACGCACTGCACAAGAATGGTGAATGAAACAACGCGCATGGGAATCGTAAAAAGAATCCTGCATGTGCGCGTGTCACGACAAGGTAAGATGACACAAAGACAAAATGAAATTTTTGATGAACGTGTCAAATACCCTAGAAACGAGGCAATGATGGTATGTCATTTTATTATTTAAAAATAAATGACTTTTCTTGAGCAATAATTAATGTTTTGCAGGATAAAAGAAGATCCTAAATTGGTAAAGATGAACCAAAGATAACCACTTACCCAAAACTGGACGCGTTCTCGCTAAACTTTGCAATAGCGTGAAGATGAGAATCAGAAGAAGAATGAGGACACATGAAATGGATCTGGAACTACAATCAAGTGGGATAATTGATTAGGTAGATGGATGACTTGGACGAGACAGGATGATAGGCCACCAAATGGCTATGATTGATTGGCTCGAACGACAAAAATCACTAAGTAACTATGACTGATTGGTGGCTGAATGAGACAGATGGAAATAACGAGTAAAGAAGGGAAGGATGGTCATACTTGGTAGGAATATCTCCCCCTATTATTACTCTAATCAATTCATGTAAGCCTATATAACACCAATGTACTAAGTGAAACTCAGACATTCAATACAACCCAAACATATATAACTCAGAGCTTTTACTCCCTACAATCTCTTGCTCTTAAACTCTCTCTCTCTCTCTCATTAATACTCATATAAGTCTACCTTTATCAATACGTTTTCCTTTAATCCTAGATTAGCGGAAAAAATCCTTTACAATACCTTCATCACTTTCGTTACTCACTGAAGAAGGAGATCTCAGATCTCATTTTCCGGTAAAGTTTTTATGTCATTCAGATTCTGTTTTATTTCATTTTCATAATAAAAGCTTTTCCTTCACCTAAATCTATGGTGGTTTGTCCTCCATCTAGATCTAGGTCTAGATTTAGTCCAGATCTACAAGTCGTGGTGGTCGATTATGCCAGATTTTTCATTGGATCATTTGACAGAGCGTATTTCAACTGATTTCAGTCAGACAAGCCTTTTTAGGTGGCGGAGATACTTAGAACGAGCCAAGATGAAGCTCTAAATTATCCTCCATGTTCATTTAGTAATTTTTTTTTATTGTTGTGGCTGATTTATATATTTTGGTTGTTAAGATTTTCTGTTGATCTTTTGAGATTTAGTTTATCTTTATTGATAGATCTGTATTTTCTTGTTAGTATCTTGATCTAAATTTGTACTCTTTTTCTGAAATAAATAAAAAATTTGTAAAAAAATATATTGCATACATATGGGTTACGTACAAATTTTTATGTCTTCACTATATCTATGTGAGTGTGATATTACAATTACAATACATATCAATTTATATTTGTCTCTAACCTTCTTATCAAAGTCTCAAGTGCATACATATGGGTTACGTACAAATTTTTCTGTCTTCACTATATCTATGTGAGTGTGATATTACAATTACAATACATATCAATTTATATTTGTCTCCAACCTTCTTATCAAAGTCTCAAGTTGTTAGGTCAACTTTCTTTCATCTGGTAACGTGATAACTCAATGTCTTTGTAGAACAAAACATTTTGTTACGATCATATTTGTTCGTAATTATCTATATCTTAATTTTGGTTATAATTCTATTCAAGAATTCTATTCAAGCGTAATTATAATTTGTCTATTTTTAAAATGACAGTAATTCCATCAAGCACTACATCAAGTTATAATTGATTAACTAAGTGATATTTTAATCATTAATTAAATAATTAATATATAAATAATAAATCATTTTAACGAGTGATAATACACCTAATTATAACTAATTAACAAATTATTTGATCAATTGAACTTTAATAATAAATCATTTGATCAACTGAAAACAAATATGTGATAAATGAATAATATGACAAATCTCGAATCTTTCGATCTCACAAATAGTAAAATGCGATTAAACTCTCATAACAATTAAAATAAATTAAGTGAAAATTGGCTATTGAGATCACATGCAGCAGCAAGTGCACGAGGGGAAGATCTATGGAGGGGTAGTGTACGATGCATACGGCTTTTTAGGCAATGCCAGTTGCGGGAATCATGGGATTTCATACAGAAAGATAAGTATATGATAATCCACTTGACCTTTACTAATCACCTTATGAACCAAAAAGAGATGCTGTCCCTTTCGGTAAACTTGATTAAACCTTAATTAAAATTAATTTTATAACACACCAAAACTTGGGAAATGCGTTCTAGCTGGCAGAGTCCCATTATGGGTCCCCTCCCCACGAAGATCATCTATTTTCAAGAAAAGAAAGCTGTTACTTTTTTTTTTCAAACCTTCAATATATTTCAACTATAAATTACACTAACATAAAGAACATACTTCAGCTATATAAACAAGCACTACAACGTTAGACTTAAACAAGATTTAACAATATAAAGCAACAATATATTGCACAACAATGAAGTAAAAACACAACGCAACAGAAATACTGAGAAGAAACGCTGCAACGAAGATACAGAGCACCGAAACTAAAACATGGAAGGACCCTGAACCAAAACAGGAAAACTTAACAACCAGTCATTACACAACCCTAATGCAATACTAATCTATCCTACGCAAAGCCGTAAACTGGCAAACCGACTACTACAAACGCGACAACAAGATACACAACGACTCACGACAGTCATAGACTACCTAACAAACGGCACAAGAGACCCCAAAATCGAGAACAGAACCACCCAATACCACACGGCGCCATGAAAGTTTCGGGTATTATAATATGTACTCATGATCTCTTTTTTCTTAGTATAAGTTTAATAACTTGACCAATATTGTTAAACCAAATCGTAAAAAAAATATTATGCTTGTTCCCTGAGTAGGGATAACTTTACTTCCCACGAGGCCACGAGTATCGATATGTAAGATGAAAAAATATATAATATATATTTCTGGTTGTGAGGTATACGTATGGTCAATATTGCATACTTTATAACTGCATGATTTTATTGTTTGAAAAATAGAACTTTTACTTTTCCACGTAATGGAAGGGTCTCAATGATTAGGTTTTTCGAAATAATTTAAAGATATCAAATTTAGAAGGCAAACAAGTTTTTTCCAATCTCTCATTAATAGGAAATAAATTGACTTCATTATCATAAATTTTTAAAAGGGTGTACAAACTATCATTTTTTTAAGTACAAAATATCATATGTTACCATAATTTAAAATACACTAGCGCACTTGCACGTGCACATAGTTTGGACAATTTTTAACATGTGTGTTGCGCCTTATACGCAATAAACTCAACAAGAAGTTTTTATTTATATAATATCTCAAAAGATGAAAATTATTAAACATACAATAGGTAGACATAGGTATAGAAAGAAATTATACAGAATATTATGTATTGTAGAATTCATATAATAACATATTAGATTTCGCTTAAATATATATAGTCGTTTCAAGCTATATTATTTATTATATGTTTTTACCAATAAATTCATCCTTAATTTATTTTTGACTTTTTTTATAAACCGTGTTTTCATTTCATGCATTTTTTAGAAACCATTTCATGTATGTTAATGTGTGTGTTACCGTACTTGAATTTAAGTTATATGATTGATTTTTAATAATATAATTTAAATTTATTAATATTTAATCTTCACATTTATGAACGACAGTTAAGGAGTTTTATGAAGTAGACGAGATAATTGTTGTCTAAAAATATTCCTTCCCTTTAACGCCATATACTAGAAAATTATCATATGCATTGCACATGATTCGTGCAACTGCCATCAAATAAGAAGATCAACACCATATAGTATGTAAAACATCATTTAAAAAAATCATTCGAACAGAAACACAAACTAATCTGATTAAATAGATATTTAGTTGTTTAAAAAAATAGATATTCAGTTGTGCGTTAAATTATTTACACTTTATTTAATGCATCGTGTAGAACTATTGAATGTGTATGCATATTCAATTTATTCACGCAAATTTAGTATTAGATTCATTCTGCATTTTTAAGATACAACTTCCGTCCTACCATATATAATTAGTTAAAAAGTAAGTGGTTAATTTAAAACTTATCATTTGCTTATAATTTATCATTTTGATATTTTAAGATAGTAATGCTTTGGAGGAAAACGTCTTAAAAGATGATAATATAAACAAAACGATAAAAAAACTCTTCATATAATTTTATATGTATGATTGTGAATTTCATATATTTAAGAAATTTCAAAAAATTAGTTGGAGTATTTTCAAATTCCCTTATGCTCTATTTATATAGTTTTATATATTTGAGTCTTTGACGGTAGTATGTACTAGGTAAGATTATATAATTTGTACAGAGAAGTAATCACTCTCATTATTCATCTTTGTAAGAGAGAAGCTGAAAGACACTAATCACAGTGGCTAAAGAGTAATTACTTCCTTATATGCTCGTGTAATTAGTTGTCAACCAACTGATATCAACCGATTTCAGTTGGTCAACATCTGCTAACTGATATCAGTTAACTTCATCAATCCATGTGATCAAGTTTCTAAGTTCTTTTTTGTAAGAGTTGTATTACTTGATGTAAGGCTAGATATCATATAAATACAAGGTCTCCTAGCTTATCACAGTTTAGTGAGAAACTGTTTCTTTGACATATTCTCAAGTTCTACTATCTCTCATTTCTTACTTTGTTTTAATTCTTATATGGTATCAGAGCTTCCAAGGACAAACGTCCAAGGAAGAAAATTCGCCTACTTCAAATGATTCTCAAAACACCAGTAATGCAACCAATGTTAGCACGATGTTTTCAAACACGTTCAACGGTGCAGTATCTGTCAAGCTTGAGATAAGTAACTACATTCTTTGGAAGTCACAAGTTGTACCAATACTCATATGACATAGTTTTGATGAAATTATGTTTTGGATTGGTTGAGAAACCACAGAAATTGCTGGAAAATAGACAAATACACCCTGAATATACTTCATGGCTGAGAAATGATCAAATCTTACTTGGTTGGTTAAGAGCTTTTATGAGTGAAGAAGTTCTTGGGGATATTACTCAGTATAACAGTTCAGAAGAGGTATGAAAATCACTGGAAAGAAACTTTGTTAATCTTTCCAGAGTCAAATTGATGCAACTTAGAACTACCCTACAAACAGACAGAAAAGGTAATGACCCGATAGTAGAATATTGTGATAGAATGAGAAGGACAGCTGATGGATTGATTACAACAGGAAAAAATATTAGTGATCAAGATTTGATCACATTTGTACTCAAAGGACATGGTTCAGAGTACGATTCAGTGGTTGTTAATATCATTGCAAGAGAAGGAGACCCTACTTTAGAAGAAGTGCAGTCACTTCTTATGCTGCATGAAAGCAGATAAGAGAAGTAAAGCCAAAAATTGATGTCAAATGTGAAAATGAGTGCAAACATAGCCAACAATACCGTTTAAGAGATTTCAGAATGGACAAAATAAAAATCTAGGAAGATGATTCAACAGAGGAGAATTTCAATTTGGAAGAGGTACTTTTCAATGGAAGAAGTGGATAAAGAGGTTTTGGCAGAGGCAATAACAGGATAATCTGTCAGGTTTGTGCCAAACCAAATTACACTACTTCAATATGCTTTTTCCGATATGAAAAGATTCTTATAATGGCACTACAAGAAATTGGCCCTTTAGCGACCAAACTTTTAGCCACAAAGGTAAATTCGTGGTTAAAAAGTCATTTTTAGAGACCAAAATTCTATTTGGTCACCAAAACTCAATATTTCCCCGGGAAGAAAAAAGGAGGGTGCGCACCAAATATTTGGTTGGTTTGCCGACCATATTATAATTTTGTCAGTAAAGGTCCATCTTCTGCCGAGCAAATAAATTGTTCTGCGCTAAAGGTTGCAGGAAAACGATGTCATTTTTCGAGAGGAATAAAACCCTCTCATTCCCCTCATCTCTCCTCACCCTGCTCATAGTCCAATTACCATCTCACCCCCTCGCTATAGAGACCCCTCGATAGAGCTGCTCCTTCTTCTTTATCGTTATTTCCCAGCTCTATTATTCTTCTTATTCGTCATTGTTTGTCGGGATTTAGGTAAGCAAAACTCTTCATTCTTCTTCTTTTTCAACTATTATTTATGTAGATAAAACCCTCAATCCTCCATTGTCACTCATTCTGTGGAGAATCGGTTTAAAATCTCTTGGCCATATATTAATTGTTATCTTAGGCATCTCAGATAAGTAAATGTCATTCAAACCCTGGGATTTGGCAAACAAATTGATATGCAATTGCATGTAGTCTGGTAATAACGATCTGATACTAACATTGAGATTGTTTCCTTGATAAGTATATACCTTTGGATCACAATTTCTTTTTATTTTTGTTGAAATATAGGTCAAGAAATCTAGTTTCGTGAATGAAGGCTAAATTGAGGTTTTGGACTTTTATCTAACTTCAACCTGAAACATTTGGAGTATGCATGCAGTCTTGTAATGTGCTAATATACTTTAATTGCTCTTGTTTGCAGATACTGATTTCTTGCTTTGTGAAAACCTCTCATGTTGAGGAATACCTCTGTGCAAGGTACTATTACATTATTTATAGCTGATTCATGAGTTAATAATTAGAATATACTTTTATTTTTCTTTTCCAAAGTATTCAATTATTTTTTTATGCTTCTATATTTTATCTATTCGTTGTGGATAATATTCCTAAAACTAACCGTACCGGAATGTATTAGAAGTTCATAGAAACCTTTAAACTACTTATAAGAAAAAAGGAAAAAATTGTAAACTAAGATGCAATATGAATGATGAGAAGAAGAAGAAGAATACAGCTAAGAAAAACTTAGTCCGACGCTTATTGGCACTCTTAATTTCTTGGGCTCTCTACCTTAACATGATTGGATGAAGTATATTGTCAGCTCTGTGTGAGGGTGGTTGGGTGGAGCATGGAGTAAGTCAACGATATCCAATGTTTTATTAGTGTTATAAGGATTGTTCTAATATTCAACACAAATTCTGATTCTAATGGAATATATGGATTTGGTTCTACCTTTTTAGCTAGATGGGTTGAACATTTTTGGGTTTGTGTATATTAATCTTGAAATTGAAACTTAACTTTTTTTTAAAACTGATGGGCCTTTTGAGTCAACGTCTCAGATCGGACAGGACGAGAGTTATATAAAGACTGACCATTAGTTAATATAAAGACATATCAATGCATTGAAACATGAAGCAATAATGTTGGATCTTCTCAGAGTTGTCAGTCACCATATGTTCCTTGACATTTTTTGGGTCATGTCGTGGACATTGTTTATATGGAAGAGAATTTCTTAAGAAAGAAAACCTTTAGCGAGTGAATCATTCCTTGTGTTTATAGCTTATATCTACACTCAGAGATGTAAATGAGAACCTATTCTGCGGGAATTTGGGTTTATATAGATTTGTTTATCTTATTCACGAAAGGCCCGCATCTCTCATATGTTCTCATCATTGTTCTTCATGCTTCTTTTACCATTTGACATGTAAGAGTTCAAATGATCATATAGGGAGGCCTCTCGTCACCATTTCATATTTACTCTATTTTGAGTTGAAGTAAATCTGTCTTTTATGTTTGTTGGCTAAAATTACTTAAGAACCTCTTTATTCTTTCATCATAAAACATTGGCCGGTAGTATTCCAATTCTTTTATTCGCATCTGTACACATATTTGACTTTGATACAAGGTTCGTATCTTCTTGCCAATTCTTAATTTTTCTTAGGATCAATTGAATCTTGTGCTATCCATTTCTTGTCTCTTTCCTTTTCTTAGTCATCTAGAGTTCTGATATTAAGCTAGATATTTCTATCATCTTCCAAATATTAGTTACTTAAATTAGCATCTATTCTTATGACTTTAAAACTGAAAATATTTTAACTGCATAGAAATTAGTATGTTTAAGATTTTATTTACTTAGGGATCTTTTGTTGAGGGTTTCTCTAAATAATTATTTAATTTACAAAGTGGCAAAATGGATTAGAGTTGGATAAAAATCCTAATAGATTGTCGAATGAGTATATTGATAGTATTTCACAGTTTATGAGTGTGGCCAATAATTATCTCAATGTAGAGGGGAAAACTCGTTGTCCATGTAATAAATGTCTTAATTCAACACAATTGTCTTTAATAGAAATTAAAATGCATTTGTGCCAATATGAAATGGCATTGAGCTATGATCGTTGGTTGTTTCTGCTAGGACCGGTTAGTTTTAAAATTAATTAAAAATAAGTTTGAACCATGAACAGTTCGTGGTCGGAATATACAAAAAAAATCTAATTAATTTATTTAATTAAATTAAATAACTTAAAACCAAACAATGTGCGATTATGCATATACGATATTAAACGAGAAAATAAGGTTAGACACATTTTTTCACTTATACTTGTACGGAGAATTTCTAAACTGGCAGAATTCCTTCGAGCGTTCCTTGTGTTCTTCAAGCTTCGGGATCTGAATCATGCACTTGAATTCCAAGAACGATTTGCAAATTTCATCCACCAACAACCACCCCTTAATTTCAGAAAAATATCTCACGAGAATTTTGTGTAG
This sequence comes from Datisca glomerata, assembly GCA_003255025.1. Taxonomy (NCBI): domain Eukaryota; kingdom Viridiplantae; phylum Streptophyta; class Magnoliopsida; order Cucurbitales; family Datiscaceae; genus Datisca; species Datisca glomerata. The sequence continues at coordinate 1,707,356 of QANY01010875.1, forward strand.
GAATTTGAGTATGAGCTCTCAAAACGATTGAAAAAGAAAAATCGAAAATTTTCTCTTTCAATATAATTTTTGGCGACAACCTAGGAGGGAGGGGAAAACGGTTTTTCTCATTTTGCTTTGTTAACATGCAACTGTATCTTATCTCTGATCTATCTGCAATCAGATTGCTATTAGATATAGATAAAATGTAATTTTTGATATTTAAAAATATAACCATATATTTTTAAATTTTTGAAAATTCACCTCATGTATTCATAATTGCCAAAAAATATAATATTCCTTAGAGTTTTAGTTGTATCGAGATTCATCAATCCAATTGATAAATTAATTGATCATTATCAATTCATTAATTTGTTTAGTTATTATTTACTAATTAAAAAATAATTAGTTAAATAATTTCAATACATATAATCACACTTAATTAATTAAGTGGCATCACCCATCACATATAGATGTAGGAAATATGTCTTGGCACCAAAACACATTTTGATCCAACTTACTTTGTTTCTCCATTCCTGTTCTTCTGAGCTATTTATGAGACCGAATGAACGCACATGAATAAAGCTAAGGATTCAAATACCCGGTGAATTTATCTCCATAAATTCTAACCTATTTAATTATCACAACGTATACGGCTCCACTATAAGTTCGATGCCAATTCAAATAAAAGGGCTTATAAGTTCGATGCCGAATCAACTCTCGATTCATGCGCGTTATATTTTCTGTTAGTGTAAATAAACCCTTTTATTTTCACGGTCCATGAATATTTTAACATAATATCCATCGTGCATATCAATAACAAGAGCGCATATATAAAATTATCATTTTACCCCTTTTATATGTTTCCTTAATTCATTTATTGATTGTGAATAAGAAAGACATAATAGTGAATTGTCTCGTACAATTCACAGTCTTAATCAATAACTCAATTCATTGAGTACCTGGCCGGTTTAATTTATTCACACACTCATCAATAAAGCATATGGCGATATTGTTCCTTTCATAATCGAACCACGAATTTTCATATCTGTAAATCACATAACTCCAACTTAATTGAATTACAATCCCAACAGCCAAGGTATTGCCTGCCAATTCGAACTCACTCATTTGACATGTCAAAGTTTGTAACTAACTAAGTCAAGCTATGTATTCACCTCAAGATTATGGGAATTATGAAAATACATTTAATGTGTAACAATTAGATTTAGATCTTACTAAACAGTTTTAGACTCTAAACTAATTTGTTATCGGTCTATCCAAAATGTTCATAACATGTCTAGGTTAACCGTTTGAGTCTCCACTCCCATGCCCCAAGGCTGGCATCCATTGGTTCAACCTAACAGTCGTAATCGAATTCGATTGCTTAGTCGATCCTAAAACTGTGAATATCGTTCTAAACTTTCTCAAAAGAGTTCATCTGGAGACACATCTGCTTCATTCTTCATTCGTTGATGAAAGTTTTAGGACTTGAGTAATTTATAAACACACATAATTTAAAATAAAACTTTCAATTTATTCATAAAAATTCAATAATACTAATGCATGAGAAATAACTAAATACAAATAAATAGTTATTACACACTATTTTATGAACATATTCAAACAATCTTCCACTTAAGCTAGAGTAGGTGTGTACAATCTCTTATCCCCAAGCCCCCAAAATGACCATAAAAAACTTTACTGCATAAAGTTTCATGAATGGATCTGCCAGGCTGTTGACCATCAAAATATGTGTAACCACAACGTCTCCACGCTGAACAATTTCGCTAATCTGGTGATATTTACATTCTATGTGTTTGAATCTTTTATGGATTCTAGGTTCCTTAGAATTCTCTACCGCCCCACTGTTATCACAATAAAGTTTCATGGGCTTGTCAACATTTGGAACAACTTCCAGAGTCTTCAAGAACTTCCTAAGCCATACAACCTCCTTCGCAGCTTCATAAGCTGCCATATATTCAGCTTACATGGTAGAATCAATAATGCAAGATTGCTTGATACTTCTCAATAACTCTGCTCCACCATTTAGGATGAACACAAATCCTGAAATGAACTTTCTAGAATCCTTGTCTGTTTGAAAATCGCAATCAATATACCCTGTCATATTCATGTCAGTACCTGAATACACAAGCATGTAATTCCTTGTTCTCCTCAGATACTTAAGGATATGCTTGACGTCATTTCAATACTTGATTCTAGGATTAGATTAGAAATGACTCACCATGCCCATGGTATAGCAAATGTCTAGCCTAGTGTAAAGTATCGTATATATGAGACTTCCTACGGCTGAGGCATAATGAATCTTTTTCATGTTTTCCTCTTCTTGAGGATTCTTGAGAGACTATTCCTCAGAGAGGCTGACTCCATATCTAAAATGAAGAAATCTTTCTTTTGGAGTTTTGCATACCAAAGCGATCCAACACCTTATCAATATAAGATGTTTGAGACACTGTCAATTTTGTTCTTCCTTTATCGAAAGATCTAAATACCTAAGACAAATGCAGTTTCTCCAAGATCATTCATATCAAATTACTTTGCAAGTCAAATATTGACATCAAATACTTTTTTTACATCATTCTCAATGAGTAGAATATCATCTACGTACAAGACTAGAAAAACTATCTTCCATTTGTGTATCAACTTATATACACACCAGGCTCGTCCACTAACTGTTCAAAATCATATTTTTTATAGTTTCGTCAAATCTAATATTCCACGATCGTGACGCTTGCTTAAGTCCATAAATGGACTTCTACAGTTCACAAACTTTACCCTCTTAGTCTTTCTCCATGAACTTGTTTGGTTGAGCCACATAAATACTTGCAGCTCCTTCATGAGCTTAGGAAGTGAGTACTTTAGCTTATTCATTGAATAATTAAGCTTGAAATTCTCAAAGGTACTAGGCAAAGTCTTTAGGATCATATCCACTTGAGTCTTACCATCAACCTTAGCACCCATGATCTCCATCTCATTCAGATAACTAATGATCAGCATCATATATTCTCTGACATGAGTTCCAAGTTCCATCCTGCAGTTTATGAAGTTGCGTACAGCTGTCTGGCTGGCTTGACGACCGTGATCTCTAAATATTTTTGTGATATTCAACATCAAATCAGCGACGGTCTCAAAGTTTTGATGTTGTTGTTGTTGTAACACATTACTCATAGATGCCAAGATGTAACGTCTGGCGATCTCATCAGAATGCAGTTAAGAAGCATAAACATCATTTTCCTCTTGAGTCGATTCAACAATAGGCTCAAGGGGACAAAGAGTAGTGAGCACGAATTTGTGCTTTTCTACCGTCAGCACGATATCAATATTTCATTTTCAATGTAGATAATTTTTACCAGTAAATTTGTTCGCGTTAAGAATAGTTGAGAGATGGGATAACGGCATGATTACTAAAAAGAATAAATAAAGGAGTGTAAATAAATGCTCAATCATTTTGGAAAGTATGATGTATGATGCAACTACTTAAATATTTAAAAATTCATCAAAAAATATTTTCTCCATGATGTTACGATAAAAAACGATAGCATGTCTCATTAAGGGATGAAGTCCAAACTATCTCCTATCGCATTGAGACTCTTCTCGTTTGGTTAACGCTCAAATGTCTCCACATTTAGCTTAAACAATCACCAATGGTTTTGGTCACATTGGCCCCATTGACTAGCCTCTAAGTGAGGATGCCAATGCGCTTCAGTCTAAGTGTTTAACCAATGCATCGACTCATAAAAGTTGCTATGGACTATCAGTCCGTCTATAGGCAGCCCTGCCGCACCACTTCCTTTAGAAGTCTTAGCTTCTCAAGCAACTCGATAACTCAAAGCGATACGACTCCAAAGTTTCTCCCTAGTGAAGAGAGGACCACTATGGGCGGTTCTAAACCATTACTCGTGGTACAATCAAGTTCGCGCTAGAGACCTTGAGAACGTTTCAACCTAAACGACCCTCTCACTTAGTTTTTTTTTAACTTTAGATTTTTTGTTGTTTTTCAAAACATAACTTTTATTAATTTGAAAAATGTGATGAAATTTATAAATTCTTTATTTAATTTTAAATCTCAATTTAAAATCATAACCATTATAAATTTTGCATTGTAATTAAATTATAATCATTATAATTCATCTACAATGATACATGTACATGTTACATGAAAATTTGATATATCCCTAGTTCTATATGACATGTTATATGATGATGCGTGATTAAAATTAAATTATACATTTAAAATTAACCTCTATATTCTCATTTCTAATTACAACCCAGAAAATAATAGTAAACTACAAATTAATTTACAAATTTGATGGCGTCAGTAATTGTCTATTTGTCTTTTAGGTTGTCTCACCACTTTGTTACTCTTCATAAAAGTTCATTCTCATTTTAATATCAAATTTAAAAATTAAAATTAAAATTAAAATTTCAAAATTAAAATTCAAAATTTAAATTTTGATTAAAGCCCTTTAATTAAGTAAAACTATTTTTTAATTAAATAATCTCATTAATTATCCTCACTCTTTTTTCTCTTAAAATAAAACAAAAGATAAAAAGATAACATTGATAATTATCTTTCGAATTAAAAATTAAAAATATAAAAAATAATAAAATAGTTAATTATCTTTGAATTCAAAATTATCTTTTATTACTTTAAAATTTAAAATTTAATATTTAATATTTAAAAGAAAAAAAAAGAGTTATCGTAAAAAATCACAGGGTTTCCTAAACCCTAATTGTTATTAACTAGGGTTTCACAAACCTTAATCACCATGCAGGGCACGAGAGCGGAGAGCGACGCGACGGGTACCGAAACAGTATTGTGTTGTCGGAACAATAATTTCTGTTTGAACAGTAATTTCGGCGTGAACGGAATAAAATCAAACGATGAATAATTAATTCATGTTTTGTTATCCTGTCTTTTAGTAACTTGATTTAGTAAATCAATTTAGATATTTTTTGTTTTGTTATCCTGTTCTTTTATTTGTACTTTCTTATTGATTGTAACAAACGATGTTTCCGCTTTGATTTTATATGTAGTTTATGGAAGATCCAAAAATTTCTTGGATGCAAGATTTAATCATTTCTATGTTTTATTTACTGAATGTAACTAATGATTTCTCCGCTTTGATTTTATATTTAGTTTATGGTAGATCCAAAATTTTCTTGGATTCAGGATTTAATCATTTCTATGCTTTATTTTTTAATAGTTCCTTTCAATTTGTTGTATGATACATTTGTTAATATCACTTACATGTTTACTACTTTCCATATTCTTAGGTTAAGAATGACTACAAACAATAAAATAATTGATTGTATGTTATATTCTTTTAAGGTGATTGTATCTTATATTTAACTAGTGTATATTAATTTGTCTAAAATTTGGTAATGTTATTATTATTGTTATTATTAGTTTTAAATTTCAATTACAATAAAGCAATGACGTGGCAGAGATTATAACTTAGGACATCAGTTGTCTGAGGTTTGTTCGAGAATGTACGTGGCTCCTTTATTATCCAACGTGTTTATAATTGCAAATGTGAGAACTGTTTTGTCCCTTCGTTTAGTTGTAAGGAAACACGTACGGAGCTGAGAGTGCTCGTTTTACACGTGCCCAAAACGGTCTGATATAATCCTTGCGCCTCACGTGCTATAGTCGCACAATTTTATTTAATCAAATTTCTTTTGTTTTTTGTGCCACAACTGATTCAATCATTTTGCCTCTTGCTTTTTCTCTTTTCCGAAACTAATTTTCTTTTTACGAGTGAAATTAACACATCACCGTAGTTTGAACACTGTAATATTATATAGTATTATTTAGATAAAAATATCTTCAAGATACGAACCGTGTTTATCTCTCTAAATCTCCTATTAATGTGGATTGAGGTGGGAATATGTTACTAATATGAGAATATTCTGTTGACTAATCTCAATCATTGAAGAATTTTAGAGATCTTATTCTGATACATGGAGTATGGCACATATCAGATAGAGTTATCTTAGTTTATAGAGGACTCTTAACTACTATTATCATCATGATTTATTCATTGAGTTTCCATACATGAGACTCTTAGTTGTTACCTTACCACCATAGGGATCTTATCCGGAAGAGTCATCATGCTGATGGTCTCTGTAGATGTTGAGCAAGTCTCCGACTCAGATATGGTCATAGCCAAAATATGACTCCTTTAGTGACTCATGTGGTTGATGAGGGCTATGGTCGTGGTGTTGGGGATTGAGGTTGTGGTCCAAGGTATCAAGTTGCGTTACTTGACTCTGATGCAATCGCGTGGAGTATCTGTAGACGAATATTAAAATTTAATTTATATTTAATTTTAATTTGTGAACATACATCTCAAGCTTAATTTCTAGACCAAATACATTTCCAGATTCATATATGTTACCAAACAGATATAATCAACAAATCATTTATAGACTAAGAAACAAGTTGTACTGCATAATGAAATAATTTTTTTTGGAAAATATGTGTACCCGGACTTGCAAATGTTGTGGGTGTTTCATGCTCAACCCTTGGATAAGTGACGCGTGTCGGGGGTTCATCCGGAGAGAGACAAAGTTGTTAGGGGAAATCAATTATGTTCTATTATCCGATCCTACGACCTTCTCTAGGTCCATGGGAAGCTGTCAGGATGATCCTTCAACTAACACGTGGGAGACCCTCGACACTACAGTTTTGATAATTTATCGCTCTTAGAAATACCAGGTTGGGCCGCCCGTCATACGTCAACCTAATTAATACTACCAATTGGGGAATATTACATGTGGCGCCCTTATACGTCAAAAAACAATTTTACCAAAGCGTGAAATCATTTTACTTGATTTAAAAAAAATTAACTTGTTTCAGTAAATTTTATATCAAAACATTCTTTTTAATATCACTAATATATAGGTTTTGATATCACTAATAAAACGAGTCTGAGTGTCTCAACTATAGCTTCTTGAAATTGACATTTTGTGGTCTTTTTTCTAATCAAAATTGTATGGTCCTTTTTTTAATCAAATTTTTTGTGGTCCTTACGGTTTTTTTTTTCAATAATAATACTTTGAAACATATTGTACCGACAGTGTCAATAATTAACAAGGTCTAAGAGTTTATACCTCACTTGCCAGGAAGCTTCCTCCCTCCATCATCTCACGTGACCTTCACGCTATGTTAAACAATCTACGGTCCAGATTGAGTCAACTAAGCAGATTAATTAGGCAAATATACCGACAAAAAAAAAGACATTTACGACAATGTCCTTGTAGTGTGGAATAATAAAGCACGAAACATGAGTTCAATGGATATGGGCCTGCCGCTTCAGAGGATACAGATTTACACGTGTGTCTCCTTCTGCGTGGGTTAATGCACGTGGGAAAATTCTTTTAGCACATGCGGGAAATGAAAAGACAGGCAGAAGCTGAGAAAGGACAGGTGCCGGTCCGTTTCGGTACTCGAAAGTCGAAACGCTTACGGCCCTACGTAAGGTAAAGGTTACCAACAGGATTTGTGTACTCTCTCCCTCCATATTCTCCCTTTCCCTTTGCTTTGTCCATCTTTATTCTCCTTTTTTCCTTGCGAAAAATACCACATTTTCAATCTATAATTTTATTTTGAGAAATAATTTTTAAAATGTAAAAATTCATGTATGTATGGATGATAAAAATTTGACGTTTTCACGGAGCATAAAAAATATTAATATATTTTAAAAACATCTTCACGGGCAAAATATATAATAAGTGATGTTTCAATTATGTATAGAATATTTGAAAATAATTTTAATAAATAATAAATAGTATAAATAATTGACACATTAATTAATCAATTAAAATTTAAAATATCAACTATTGATCTAGAATTACTCATAATTCGTTCAATCATTTTATGTTAAGTGTTCAATCCATTTTTAATTCAAGAACTAATTTATTGTCTCTCCTTCTGTTTTTAATTAAAAGGTTAAATATTAAAAATAACAAATAAACATAAGACCTACCCTAGACCCAGGTGATACAAAAAAGTAACAGTTGGCTAAAACATCGGGCAATCAAAGAAAGCATCACTGTTCTTAATATCTTTGTAGCATTAGATTAAATTCAAAATTTTTATTAATAACGCGTTTATTTACTTTTATAATCAGATGAAATTTAAAATCAGATTCTTCAAGAATTAGATAAAGAATGGAATGATTAGAAATCAAAATCTATAATAAGATTAATCCATTTATTAACCGTTAGAAATCAGAATCATGAATCAGATTATTAGAAATAAGATTAATGATTTGTGTTTATTAAATCAATAAATCAGAATATAATATATGACATTACTTAAATATTTTTTAAAAAATATAAAATCATATTATCACATTTTTATTAAGAATCTCATCCAATACAGTTAAAAGAATCTATTCCGATCAAAATTATGAAAATCACTTAGAATTAGATTTTAAAATCATAATAAATAATTAAACTGAAAATTTTAAATTGAATTCAATTCAACGGGAATCAAGAAAATGTGCCCAATCCTAGAGCTTGTCGGAGCTCGGGGATAAGCTCGAGCTGCAGGCACAGGTACGACTAGGATTTTTAAAGTTGTTTCTGGATAGAGGAGAGACTCTCTCTATAAACCTCCATAGTTTTACTCTTATGTGATTATTTTTCAAGAATTACTTTTTTTTAATAGATTCTCGCAAATTACTTATTCATAGTCTATGTAATATATATAAATGAGGTTCAGAGGAGAATAATATTTTTCGACATCAATTGCTCCTACTACTTTAAGAATTTCTAATTTGTCCTCCGTCAATATTAATAATTTTAAAATTAAATGTTTAATAATCATTTGTAACTTAATATTTAATTTCGAAAACATAAATAAAAACAAGATGCATGCAACAATGTCAAAACATAAAGCAAGTGTAAATCTATTAGTTAAAATGTAAAATTAAAAAATATAGTTTGAAACGTGTGTGTATATATATTTTAACGAAATTCAATATATTTTTATGACGTCTACGAACACACAATGCTCTATATAATTTTTTTTGACGTCTATGTTTAGTTCTTGCATGTTTCGTACTTTTTCATGTGTTAAGATATTACAGTAATAGAATTTACAGTGTTCAGTTTATCTCGTATAACACAAATGTTAAGAATAAAATTTGAAAAAGTTAAATCAACAAATATATCAAGTTGTAATTTAAAATATTCATTCAGAAAGTATTCAAACTATATGCATCACATGTTAAAGTAAACTAATATATATAAATGAGTCTAAGAGGGGAGAAACATTTTTGGACAGAAATTACCCGCACTACTTCAAGTAATTCCATAACTGTCTCCATAAATGTTAAGATTAAATATTAATATTTTTAAAATAAATTTTTAAAAAATAGCTTAAATTTAATTATGATAACATGTATGAAATAAAATATACTTTATAGTATATATTAAGCGATAAACATTTTAGACAAAAATTACCCTCATCAACCACTACTTCTTAGAATCTCATAATTGTCCTCCATAAATGTTTAAATATCAACAATTTAAATTAAATTATTAATAATCAATTTTATAACTTAAATTTAATTATTTTAGCATGTATGGTAGAAATAAAATAAGACGTATAAAAATGTAAAAAATGAATAAAAATATAAATTTATTAACGAAAACATACACATAAAAATAATATAGTTTGAAGCAACTATATATTGAAACAAACTCTATTTTTTATGTGAATTCAACATACAAAATCGTTCCATGTATTTTTCTATGCACAAGTATTTTTACGTTAGAATTTTTATTGTATAGCTTATAGCGTGCAACATATGATAAGTATCTAAAAGTGTGAATTAAATACTGATTTATCCTTGATATTTGTCAATAAAAGGTTTATCGTGATATTTTTATTATTGTTATTTGACAAATATTATTTTAATGAGTGTATTTCACAATCATATTTTGAACACTCTTAACTTAAATTTTGTTGGTTCTTTAGAGATTTATTACAAGATTTTATGCGTGTCTTTGCTTTGATTTTGTAGGCAAGGAATTCGAGTGCACTTGAGGTAATTTTAGAAGATTTGGAAGGTAAAAAGTAGTATAAAAAGTGGTAAAGGTACAGACTTAGACAAAACCTTCAACGTCATGACGCTAGCGCAAGGAGGCTTGGACAGTGACACTGGCTTCCCATCGTCGCCACGCCAACATGATTTCAAGAATTTGTTATGATTTTTGTTCCTGCTTTATCCTTGATGAAACTTAGTGTATAAATAGAATTTTTTAAGGTTCTTTTTTATGTTTTTTTGGATGAAAGACATAAAAAAGACTAGCAAAAACATGATATTCTTCTATCAAGAAATCAAATTTATGAAGATGAATCACATATCAAGCCAAGTTGCCAGGCAAGGCTAGGGATGATCTTTCAAGTCTAGTTTTCTCTATCTCAAAACGTTGATCGTTTCATAATCTTATAAATTTTATATTTGTTTAGGGTTAAACTCTTTAATATTCGTTTGGCTCTTTTTAATCCAGAGATTATATTTTTTCTTCTTTCAATAAATTTAGCCAAGCTTTATTTATGTGAATGATTTAATTTATAGTTGTTACTGGTGATTTTATTTTACGTATTGATCTTTTACTGCAATATTGTCATTCGATATATTATCGATTTTAGGTAATTCGTGAGATATATCAGAGTATAATTTAATAGAAGAGAGTTTCATCCTATCAATATATACTTTATATTTTTATGGTCTTCAACTAAATATTTTCTGATTGTTTGGGGATGTAAAATAAGCAATTGAGTTATTATTATGAATCAAAATCAGAAATAGAAAAATTAAGATTGAAAGTAATTCCTGATGCCTTGCCATTTTTATTATTGCTGTTAATCAATTTTACTACCACGTTCTTAATCAAAATCATATTTTCTTCTTCATAAATTATTGTTGTTTGTTTTCATTCACTATTTTATTTCTTATTGTACTACACTTTTTCATGGGATTGACACCTCAATCTATATTGTAATGCATGTGTATTTTGAGCGTAATCAAAATTTGACGTCGTTACCAGGAAAGCATCATCAACACATGAGGTTTTACCGAGTTCATCAGATGCGTTAACTTCGTACCTTTACATTAGATTCTGTTTTTAATTTAAAAATTTAGAATATTTCTGCCACTTATAAGTTACTTCCATAGATTTAGGTTTAGTTATAGATTTTTTTTTAGTATTTCAATCATCGGGTCTTTAGTTTAGTAAAAAAACAGAGAGATATGTTCCACATTTATTGGTTAGTTATCCATTTTAAATTTATTATTTTATTCTTTTTTTAGTGTAGGTTAGTTGCAGTTTTTTTTAATTTATATTTTCTTTCTTTATTTCTACATATTATTTTTTTCTATTTTTTGTTTTTAATTAAAAATAAAGTACAACAAAATAATGTCATGGTGAATGTCTAGGAATAAGAAAATATATAGAGATAAATTAGGAAAATTTACAAAAAGATCTAAGTCACCAACTTCTAATTGTTCATTTGAATCGTTGACTACTGTTTTATTGTATGACTTATTCTAGGTAGCAACATGGATCGAGATGAAGCATTCGAGCAAAATGCTGGGGTAGTGGAAAATGTTGTAAAATCTATAAGAGACTATTTACTTCCTACTTGTACTGCTACACCATCATGCATAATGTTTCCCGCCAATACTCCAAATCAAGAGTTCAAACCGAGAACGATTCAGTTAGGACCTACCTTCCATGGTTTAGAGAATGAAGCCCCCTACGTTTATGTTAGGGAATCTGAAGAGGTAATAGCTACTTTTTATTGCCGTCCTGAAATTGCAGATTCCGTAAGGTTGAAGTTTTTCCCCTTCTCTTTAAAGACAAGGTGAAAAGTTAGTTGGTTTTTTAGACCAAGATCGATAGGAATTTGGGGGGAGATGACACAAATATTTTTCAAGAAGTACTTCCCACATCATCAGACCAACAACATAAAGAGACAAATTTCAACATCCTCTCAGAAGGACAATTTCAACATCCTCTTAGAAGGACAGTGAAACATTATACCAAGCTTGAGAAAGATTCAAAGAGATGGTAAACTTGTGTCCATGTCATGGGTACGAAAGTTGGCACTTGGTTAGCTATTTTATGAGAGAGTACTCATAATCAGAGAGCGTCAATTTATCGAGATGATGTACAATGGAGATTTTCTTCACAAGGATCCGAAAGGCGCTATGGATTATCTGAATGAGTTAGCCGAGAAAGCTTATACATGGACTGGCCCAAGTGCTATTGATAGCACAAGCCGAACAACCAGAGTTTATCATCTAAGAGAAGAAGATATTCTTAAGGCTCAGGTAGCAGTCTTAGCAGGGGAATTGGACGCTCTTAAAACCAAAGACACTAGAGGTACCCAAGCAGTTGCTCGAGTTGAATCACATGATGTTTGTTTTTTGTGTCAAGGGGTAAATCACTCAGCTTAAAAATGTTCTACCTTGACTGAGATGCGAGGGGTATATGATGCGTAATGTATTGCCCATGGGACATATAGGAAACCATACTCGCCTTATTCTGAGACTTATAATCCTAGCTGGAAAAATCATCCAAACTTCAGTTGGAAGTCAGATTCCAACCAACCTGGATAGTCTAGCAATTCATGGAAGCATGAAGAATAACCTCCCATGTCTTATCATTCTCCTCAATATAATGCACCACCCGTTAAGAGATATTTAGAGGACAATTTATAAGCATTTATGGAGGCACAAAATAAAACTAATAAAAATTTTGAGACTGTGCTATCACATGTAGTGGAGGAGAACAAGGAAATGAAGAACCAAATTTATAAACTAACTAGTTCTTTAACTGTGCAGGAATAAGGAAAATTTCCAGCATAACCTCAGTCCAATCCAAAATGGCAACACATGATACATGCATCTACTTCTAGTTTACAAAATATCAAAGATGTCAATGCCATAACCACTCGAAGTGGCAAGATCCTAGAAGAACCACCGCCATCAATTGGTGAATAAAAAGCTCCTAGAGAATAAGGTGAACAAAGATACAAGGTTCGAATACTTTTTCCCCAAGCTCTGCATCCTGATGGAAAAAATAGGGAAATCCAATGTGAAATTCTAGAACACTTGAAAAATTTAGCTGTTAACCTTGATATATTGCATGTGATTCGAAAAATACCATCTTATGCAAAAATGATCAAGGATTTATGCATGATTAAGAGGAAGCATCATGTTTAGAAGACTGCATTCCTGACGGAACAATCAGAAGATGCCGCCAAAATATAAAGATCCTGGATGCCCCACAATAACCTGCCAGATTGGGAAGTGTGAGATTGGTCAAGATTTATTAGATCTAGCAACAAATGTTAATCTAATGCCCTATTTTATTTAATTGCAGTTAGGTCTTGAAGAAATCAAGCCCACACCGATGGTTATATAGTTGGCTGATTGTTTAATAAGAAGATCGAGAGGAATAATTGAAGATGTTTTACTGTAGATTGATAAATTTGTTTACCCTATTGATTTTTTGGTTTTGGACACACAGTATGTGGTTGATATGGATTCTAAGATTCCATTGATTATAGGTCGACCTTTTCTTGCTACTTCTAATGCTATTATAAATTACAGGAATGATCTGATGAAGCGGTCATTTGGGAATATGACCTTAGAAGTGAATATCTTTAATGTTGGAAGACAACCATAAGTAGAATATGAATGCTATATTTCATACATGATAGACACTCTCATACCAGAGGAGATGCATAAAATGGAGAAATTTGGTTATTTAGAATATCTTCTTTGTGATTCTGATTCTAAAAATTTATTTTATCCTGATAACACTATTGATGTCTCTGTCATTTTTATGGTTCATAGGATAGGATACTAAGATTTTGGCAACCACGCTTCGAGGATCTACCACGACAAAGATAGGATCTGAAGCCGTCCACCATTGAGATTCTGAATGTCAATTTTGCTCCACTGCTTAGAGGACTTAAACATGCATTTTCTGGGACCAGGTGATACATTTTCAGTTATTATTTATTTTAAGCTTAGTACTTTACAAAGTCAGAAATTGATTAATCTATTAAGAGAACATAAATCAACATTAGGTTAGAAATTAGCTGATATCAAATGTATAATAAGCCCACTGATATGTTCCCATAGGATCCATTTAGAGGAAGATAGTAACCCTAAGAGAGATCCCCAAAGAAGACTTAATCCCACAATAAAAAAAGTTGTTAAAAATGAAATCTTGAAATTATTAGATGCATGAATCATTTATCGATATCTTATAACAATTGGATTAGTCTTACTCTAAGTGTTACCTAAGAAATATGGGGTAAGTGTTATTATGAATGATGATGGAATAGTTGTTTTGGCAAGGAGTTATTGGGTGGAGCGTGTGTATTGATTATAGGAAATTAAACTATTCTAGCAATGGGTTACTGGGTGGGATGTCTCCTTACCGACTTTTTTTAAGAAAAGCTTGTCATTTACTTATCAAACTTGAGCATAAAGCATGTTAGGCTGTTAAGGCCCTTAAATGTGATTTGGGTCTTGTAGGTGCCTAACGGAAACTATAATTGTCTGAGGTTGAAGAGCCGATGAATGATGCATATGATGATTCCAAGATTTATGAAGCAAAAACGAAAGCAACTCATGACCGGCAAATTCTGAGGAAAACCTTTGAGCCAAACCAATGAGTGCATCTTTATGACTCTCGATTGCATCTCCATCCAGGTAAATTAAGATCAAGATGGTCTGGTCCTCGTAACACAAGTTTTTCCTAACGGTGTTGTGTATGTTAAGGATCTTGCTGATGGACGAGTTTTTGTAATCAATGGACAAAGATTAAAGAATTATGTGGAGAGAATTGACCAATCAACGGAGATCACTTTGGTGTCTCCCGCATCAATCTTAAACCAGGTTTTATCCTTCCTTTAAGTTTAGTTTCATTTTGTATTTATATTTCTTTCTTTTAGTTAATTTTTGAGACATTGAGGATAGTGTCTAATTTTTGTTAAAGATAGTAGCATATTCATGTACTTATTACTTTCAATAACTTTCTTCTTTAAATAAGTATGCATGTCATGTTTAAATTTGTTTTGAAATCTTTGCTCTGCATATATGGATATTTCACAATGATTAGTTTGGGTCACTTTTTTTATTTTAATCATTTGAGAATAGCTTCTAAAATCCTTTTGAGCACGATATTAAGCATAAGATAAGTCGGATGACAATGCTTATAGCCAATAAAAGCCTTCATATTTAAGCATATTTATTTATGAGAGAGATATGAGAGACTAAATTAAGAGCTTATATTGATCTTTTGAGTTGGATATAGGCTGTTTATGGCTATCATTACATGGCTTCTAGTATGTTGGTTGAAATGCTAAAGGATGTCATTGGTTAATTTTAAATTTGTTATGTAATTTTATTTTTTAGCTTCTTACAATGTTGCTATGTCGTTCATAAATAAAATTCAAGAAAAGAAAAGAAAAAGATTTTTTTTATTATTAGATAGTCTTCTACTATTTTTAGAAGACATTGTTCTTATTTCTTAATTAGTAGTTTTCATTATTATGTTGTTAATTTAAGTTGACTAGTAGATGTTCAGATCCACTCAATGTAACAATTTTGATGATGATAAATAATATTTAGACTAATATTTTTATTAAGTGTGTAGGTCCTAAATAAGATTAAAATCATGTTAAAAACACTTAATGTTGAGTGTTAATGCAAGAACAATAAAGGACAAAAAACCCATACATGATGAGATACACGCGGTACGAAGGGAACAAAGTATATCAAACGAATTTCAAAAGGCCTGAAATAAAGTTGGTTGAACTCAAAATGTTTCAAGGAACAATGAAACGGGCCGAACTGCTCATGAATTAGAATGAATGTTTGCTAACCAGGCAGAACAGTATGTAAAATGTCACGGATTGGTTCACCCTCAATCCGGTGTCAAAATCAACCCAGATTTAGGTGGGATCTCGGTCCCCTAGGGTGTGAAACCGGACGATCTGATTTGGAACCAGACCGGTTTCTAGAGAAGGTAATTACCTCAAACTTGATCCATCCGGTGGAGAACTGGTCGACTGGTTGTTTGTTTGGGAAAATTTCCCCAAATCAAGCATTGGTCCAACTGGTTTCCCAAACCAATTTGTAACGGTTCCAAGATCTATTCTCCCCTATAAATAGGCCATGAATTTTTCAATTCAATCACACCTCTCCACTTCTGTCTGACGAAGCTTATAGTATCTTATTCTTTGAGAGGCTTGCATTTTGAGACATTTTCTAGAAAAGCTAGTGAAAATTGTGAACAAAAGATTGAGAGATCTATTATTTGTAAGAGATTAGAAGATCTCGACCGAGTTACATTGTCAATATCTTATTAGCACTATAAGCCGATAGAGTTTATAAAAGTTCGGTCTTTATCGTTAAGAATATCGTTTTGAGAAAATATTCAAGGGGGATCCTTGAAGTATGGACATATGGATATATTTTCTCGAACCACGTAAAAACATCGTGTGTCATCTTTCTTCACTATTCTCTTTATATTTTGTACTTTAGTATTCTGCATCATTATTATCTTTATTTATTATATGTATTTAAGTTTCTGCACATTTATTTAATTACGTAATTATTTTTTATTACTTGATTATTTATTTTTATCAATTGTTATATTTCAAACAGTTTATTTTTCAACTATTCAAATATTTTTTAAAACTATTTTTCTTTTAAAGAGGTGCCATATCGATCCTTCAATTTGTATCGAAGCTTGATGCTTAAATATTTAAATTTAATCATCTTGAGTTTTGGCATCCTCTTTTAATTTTCAACAAGGGCAATTAATTTCAAAACCTCCATTTTTTTATGGAGTCAAATTTAATATTTGAAAAGTTAGAATGATATTTTTATTCAATCTCTTGATTATAATTTATGGAAAACTATAGAAAAATGGTCTTTACGTGCTTAAGTCACGAGATTTGACCAAAAATGATAAAATTAAATTATCTTTAAATGCTCAAGCTAAAAATATTTTGTATTGTGCGTTAAGTATAAATGAATATAATCATATTCGTATGTGTGAATATGTAAAAGATATTTTACATGTACTAGAAATCAAACATGAAGGCACAAATGAAGTTAAAAATTCTAATATTGATATTTTTATGCATGAATATGAAATGTTTAAAATGCATGATAGTGAAAGCAATGGAGAGATGTTTGCTCACTTCAACGGTATTGTAAGTTCTTTTAAGACTCTTGGTGTGACTTTTACTAATAGTGATTTTGTGAATAAAATTATTAGATCGTTATCAACGTTGTAGGAGAACTAATCAATTGTTAGTCAAGAAGCGAAAGATCTTAAGACGCTTTCACTTGAAAACTCATTGGATCATTGATGACTCATGAATGGAGTATGTGGAAGAGGATGTGGACTATGTATATGGAGAAAATCTACTATTTAAAGCCACATCCATTGAGAGAGAAAGTGAAGATGAAAATGAAGATCTAATGCACTTCACAAAAAGCTTCGAAAACTACTCACTAAGAGATGATGCACTTCAAAGAATAAATCCAAGGAAAAAAGAAGCCCCATTGCAAATGAAAAGGTATATATGTGCATAATGGCACATATGACAAGGTTAGCAAGCTTAGTTTTCATAATAATTTTGATTTTCAAGAATTCTCATGATTTTTTCTTTTATTTTGTATCAATTTAAATTTAATTTTTTTTATTTAGATTAAAAAAATGCATGCATTGAGATCGAAACTTTTATTTTGATGGTTTCAAAGGGGGTTACAAAATTATGAATAAAGAGAAAATATTTACAAAAATGGGAATAATTTTAATAAATGACATGTCAAATTCTTTTTTATTATTTCAAAAGGAGAGAAATATAGTTAATTGTAAAAAGTGAAAAGAATTTTTAAATCTTTGAAATTTTTGAATTATTATTGTATATGCGTATGACAAGTTTATAATTAATATTTTTACAATTGATTGTTTGTCATCATAAAAAATGGGAGATTATTGATCCAAGTCAAAATGACAATTTTGCTAATGATAAATAATATTTAAACTAATATATTTTTTTAAGTGTGTATGTCCTAAATAAAGTAAAAATTATGTTGAAAATACTTAATCTTAAGTGTTTGACAAAGAACAATAAAAGGTTAACAAAACTGTACATGATGAGATACATACATGATTTTGTGAAGGGCATTAAACATACAAATGACCTAAAACAAAGTTGGGGAACTCAAAATGCTTCAAGGAACCGCTCATGAATCAAAACGGAAGAGACTGAACCAAGCAGAACAGTGTGTAAAATGTCATGGACTGGTTCACCTTCAATCCAGTGTAAAAACCGACTCACGTTTGGAGGGGATCTCGCTCCCACCTAGGTGTGAAACATGACGATCCAGTTTGGAGTCGGATGGACCGGTTTCTACATAAGGTAATTACCTCAAACCGGATCCATCCAGTGGAGAAGCGGTTGACATGTTGCTTGTTTGGGAAAATTTCCCCAAATCAAGCACTGGTCCTACTGGTTTCCCAAACCAATTTGTTCTAGTTCCAAGATATATTCTCCCCTATAAATAAGCCATGCACCAGTGTCAGAAAGAAGAGATTTTTGAGTTGAAATTTTGGAAGACACTGAAAAGAAACTTCAACAACTTGGGCATCAACGATGTCGACATCATCACCGAGCACATTGATTGGGGCACATCAACTAAAGTGGCTTTTGAACGAGACCTACTATCGGCTTAGGGGCAGTTTCTACTAAAATGGGTGTACCCGGAATGACTTTTAGATTTCAAAAATGCATCTGCTATAACTACTCGATCTCGATCAAATGGCTTTGGATTCGTCTTTACATCTGGAATATCTGTAAGAGGATATGGAACTCAATATCGATCTGAAACTAGAAGGGGTGCTCCATAGCTTCAACTGAGACTGCTTCTAACCAACATTGGCTATGGTTCACGCCTATCATCATAAGGGCATCTCGGTATGAGGTTGGATCATCAGCCTTGGTGATGGCTCCCCTTACTAGTAAAGGGAACTGGAAGGGATGCTATTGGCGCTATCAGTACTGCTCTCGTTATCATCGGCAGATATGCCTCTTTTTCTATTCAATCACACCTCTCCATTTCTCTCCGACGAAACTTGTAGTATCTTATTCTTTGAGAGGCTTGTACTTCGAGCGACGTTTTGAGAAATTTTCTAGAGAAAAGCTAGTGAAAATTGTGAGCGAATGTTGAGAGATTTACTATTTGAGAGAGAGAAATGTTGTAAGAGATTTGAAGATCTCGACCGAGCAGCATTGTCAATGTCTGATTGGTACCATATGCTAATATATTTGTAAATGTTTAGTCTTCACCATTAAGAAGATCGTTTGAGAAAAATCTTCAAGTGGAGATCCTTGGAGCGTTGACGTAGGGATATGTTTTCCCGAACCAAGTAAAAACATCGTGTGTCGTGTCTCTTTCCTACCCTCTTTGTTTTATGCACTTTAATATTCCGCATCATTATTATCGTTATTTATTTTATGCATTTAAGCTTTCGCACATTTAGTTAATTACGTAATTATTTTTTATTTCTTGATTGTTTATTTTTATCAATTGTTCTATTTCAAGCAATATATTTTTCAATTATTCAAATATTTTTTTAAAACTATTTTCGTTTTTAAAGGGTGCCATATCGGTCATTCAGTAGAATTTTGATGTAGGGTTATGATAAGATTGGTTGAGGTTTTAAATAGCTAGTACCTATATTTTTATCAATGTTTAACCACAAGTGTCATGGAGTGTATAGCCTTAATCTAAAATGATTCATATACCCATGAAGATATGAAGTTGAGGCTTTTATATGGAGAAGTTTTCAAGGTTGTTTGTATTAAGACTTGTGGTAAGATGGTTATGGCTTAGAACACACTTTGACATACTAAATTTAGGAGTGATAATCGAAATGATTTTGATAGCAATTGTGATCTCTTAATGATTATTTTGTTACACTTTCAATGTTTTGTTCAGACCATTTTGAAGTTTATCCTGATGATATGTGTGTTTTTCTCGCTTGAATTGCTATGGACTAGCAATAAACTGGTTGGAGGCTGTGATAAGTGCCTCAAACTGTGAATTAAATATTGATTTTTGAGATAGAAAAAACTAGACTTGAAAGATCATCCCTAACCTTGCTTAATGACTTAGCTTGATATGTGATTCATCTTCATCAATTTGGTTTCTTGATAGAAGAATAACATGTTTTAGCTAATCTTTTTGCTACATCTCATCCAAAAAAAACGTCAAAAGAACCCTAAAATATTCCATTCATACACTAGGGTTTGTCAAGGATAAAACAAGAACAAAAATCATAATAAATTCTTGAAATCGCGCTAGCGTTTCGAAAGTGGGAAGCCAGTATCGGGACGCTAGCCATTCTGCTTCTTTGTGCTTTCTTTCCGCTAATTGTCACATTGAGATCCCAACATCATGACGTTGAAGGTTATGTCCAAGTCCGTCCCTTTACCACTTTTTATCTCACTTTTCACCTTCCAAATCTTCTAAAATCACCACAATTGCACTTGAAATTCCTTACCTATAAAATCAAAACTAAGACAAACATAAAATCTAGCAATAAATCTCTTAAAAATCAACAAAATTCAAGATAAAAGTGTCCAAAATATGGTTGTGAAATACACTCATTTAAATGATATTTGTCAAATAATGAAAATAAAATACCACAATAAATCTAATAATAAATTGATTCATGTTCTTATAAATTTTATATTTGTTTAGAGTTAAACTCTTTATTATTTGTTAGACTATTTTAATCCTGAGATTATATTTTTTCTTCTTTCATACAAATTTAGTTAGGCTTTGTTTATGTGAATGATTTAATTTATAGTTGTTATTCATGATTTTATTTTACGCATTGATCTTTTACTGCAATATTATCGTTTGATATATTGTCAATTTTAGGTAATTTGTAAGATATGTCAGAGTATAATTTAACAAAAAAGAGTTTCATCCTATCAAATATACTTGATATTTCTATGATCTTCAACTAAATATCTTTCGATTGTTTGTTAGGGATGTGAAATAAAAAATTGAGTTATTATTATGAATCAAAGTGAGAAATAGATAAATTAAGTTTGAAAGTAATTCTTGCCTTGTCATTTTTATTATTGCTATTAATCAAGATTCAATATAAATACCAATTCATAAATATTAAAAATTAACAGTAAATGAATATCCTTATAAGGTTTTATGTAGTTGGTAAATAAGCAAAGAAACCATTCTCTCACGTTCAACCCACCTAGTTTGTACTGTTTATTAAAAAGAAAAACAAATACTCAAAAGAACAAATTTAATGCCTTGAAACTGTAGGGTGATGATGATGCTTACCACCGACCTAGAACTCCAGTTACAATTATCCGGACAAAAACAACTTATGGAATAAACTAAATTGAAGTTCTTGATTTAATTTGAATAATTAAAAACCCCCACCCAAAATTCGCACCAAAACTACAGGGATTAGGTAGTAGTTACGACGTACCCAGTAACAGAAACCCGATTCGGATCTTTTATTCCAGATCTTCTTCAATTTAAATATTCATTAATCCCTCAGATTTTAATTTAATCATTTCCTTAATTTGGTTACTTTTTTTGTTAGACATGGAATAGGAAACTAACGCGAAAGTTCGTTCGCATCTGTGTTGGACCGTGTGCACATGATGAACGGTTCCGTACAGCTTAAGGATAAGGAAGAAGAGGCGGTTTTTGGCTGTTGGGAGAAGGAAAGGTTAACCTCCACGTGTCGGTGATGCTTGTTTGTCGTGGCAGGTTTACAGGCTGGACTGACAGAAAAAAGTAGTAATTATTCGCCCTCCTGATTCGAATTCATTTTTTCCTAAATTTCAAATAATCTTTTTATTTCATATATATATATNATATATTATATTGGTGTACAGGCTGTATCCCTCAGTCAAACTACGACTCATAAACCAAACCCAACAGATTACATCGTTATCTCTTTAAATTTTCTTCCTCTTCAAGATTTTTAGTTATATTTTTTGGATTATAGTAATTCTCGGTGCTTGTTTTCTGTAACTTCCACAACAGTACTTTTCAAACCAATTTACACAACTAATGGTAAAACAAATCACTCATTTTACTCAAATCTCATTTTTTTAATTACAAGTAATTGGTTTAAGAGTAATTAATTCTTAGAATAAGATGATTGTAGATGATGAAAATAACATTATCAGAAAAATTAAGATTATTGTGTTCGATACACAAAACATATTATAAAAAAATGTTATTAATTTGAAAGATTGTGAGAATATAGAAAAAAATCAACTCATTTGAGGATTAAAGTGAAAAATATGTTTAGAATTAAAAAAAAAACTAAAATTAGTATAAAGTACAATCCAAAAAAGGTGAAGCTAGGATACCTTATATCAAATACATTAATTTTTTTTCAACCAATTATAGTGCTAAATAGTGATGGATTGTTTGATCGACTTATGTATCGCACGTGTAGAAGGAAATAGATTCTCTCTTGTTATATTGAACATTAGAAATTCCTGTACAATAGAGATCATTAATATAAAAAATGAATATGTCATATCAAGTAAAAAATTAAAAAATAAAACACATCATACCCTTTAATTTTTTAAATGCAAAGATTTGAGAGATTTCAGTCATTAAAATCTAAGAAAACGAGTCAAATCTATAAATATAACTCTCATGTTAAATTATTGAATAGGAGAGAATCTGTATCTCATGCAGAAGGATGAAATGGATAATCAATAACGAGTACGACACCCCATACAAAAGAACAATGATTACGTAGATATTCAAATTTGAGTTAAGAGAGTGGAAGAGACGCTCTTCGGAGCGTTTTTTAAGAGTGAAAAAGAAAAGAAGAAAAAGAAAGAGAGTGACTTCTGTTAATCAGTGCAGCATAGATGTGACGCGTGTCCGCCAACCAGCTGTATACCAACCCCCAACCGCTTACCAGGAAGAAACGGTGCCCAATGCCAATAACGCCTTCCCTACTTTCAACCAATCTCTCCACCTGCTTAGCCGGTTACCCTTCTTATCCCTTTTATATCACTTCTTCAACCCCACGCTTTTCTCTCATAAATATAAACCACAACTCTCCCTGCAGAGTGCTGCCTCAGAGACCTAAATACTCTCTTTTTAAAACCAAAACACGTTCCTATCTTTACCCTTTTCGTTATTTCGTTCAAAAGCAAGGCTTCAATGGCGCTTAGCAGTAAAGAAATGGATCGGATCAAGGGGCCGTGGAGCCCTGAAGAAGACGAGGCACTCCAGAGGCTTGTTCAGAAGCATGGTCCACGGAACTGGTCTCTGATAAGCAAATCCATTCCTGGTCGGTCCGGGAAATCGTGCAGGCTGCGGTGGTGCAACCAGCTTTCACCGCAAGTTGAGCACCGTGCATTTACGGCAGAAGAGGACGAGACTATAATCAGAGCTCACGCTCGATTCGGAAACAAGTGGGCAACTATTTCCCGTCTCCTATCGGGTCGCACAGACAACGCGATTAAGAACCACTGGAATTCGACGTTGAAGCGTAAGTGCTCGTCGATGATGGATGAGAGTGGGCCTGGACTTGACGGCGATCTTAACATACAGCCATTAAAAAGGTCGGTGAGCGCCGGTACGGCCGTAACAACAGGTCTTTACATGAACCCAAGTAGTCCATCTGGGTCCGATGTGAGCGATTCTAGCATACCTGTCGTATCTTCCCCTCACGTCTACCGACCGGTGGCTAGAACCGGCGGCGTAGTGCCTCCAGTAGAAACGGCGTCGTCTTCAAATGACCCACCCACATCATTATCTCTGTCTCTCCCAGGAGTCGATTCGTCGGAAATTTCAAATCGGGGTACGGAGTCAGTATCAGCTACGTTTTTTTCAAATACTACTGTTCCTTTGATGGCAGGAATTGATTTCACACCCAATACAGTAGCCTTGCCACAGGTACAGAGTATCCGGGATGATAGAACCGGAAGACGATCACCGGTAGATGTTAAAGGTGGATTTGGTGTGTTTAGTTCTGATTTAATGGAGGTGATGCAGGAAATGATAAGGAATGAGGTGAGGAGCTATATGGCGGGGTTGGTGGAACAGACTGGTGGTGGGGTGTGTTATCAGCAGGTATCTGCTGCTGCTGATGGCATTAGAAATGTCGCCGTTAAGCGACTCGGGATTAGCAAGATCGAGTAGTAACTTTTTGAAATAGTTAAGGTGGCAGTAGTTTAAGGAGGAGAAAGGAAAACCCTGTGAAATCTTAAAAGAAAGTATGAAGAACGGAGGAGTAAAGCTAAAATGGCGAGGGAATTTCTCTGTTTTAATTTCTAGGAATAAGTTAGTTGATGTACAGAGAGAGATGGTGGGAAGGATGATATGGGAGAAAGTTTGAAGCAAAAATTGAATTGGAAGAGATGGGGAATGTTAAAAGAACGAACTTTTGTAGAGGAATTGAAAAAAAAAAAAATCGAACTTCGTTGTAGTCTCTGGCCTTTGCTCTATGGGGTTCACTTCTCAGGAACTAAAAAAAATTGTAAAAATAAAAAAGAAAAAGAAAAAAATGAAGCTCCGAAGAATTTCAATCAAATTTCTTTGATATCTTTAGTTACTCATGTTCGTAATTTTTTTTGTTTACTCTCGCAAATACTAATGTCTGAACTGTGTAATTGAAGTAAGAAATCAGAAAGGGATTGAACAGACTAGTTTTTCTCTTCTGAATAGAACAATGGACAAACAGATAGATAGCTCGTGACAATTTCTTTATCGATCAAAATAGCTTTGTGAAGCAGCTTTATTTTCTCTTAGACCTCGTTAGAACTAAATTTTGAGTTGAATCTGTTCTAATTCTGAGCGAAAAATGGCAAATGGTAACTGAAATATAAATGGGCAGATGAGTTTTAGAAGTTGGTTTCAAAACCGAGAATGGAAACAGGTTTCAATGGGCGTATAGATAGGTTGGTGTTGATGCAGATTGCAGAGTAGGCAGTTTAAGCGGTTAGAGCTTAGAGAAGGCGGAAGGCATTTGACCGGAAGCGTTAGCACTCAGCAGTAGTGAGCATTAAGGAGGTGGGCTTATAAGCTTCTAGGCTTCGGCCACAATGTATGTAGTTTTTAGCTTGGGCTCATCAGTTACCACTACCATACCTTTAGGTTGGCTTTTTTCTCCCTTATCTTACGGCCGTTTATATACGTAATTGAGAGTCAGTAATCTCGCGACGGAGCTGCAATTGCATGATGCGAAGAGTCGTCATCCCGCGATGGAACTGTATGATGCGAATGTCCATGTATGGTTTCATGAAATGGGAGTGACTATTTACCGGAGCTTCGACCAATTATCATCGGTGAATTTTACTTTGGAACTACCCTTTACTCAATCATTATTATAAGGATATCAAGTTCGAGACAAAGAATGATCAATACAACATATCAGTTTTTTTTTATATTTTACTTGAACGTGTTTTTATGCTATTAGTTGTTCTGTTGATATTTCTCTAAACTTGAGCCACCAGTTTACAAATATTATTAATTATAGAATTCAGTAAGCAACGTTAAATCTTTCCATAGATGGTTTCTTTCACCTTCAAAGTGGTTATGATACCAATTCATATTTGATTATCCGATATAATTAATTATATTTTATTATCAATTTAATTATCACAACTTTAAATATCATACTCATACTACAATTCACAAACCAACCGTCCATAGTATGAGTAGGTTCTTTTTTTTGTGCAAAAAAAGCTGTCATTTTTTTCGTTGCAAAGAATTTGTCTTCTAGTTTATGCCTAGAATTACCGACGACTTATTTAGGAATCCAGAATTTTTATTTTATTATAGCGGCAAGAATCTGAAATATGAAAAGTATTTATATATTTGTGTATTTTACATTATAATGATTCATGTTTGGTTATTTTGACCCAACAAAAACCATGCTGGAACTTCTATTTCTTCTTAATTAGTTTGATCAGTTTGTTAGGAGTCTTTGGTTTAGTTCGGTAAAAAAAATTAAAGAGCCGAAATTTTGGTTCGTTTCAGAATCTTAACAGTTTTCAAATCAAAATCGAAACTTTAATTTTCTATTATTTTTTTAATAATTTTTTGTGTTTAAATACTCAAAAAAAAGCTTCTTTTGTCAGTAGCGCAGTCCAAAGACGAGCCATACCAAAACTTCCAGTTTGTTTTGGTTCATTTTCAAATAAACGTTCGGTCATGTATCGCTTAACCGAAAATTCGGGACAGTTCTATTTTTACCAAAAAAAATGAAAAGAACCGAGACGTGAAAACCCTACTACCATATTAGTGTAAATCACATCTTCTTATTGAGCTTTCATTTTGCTATTTTAGTTTATCATAAAACAGGTTTCCTTATCGTTCGTAGTTTGATTAGCTATCCTAAAAAGAATTCAATTTTACTTATATAATCTCTTCTATTACACTCTGAATTTTACTGTTCCATTAATCTTGATAGAATTTTGGTCATACAGAAAAAGGAAGGCAAAGTTTTTGACAGATATGAATCAATTTCATTGTCATTGTCATAATAATGGACACAATAGTTTACGTGAAAAATCTTTAATTGAAAGAAAAATCACGAGAAGATTTTTAATATTGTATTGTATTCATCTTTTTTCTATTGAGAACTATAATAGCGTAAAAACATATGCCAATGTTAATTGCATATGCAAAGAATGAATTTACCATTTTTTAATATTATCATCGAGATCCAATTTTGATCCCCCAGTCAACATTATGAATTGTTTCTCTTCTTGTTCTTCAAGTTCCATACTTTTTTTAGGTAAAGTTGTTGGTGGAAGGCATTAGTAGGTGCACCATGACATTCCATCTAGGCTAACACCTCCATAACACTCTTATCATTTAAACCAAACTAACATGTTATTAAAATGAATAAAAAGTCAACAAAAGAAAATAAAAATAAAAAAATCAGCAGAACCTAAAAGAATGTTTGTTACAAATATAATCGAAAATAAATGAAAAACAAAATTTCGGAGCATTCCACCACCAAGTTGGAGTAAATATACTAGGGGCCCTAGATGCCAAAAAATCTGTAACTCGGTTACCCTCTCGATAAAGTTGAGTAACAACAATGTCCATCTGATCGATTAAATTTAAACATCTATCTCAAGCAGTACGCCAATGCTAGGGAACCTTTTGGGATCGAGAACGGATAATGGACACCACATAATCTGAATCGCTTTCCAACCATAATTGTCTCCATCCAAAGATCGAAGCATAGACAATCACATGAATAGCACCATCCAACTCAGCCTCGAAAGGAAAACATATGCCAAGGTGAATTGCGTAACAACCCTTAACAAAAATTCTAAATGATTGGAAAACTTTCCACAAAATACAAGCTCAAGACTATCGAAAGCCACTCCACCTGTATTCACTTTAATCCAACCTGATGGGGGAGGATGCCAAAAAAATTTCAAGATACGCGGGGCTCTAGAAGGACGGCCCAAAAGCTTCTTAATTTAATTTTGCATCGTGCCAATCTTACAGGAGTCTGTTTCACGAACTGAACACCAAAGACCTCCGTCGGTGATCCTGTATGAAGTAACAGGTACGAAGATAACTGAAAACCATAGAGTCATCAGTCAACAACCTCTAAGTGAGTTTTTTCAACATTGTCTTGTTAAGAATGCAAAGATTTTTGTTATCAAGACAACCTTCATCTTTAAGTTTGCAAGAAAATTTCCAAAACACTGGAACGGACTTACGAGTATCTACTGAACCTGTCCAAAAGAAGTTTCTAGTAACATTATTTAAATCTTTAAAATGAGAGGAAGGGCAACGATAAATTTGAAAGGAATGCAAAAAAGAACCTTGGATCACCGTATTAATGGGATATAATCTGTCTGTCATAGAGAAAGTTATACGTTATAAGATTCTAATTTATTTTTAATTTTATCAGCCTAATGGATCAAACCACTAGCGTTTAGGCCCACTAACAAAGAGAGGAACCCCTAAATAAGTCATCGGATCTCCTCCCTTATGCATTCTAGACATTGAAAAAATACTCAGTAATACGTGTTCATGAGATTCCTCTGTCGAAATAAATGGAGGATTTGTCCTAATTAACCTGTTGATCAGATAGTGAACCATAAAGCTAAAAAACATCTAAAACCACATGCAGATTTGTAGAAGAAGCCTTACAGAAAAAAAGAACATCATCCGCATAAAAAAAGTGAGTCAGAGCGCGTATCCCAGTCGGTGAAGATATTGAAACCAAAGAACCTGAATATACCAGATTTGAAAGATATCTACTCAAAAAGTCCTCAGCCAAACAAAAAAGAAGTGGGGAGAGGGGATCACCCTATCGCACACTTCGCGAACATCTGAAAAAGCCTTTAGGAGATCCATAAATAAGCACCAAGATCCTCACATAGTCAAATATATTATTAATCCACACAATAAAACATTTAGAGAAACCAAAACACATCGGAACCTCAAAGAGAAATTTCAATTGATGGAATCAAAAGCTTTACGAATGTCAATTTTCATAGCAACATGACCACCACAACTACTCTTGCTCAAAATATTAAAACATTCAGATGCACCAGTAATATAATCAATAATATGCCCCGTAATGGAACCATACTGATTGGGAGAAATAATTAGAGAGTAAATAATAGAAAGATGATCACTAATAATCTTAATGATAATTTTAAACAGAAAATTACCTAAAGTAATAGGTCAAAATGGTCAAACATTAGGAATCTTCGGAATACGTGCCATAAAATTTGAGTTCAAATCATGAAAAACTTGTCTTGTACGAAAAAATTCTTGCACGGCCAAGACCAAATCTGATACCACAATATCCCAAAAATGAAAATAAAATTTAGCTGAGAACCCATCCGGGCATGGAGCACTAAGAGAATCCATGTCAAACATAATCTTCCTCACCTCAGCAGAAGAAGGAACCTGAAGAAGCAACGCATTCTTCATATCATTGACCAAAGAAGGAATATGCTTCCAAATAATAGAAAGATTCGAACTACAATCACCAGAATCTGAAAAGAGATTTTGATAATATGATATGACATGCTCACCAATATCAACCAGATCATAGGAAACATCATCACCAAGTTTTATAGAAGAAAAATTCTTATTACACTATCTTCGTCTAAGCAAAGAATGAAAGAAGTTAGATTTTTGATAACCCTCTACAAGCTATTTAAACTTATTTGTTTCTCTAAAAAAACATCATGTTCTCCCAGGGTCGTATCTAAGTTTGTAAGAGCATCAGATTCAAACCGAAAAAGAGCATAAAAAATTCCCTCAGATCTGGTTCTATCCTGAATGAGCGTCACTTTCTCATTAGCTATAGAAACATTCAGAGCAACATTCCCAAAAATTTCCCAATTCCAAATTTTCAACGTTGTCTTAAGAAGTTTGAACTTCTAAACAAAAACCCTTGTACCACTACCTGCAATAGGTTTGAGTAAACAAAATGAATCAAATCAATGAAAGAGGGGATGAGAAACTCATATATCCTGAAATCTGAAAATTCGAGGTCCCAAAGAAATTCCCGTAAAATAAGAATCTAGAATTGGATGATCATCCGAGTGTAATCTTGACAGAGTAATGAAAGATACTTGAGACCAAGAATCGAGAAAGGAAGTAGAACAAAGAGCCCTATCCAAGCGAGAGAGCACCGTACCACGACAACTTTGTCCAGTTCGAGTATAAAATCTCATTTAGTCTCAATATCCATAAGATTACAAATAGTTAAAGTAGCTCGAAAGTCTTCACAAGAACTAGGTGTTATATTACCAGTTGTTTCATGAGCTCCCAAAATAGAGTTAAAATCCTCAAGAATAAGCCATGAAATAACAGAATAAATAATGTCCATAAGAGAACTCCAAAGAGATCTGTGATGTAACTCACACTACCATAAATGATGAGTGAGTTTCACACTCATATTTTAGATAATATTAACTTTAATTTTATTAGTTCTTTGAGTTTTATCTTTTAATTTATGTTTGTTTTTATTTTTATCTTGTAGGTTAGATATTCAAATGCATTTGGGTTAATTTTAAAAGATTTGGAAGGAAAAATGCAAATAAAATAAGAAAAATATGGATGTGGGTAGAATGGCCAACGTCGCGGCATTGGATTCCACCTCCGCGATGCTGGCAGCAACCACATGAAGCAGTAAGCCACCCTCGTGATTTTAGATTTTTTTTACAATTGTTTCACTCCAATCCAATCCTTGGCGAACCCTAGTGTATAAATATAATATCTTAGGATTCTTGGAGGACATTTTGGAGTGGGAGGCAGAGGAGAAAACGTTTTGGAGAGGAAACGAAGATGGATCCAATCGGGAGATGGATCTCAACTTCAATTCATCCGTAAATCTAGTTTTTTCTTCTCTTTTCCTCTATTTTCATGAATATTATTAGAATATTTTAATATTCTAGTATGTTCTAAATTTCTTATTTAGGGTTATGACGTAGCCAAACCGTGATTATTCATAAAATTTGATTTTCAATTCAATCGATGTTTTTTTCAGTATTATTGAGTGTTATAATTCGTTCTTAATGCTTGTGATCGTCTGACCAAATATTGCATGATGTTGGATTTAATTCTGAGACTGGGAGGTGCTGATTAAATTTGATCTTTGTTTACAAGACCATTAAAATTTCATAAGTTAAAGACAATTATGGATCTAGTGTAGCAATTATAATTTTTTTGTGCTTAGTAAGTGTCGCAACGTGCCTGCGACGCGGAACGACGATTGAAAAAATTATTTTTGAAGAAAATAAATTCAGAGTTGCAACCGATCATTTTAGGGGGTGATTGGTCACACAAATTTAAAATAAAAATTTTAGTCTACGAAAACTCAAAAATAGTTCAGGAGTCATTTATGTATGGAGAATGTATTAGCACCCCATAACACCCATTGTTAAAATGATTACCCAAGTTTAATCAAATACTATCAAAATTAGATTTTAAAACAAGATTAAATAAATTCATTTTTGAATGTCCTATTTGATACATTTTGCATCATAAAAATGAGCAAAATAAATGACCTTTAATGGGTGGTATAAAGAGTATTGAAAAAATATTTTTTATTTTTTAGTATATTTTTTAAAATCAAAGCATTATTGGAGTAACTCTCGGTATCTCAAAAATAACTACTCACCTCGGTAGTTCAAGAAATTTGATATCCCAAAAATTCAAAAGTCCGTCATCGATTTTTAGTGAAAACTAAATAATACAATTAACAAATTGAAACCTAATTGTTATGATTTTAAATAATACATATGTGAACATTAGTTCTAATGATAAGGGATTTGGATGCGAATTACATTATAAGTATAATAATATGACAATAGTTCATAAATAAAGAAGAAATAATAAGGGATAACAACTATAAAGGGGAAAGAAAAAAGTATAATGAAAAGAAATGTTAAAGATGATACAAAATGCATGATAAATTTAAGGAGAATGAGTATAGTAAAAATAAATGAATAACATGTGAAACATATAAAAATGATACATAAAATTATAAATTAGAACAAACATCAATAAATTAGAACAAAATAGGGTGATATCACCCTCTGTTTAATAAGAACAAAGAGAATGACCATATGTTAAATACAAGAGGGTGATCATAGAGGGTGATATCACCCTATTTTTCTTTTTTTAGTAATAATAATAATTATATTATTATACATAAATCAATATTTAATCTTTTATGCTTTAATAAATTAATCTACCAAATGTATTTAATTCTATAATTAGCACATGTAATTACATAGTTGTTAAGAATATATCATTTTTAACTACATGATCTATAAATTATCATTTTGTCTTTCTTCTCTCATTGCTAATCAAATAGTAAAAG
Source organism: Datisca glomerata (assembly GCA_003255025.1). Lineage (NCBI taxonomy): Eukaryota > Viridiplantae > Streptophyta > Magnoliopsida > Cucurbitales > Datiscaceae > Datisca > Datisca glomerata. The sequence goes on from QANY01010875.1 coordinate 1,739,312, forward strand.
AATGATCATTAATGATAACTAGTTCAAACAAGTGTCACTAAAGAAAAATCAATAAAACTTTTAAAATAAAATATTTTTGTTTGAGATATAAATATTTTTTTTTATTTTTGACTACTTAGTTCACTAAATACTAATATTTCCTTTCTCCCTCATTGCTAATCAAATAGCAAAGGGATGATTATAGATGACAACTAGTTCAAACAAGTGTCACTAAAATAATAACAAGATCTAAAAAATGAAAACATATATGAGAACATTAAAAAACTTTCAAAGCTTAAATGTTTGCATGATTTTTATATATATGTTTAACTCTTTATTTTATGTATGAAAAATTATCATAGAGGATTTTTACAATAAATGTACACTTTCAACCTATTAAATGGTCTATCATATTGAGTTTATTTTTCACCTCTCAAATGCCTTATCCTCATACTTATTGATTGAGTTGATGACAAAGATTTTTTACTATCAAATTTGTAAGAAAATCATTAATACATAAAAATAAAACTCAAGATTAAGAGTAAAAGGTGAAGAAGAAGAAACACACACACATTATGATAAATGAAACAAGAGTATATACTATATTATCATGAATGAGACATGAGAAGAATGATGAGCAAGATATATATTGTTAGCTAATGTGCAAGAAATTTAAACTAATTTAAGAAAAAGAAGAGGAGAAGATGAAATGTGAATAGAAATGAAGATTCTCTTTCTCTCTCTCAAGAAAGTCTCTCATATATTCTCACATACTTTCCTTCTCTCTCAAGACCTCTCTTTCTCTCTCTAAAATCACCTCTTTTTCTCACTCTCCAATCTCCCTTTGAGTGAAGACCCCTCCTTATTTATAGGCAAAATTAAGGTTACACTTTTTCTCTTTTAGTCCTTGTGCTCCCTTTTTATATATTTTAGTCCTTGAACTTTTTTATTATATTTTTAGTCCCTAGTCTATTTACCTATTTTAGATATTGGGTTTTTTTTTGTTTTTCAAAAAATCACACATTGTCTTATACTGGTAAATAGGCTAATAAACAAAATGTGTACATTTAAATTATTGGACGGGAGAAAATATAGTATCTACAGTCGTCCCCCTTTGTTCACGCTTTTAAACTTAGAAGGTGTACAAAGGTTAGATACATACTTTGATCGATATGAGAAAACATTATATGGAATAGGAGAATAGAAACCTCGACTGATTTGGACTCTATAAAATGACGAAATTATGAAATGGACCTTGATTGACACAGGCTTTGACCTCAATTCAATTTAGGTTTGATTTAACCAAATTTATTGAAATTGACCAAGCGCTGACATCGGGCTTCGACCGCGATAAAGTCAGGTTCGATTTAGCCAAAGACATTTGAAGGGGAAATGGACCTAGAACAGACTAAATTCGGGTTCGACTTAACCTGATATTTTGAAATGGACAGGCGGTGACACCGCGCTTTGACCGCGACAAAGTCAGGTTTGATTTAACAAAAGATATATGAAAAGGGAAAGGACCAGAACAGGCTTCGATCTCGACTCAATTCGGGTTTGATTTAATCAGATATTTTGAAATGGACTAGGCGCTGACACCGGGCTTCGACCGTGATAAACTCGGGTTCTATTTAACCAAAAAGACATTTGAAAGGGAAACCGACCTGGAATAGGCTTCGACCTCGACTCAATTCGGGTTCTATTTAACCAGATATTATGAAATGGACTAAGCGCTGACACCGAGCTTCGACTGCGATAAAGTCGGGTTCGATTTAATTAAAGATGTTTGAAAGGGAAAGAGACCTGAAATAAGCATCGACCTCGACTCAATTCAGGTTTGATTTAACCAGATATTTTGAAATGGACCAGGCACTAACACCGAGCTTCGACCGTGATAAAGTCGGGTTTGATTTAACCAAAGATATTTGAAATGGAATTGAGTTGAGGGAAATCGACCTCAACTCAATTCGGGTTCGATTTCACCGGATATTTTGAAATGGACCAGGCACTGACACTAGGCTTTGACCGTGACAAAGTCGGATTCAATTTAACCAAAGATATATTGAAAGAGAAATGAACCCGGAACATGCTTCGACCTCGACTCAATTCGGGTTCGATTTAACTAGATTATTAGATGTTGATGTTGACTTATGCAAGTCTCATATAACAATAAAAGATATATTAATGCAAGCTTTAAATGCGGAAATTCATGAGTGAATGTTGAAAGATTATCATTAAATGATTCATGCACTTGAATTGTATTAAAACAACTAATGGAATGCATGTCTATGCATTACAAGATAATGATTTTGAATGCATGATTGTGAACATTTATAAAAAAATTATTTGAAGATTTTTGAAAGTTGACTAATGTGGCCTTTGATTTTAAATGGATGTTCTTGATATTTTGAAACCGAAGCAACTAGTATGATGCATGTTTATGTAATTCTCGACTTATATTAAAAGTGGGATGATCATGATAGTGTGAACAATATGCATGGCCGTGAGCATTTAAAAGAATCTTATGATGATTCTTTTAAATGGGTCATTGGAGTCACCTCCATCTTCCTTTTGAACAGTTATTTGGACTAGGATCATGGATTGACATGAGATATTGAGCATATGATAGAGAAAACGGTGTGCCATTTATATTGGATCATGCCCCAGTATTTAACTTTTTGCCCATGGTAGAAAAACAAATGATTTCCCCTTTGTTCATCTGATTATCTTCACTTATACGTATCATATTGTTTTGTAGCTACATTTCCCTTCTTGTTTATGGCGTCTTTTCAGATAACTTCAAACCCTCTTATATATACATTTTGACATTTCTCCCTCCTCTTTTCTTTGACCAATGATACCCTTTCAAGTTTTCACCAAGACCTGAAACTCTTATTTCAATGGTGCCTTTTAGGTTTTCACCATGCCCCCAAACTCCTTTTGTGCCAAAAGTCATGCTGTTAAGTAATTTTAAGAGTAATTTGCAATGTCATTTACATGTTCTAGATGTTAGAGGAAAGAAATGGAGAAAGTAAGAATGATAGAGTGAATATTATGAATAAATATTTTTATTAACAAAAAGCTGATAAACAAGGATTTGAAGAGGTTATGAGAAAACAAATTGTGAAATAAGATTTTTCGAGTTTCGAAACGACTATTTTAAGAATTAAAGCATTTCAAATACTGCTTTTCTCACTCATAGTGATCATCCTTTCCCTAATTTCCTTTTCCTTTTTTTTTTCTTCTTCATTTGAGAGGTGATGTATTGCTCATGACAGATATATATTGAGGTATTAACTTATTTAAAACCATACTCTTATTGTAGATAGATCTTCTTGGTCCAGAGAGGACTTTTAGTTGGGTTGTAATGTAGGCTAAGATTTTAAGGCTGCCGAAATAGACGATATCAAAGGCTCAAAACTCATTTGAAAATGATATGTTTAAATCAATGATCCGTTGAGAATTTTGTCAAATAAAGACTGCCCCAGTGTGGGTTTTGACATTTTGTCATGAGAGACCAAAATTGGATAGTAGTACATGAACGTTTTGCAACAAATTTCCCCCGTATGGGAAAATGTATTTGGAATTTTTGTTGAACAAATTTTTCGTAAAGTAAGAGGACAATCTAAAAAAGTCAAAAGGTTCACTTGGCTTTGACCTTTTTTTTTGCATTTGCTATATTTTTTATTGATTTTTTCCTTTGTCGTTTTCTTTTACGCCAGTTTGAGAAAATTTTCACCTTTTGAGACATATGTATTGACAAATATAATAATTGCCCCAGTGTAGAGAGTGATGATTAGCTGGGTGTCATGAATTGAAGATTCTTTTTAGGCTCAATTGGGCTTGCAATGGATAAAATTGTTTGAGATTGCAGAAAGAATGCCTCTCCATAATTTCGAATAAGAAGTAAATTCAACAAGAACATGACCTCAGATAAGGATAACACCTTTTTGCAATGTCTTTATTCACCAGAAAGAAGACTACTTTCACTTTTATTTGTCTTTTCATTGAAAATAAGATCGTCAAAGCTATATTTGATACTGCTTATGCGTTTATTCTCAAAATCATCATTCCTAATCTGGGTTGGTTTGTTGTGTGAAAGGAAAAAAATGAGAGAGATGCAATAGTATGACGTCAATGAATGAAAAACTGGAAATGCATTTATTAACTTTGAAATGAGCAGAAATGTAAATAGGACAAAAAACTAGAATTGAAAGTAAGAGACGACTAAAAAAAGATAAAACACGATAAGAGGATGTATGACAAAAGTTTCTCATATATTGGGTAGAGCTTTGAGGAATTTGACATTAGCTCGTCACTCTTGAAGGTCCCTCAGAAACAATGGAAATTCGGTGATACCTATATTATTGAACTTATAGTCAGAACAACAATGATATGTGAAAACATCAATATATTACAGCCATTAACACATTCACCGCATCAAGTTGTTTCATTATCACATGAAGAGATATGTTCCACGAAATTTGCCATGGCATTCCCATGCTCTGGTGGAGAGTTGGGGGTTAGTTATTAGTTGTCATCAACTTTCTTGAACTTTAACCAACCGACTTTGATTAACATATGAACTCTATCTTCCAACATTATGCGATTTTTAGTTGAATGTCCCATTGCCCCTGCATGATAATCACATCGAGTAGTTGGATTGTACCATCTAAGATATGGTGGCTTGAAAGGCTTGTAAATGACCGGCACCAACTGATTATTCTATATTAATTGTGGTCATAATTCCATATAGGACATCAGAATTGGTCATATTAGACGAACCATTGGTTATTCCTATTTCTCCTTTGAGGCTGGTCAAATCGACCAACATCTTGCTGGTGAGTTGGCGGTCTCAGATAAGATCTTGGGTTATTTCGAAATGTTGGTTGTTGGGAATAATAATTGCCTGGCACTTAGGGGGTATTTGCCACACATGATGTTGCGGATTTAGGTCATTCAATGTACTTTGAAAGGCACGATCTAGGGTTCACAACTTGTGATGTGTACCCAAAATTGATCGTCTGTAACTCTCCTTCTTTTCATTTTGACGGCAACCCATTTTATATAGATGAGGCTTCTGACAAAGCTCCTGGAATTCTACAACTTTTGATCCCATATTTTATTTTTCACTAATGACTATAATATCAGAAAAGTCACTTGGAGCATTTCCAATCATTCTATCATGAAGACCTCAAGGTATTGATGAACATTCCAGCTATTTTTTGACAAGGTAGGTTTTCTTGAGCAGCTAATTTGCTCTACCTTTGAGCATATTCCTTAAAGCTTTTAGTATACTTTTTTTCTCAACCTTGTAGATCAAAATAATTAGAATCAATGTTCATATTGTACTTGTATTGTCTCAAAGAAGCACCAACTTAGTCTTTACATATCTGAATATATTGACCATCCAACTGGATGTGCCAGCGAGATGCAACCCCTGATCAAATTTTCTTGAGTAAAAAGTGGATTAACAACTTATCATCATGCTTGCATGTAGTCATTTTCCTGCAATACACAATAAGGTGACTCTTCAGGCATGTACTATCATCATACCTTTCAAACTCATGAAGTTTGAATTTGTGAGGGATGGTTATATCTAGGACCAGACATAATTGGATGGCATCAATAGTACCGTATGCATATATTCCTTCAATAGTACACAACATTTCTTCTAGAAAATCCAACTTATCACTCATAAGTGGAATTTCACTTAGTTTGATAACGAGCTTCTTTTCTTTTGGTTCATCGACATCAGGTATGACGATTCATTCATTATCATGTTCTCTTGGTGAGGTGAAAACTTGATTGTGGTCAGGTGCCGCTGTTGGGGTGTCGTACCCAAATTTTCTTGATTGCATCAATTCTTGGGGACTTGGAAACATGTAGTGCTGCACATTTATTGGTATTGATGGAGCATGGAATTGGTCTGTCTGATGACATCGGTAGAATGGAGTGAATCTAGGAGGGTAAAGTGGAGTATCGACGTTGATCTCGTGGTGATGGAGCCCTTTTGTGGATTTTCAAGACATGCTTTTCTTTTTTTAGTGGCGAGAAGTTCTAGGACTCTGGCTACTTGTTCTTTCAGCTCCCAAATTTCTTGTTTCATTATCTCTTGTGACTGCCTTGTTCATCCATGATTCTAGCATGAGATTATGCTCTTTAAGGATAATGGAGGCGCGCCCAATATGTTTTCTTTTTCTCTTTGATTTTTATTCATTTTTTCTAAAATGAAAAAAAGAAAACTACATTAGCATAAGCATGAGGGAAAGAAAGAAACTATAATGCATGAAGGAATAAAAGAAATTTCAATGCATGAAAGAGTAAATAAATCCTCTAAAGTAATGAAGCAAATGATGGACCTATGATGCATGTACTAAAGTTAAATTTATAATGCACAAAATAAATAATGAAAATTATAATGCATGAAATGAAGAATTATATACAAATCATGAGTTTAGAAAAAATGTTGTTGAATGGAGTTAATGACAATTCTAAAAGATGGAGGCAAATAAGATTCACCCCCAAAAATTTATTGTACTTGTGTGCCAAAATAATAACAATAGTAATCAATGATGACTGTAACGATGGAAACAATACATTTACGATGGTGATAGAGATGATGAGGATGGTAATGATGATGATGATGAGGATGATGACAACCATGATGATGATGATTCAATTCAAAAAAATTGAAAACAAATTATTGCAAATATCAAGTACCATATCAATGTTAAACATGACCTACCTAACATAATTGGGAGACCCTAGGATTTGATTTTGATTGCTCATTATGGGAGGCTTTAAGATTGTCTAGATATGTGTAGTTAGAGTCTAAAGCTCTTAAAAGGTTCTCAGAGTGTCCACATTGTTATCCAAATGGAGTAACAGAGGTCTCACACGGTATGCCGAAAGGGTCGATCTGAGTGAGAACTTTCATGAGCTTGCACAAGAACCTCAATTCCACAAAGGTATTCCACTACTCATTCTCTCTAATCCGAAAGGGAAAGCCTGGATATGAGGCTAGTGTATGTGTGTGAATTAGAAATTATGTAAAGAGATATACATCGCAAAAAATAAACTATACACAACTACAAACATGAATAAGAAAAATGATGAATCAAATAAACAAATAAAGAACCACACAAAAAGATAACATATGTTAAAATTTTGGCTTGATTGTCTATCGATCTAAAATTTTGACTTGACTCTCTATCACCAAGCTGTCGTAACGTGCTTGTGATGCGAAGCGGCAATTGAAAAAATCATTTTTGAAGAAAATAAATTCAGAGCTGCAACCAAGCATTTAAGGGTGTGATCTGTCCCAGTTTTAAAATAAAAATTTTGGTCTACGTAAACTTAAAGTTGGTTCGGGAGTCATTTGTCTGGGGGAAAGTATTAACACCCCACAACACCCATTGTTAAAATGGTTACCCAAATTTAATCAAATATTATCCAAATTGGATTTTAAAACAAGATTAAAGAAATTCATTTTGAATGTCCCATTTAGTACATTTTGAATCATAAAAATAAACAAAATAAATGACCTTTAATAGGTGGTACAAAGACCGTTGAAAAATTATTTTTTATTTTTTATATATTTTTAAAATCAAAGCATTATTGGAGTTACTCTCAGTATCTAAAAAATAACTCCTCACCTTGGTAGTTCAGAAATTCGGTATCCAAAAAATTCTAAATTCCGTCATTGGATTTTTTTAGTGAAAACTAAATAATGAAATTAACAAATTGAAACCGAATTGTTATGATTTTAAATCATCCATATGTGAACATTAGTTCTAATAATAAGGGAATTGGATGAAAATCGCATTAGAAGCATAACAATATGACAATAGTACATAAATAAAGAAAAAATAAGAACGGATAACAACTATAAAGGGAGAAGAAAAAAGAATAATGATGAAATGTTAAAGATGATAACAAATGTATGATAAATTTAAGGTGTATGTGTATAATAAAATGAAATAACTAATATGTGAAACATGTAAAAATGAGACATAAAAATATAAATTAGAACACACACAAAGAATGAAACAAAAAAGAGAAAACAAAACATAAATAACAAATAAATAATAAATAAATAAAAAAGAAAGGACAGGCCGTAGCCTGTTCGTAGAGGGTTTCACCCTCTGCTTTAATAAATTAATCTACGAAAATGATTTAATTTCATAATTATCACATGTAATTGCATAGTTAGTAAGAATATATTATTTTTAACTACATGGTCTACTAATTATCATTTTTCTTTGTTCACTCACTGCTAATCAAATAACAAATGAATTATCATGGATGCTAACTAGTTTAAACAAGTGTCATTAAAGAAAAATCAATAAAACTTTTAAAATAGAATATTTTTTGTTTGAGATATAAATACACTTTTTTTTATTTTAGACTATTTAGTTCACTAATTACCAATACTTGCTTTCTCCCTCATTGATAATAAAAAATCAAAGGGATGATTATGGGCGACAACGAGTTTAAACAAGTGTCATTAAAATAGTAACGATATCTAAAAAATGAAAACACTTATGAGAACATTAAAAAACTTTCAAAGCTTAAATGTTTGCATGATTTTTATATAGATATTTAACACTTTATTTTATGTATTTTTATATATGAGAAATTATTAGAGTGTATTTTTACAATAAATGTACACTTTCAACTTATTAAAATGTTGATTCACATTGAGTTTATTTTGCACCCCTCGAAAGCATTATCCTCATACTCATTGTTTGAGTTGATGACAAAGATATCTCACAATCAAATTTGTAAGAAAATCATTAATGCATAAAAATAAAACTCAAGATTAAGAGTAAAAGATGAAGAAGAAGAAACAAACACATACACACACACACTATCAAATTTTTGTTCATCTTTCATCTTCTCCTATTTTTTTTCTTAAGGTAATTTAAATTTATTGCACATTAACTAACAATATATATCTTGCTCATCATTCTCCATCCTCTCTCATTCATACTCATATAATATATCCTCTTGTTATCGATGCTCGAGAAAGATTGATAATCACTTAAGAGAAATTCGTTGTTAATAATTTTATAAACATTGATTGATTGAGTTTTAGAATGTTGAGCATGTTTGGTTTGGTGATATTGGAATCCCTAATTCTTTTATCTATTCAAATTTGAATTATCAAATCTTTACCGTTTTAGTATAATTAGAATTTTATCATTCTTAATTAAAATTAAGGTCTAGTTAATTTTAATATTAAATATCAATCAATCATAAGGATAATACTCTATTTTTATAGAAATTTATTACTTAATGGCGATAGTGTACACTTGCACTATAGAAAAATCGTAACAAGTTTTTGGCACCGTTGCCGAGGATTGATTTTGTTTATTAATAATGAAGTTATGTATCCTTAATTTTACTTCGAGAAGTCTTAATTTTTTTTATTTACGGTTGTTTACTATTTTGAATTTTCAGGCATTTTCTAAGGTGTTTGAGAAAATTTGGATGCTTCAAAACAACCTCAAGAAACCATGGAAGACGCTAGAGAAAATCGTGAAATTGTGAACAACCAAAATAACTGGGCAGTTCGGGATTATGAAATGCCAATGGTCAATGAGGTCGCGTCTACTATTCAACACCCTGTTATTAATGCCAACAATTTTGAGATTAAGCCGGTTATCATTCACATGGTGCAAGCAAATCATTTCAGTGACATGTCTAATGATGATCCAAACGTTCACATAGCCACTTTTCTCGAAATTTGTGAGACAGTCAAGCACAACAATGCCTCAATTGATGCAATTAGGATGAGATTATTCCCATTTTCACTTCGAGATAAGGCTAAGAGTTGGTTGAACTCTTTACCTGCTGGATCAACCACCACATGAAGTGGACTTTCTGAGAAATTTTGGGCCAAAGTTTTTCCACTTGGAATGGATTTTCTAGGGATGAGAACACTACTATTGTCCAATATGATATGAAGTCTCTTTATGAAGCTTGGAAGAGGTTTAAAGAGATGTTGAGAGGATGCCCACATCATGGATTCCCTGGATGGCTACAAGTCCAAACTTTCTATAATGGTTTGGGAAATTCAATGAGGGTACTAGTGGATGTAGCAACATGATGAGCTTTAACGGGAAAAACACATGAGGAGGCTTATGCTTTGCTTGAAGAAATGATTGCTAATTCCTATCAATGACCAATTGAGCGTAATGTACCGAGAAATATTCATGGAGTTCATGAAGTTGATGCTCTTATAGCTCTTACTGCTCAAGTAGCTACACTGTCCAAGCAATTGAGCTCTTTCACCGCCAATACTAGTGTTATTCATGCTTCCCGAGAAGTTTGTAATTTTTGCATGAATGTCAAGCCGGTAATCCTTTTGCTCCTTCTCAATCAGAAGATGTTAATTTTATTGAGAATTACAGCAGGACGAATAACTCATTGTCCAACACTTGTAACCAACGATAAAGAAATCACCCAAATTTCTCTTGGAAGGATAGTCAGAATGTGATGAATACACCAATTGCTACTTAGCCTCAATTTGAGCCTCAACAGCCTAAATTTTCTTTAGAAGATGCTCTTACCCAGCTCACAGTCAATAGTACTCAATTTATGGCTAGAACAGATGCTGCACTTCAGAGGTAAGAAACAAGTATTCAGATTCAAGCTACATCTATTCAGAATTTGGAACTTTAAATTGGTCAACTGTTAGAAATACTCACTCAAAGACCATAAGGTTCTCTACCGAGCAACATCGAGAGGAATCCAAAAGAACAAGTAAACGTCATTACTTTTCATAGTGGCAATGAGTTACCAGAACCTCCGAAAGCCACTGTTAAAAATTCTTAGCCAATTGAAGCAGAAATTGAGATAATGAGTGATGATCTTGGAAGGAGCTCAAAAAAGAAGGAAGACAAGCCTAAGTCAAAGCTCTTTCATGAAGTTTTCTAATTTTCTTGATGTGTTTATGCAACTATATATAAATATCCCTTTTACCGATTCTTTGGAACAAAATGCCGAGCTATGTCAAATTCATGAAGGATATTCGTTCAAACAAGAGAAAGTTAGAGGAGTATGAGACAGTTACACTTACTGAAGAGTGTAATGCTATCTTGCAAAATATATAGCCTTCGAAGTTAAAGGACCTTGGGATTTTTACTATTCCTTGCACCATTGGAAATTCATATTTTGAAAATGCTTTATGTCTTCTTGTGGCTGGTATCAATTTAATGCCGTATTATTGCAGATGTTTTGGTAAATGTGGATAATTTTATTTTTTCAGCTGATTTTATTGTTCTTGACATGAAGGGAAACCAAAAAATTTCAATTATTCTTGGAAGACCATTTTTAGCTATGGAAAGAACTCTCATTGATATGCAAAAAAGAAAATGATTCCAAGAGTGCAAGATGATCAGGTAATTTTTAATGTCTTAAAAGCAATAAAACACCCAAATGATTTGAATAGTTATTTGCGGGTGGCTAGTGCGGAATTTGGAGAAGGTAAACCTAGATACCTACTATTTATTGAAAAAATATTGGTGTTAGACCCCCGCATTCGGTACACCTTTATGGGAGAAACATCACTCTACTTGTCATTATCTCTTCTTCGATAAATGGTGAACAAGAAGACAAGTTGCTGAGGGTGTTAAGATAGCAACGAATGGTCTTAGGCTGGTCAATTTCTGACACAAAAGAAATTCTAAAGTGAGTGGACAACGGGTGAAACCTGGATGATCATTATGTCTGGCTGAAGACATTAAAGCATGTGCTACCGGGAGGCAACCCGTTTCTATTTCTGTTTTTTCATTCTTTTATATTTTTTTAATTATTTTATTTTTGTTTTTCTTCAGGTTTTTATATTTAAAAAAAAACTATGAACGAATTTCGCTCATGCACCACTTTCCCCTTAGCTGGAGATAACATGAACTATGTAGAGAATGACGAGGATGATAACTCATCATTATTCAGGGAAGTCTTATCTACTTACTCCTTTTACATATATTCTTTTCATTGAGGTCAATTAAAGTTTTTAGTTTGGGGGTGGTGACTTTAATTAAAATTTCATTTTTTTGCACTCTGTTTTAGACAACACTAACACCTCTGATGAGATTGGTTTTGAATTATTGATAGCTTTGAAAAAATATTGAATTTGTGTATCGCTGTGTGTGTTTGAATCAATTATTGATTTACATTTCACTAGAGAATCCCGATATATTGAGCACATAACCTTGAACGTTTGATTATCTTTTTGCTTAGAGAAGATTTATGTGACTAAGAAATCATTATAATCTCATAAGAACTCTAGAACCAATTTAATTGTTGCTCGAGGTGAAATTTTAGGCTACGCTTCACTTAGGACATGATTTAGGCAATCTTTGGACTGTTTGAGCTTTCCAAGCCAAATAGCCATTTTTTATCAAATTCTAGGCTACGCTTCACTCTAGAACCAATAATTTGATAAACATTGATTGATTGAGTTTTAGAATGTTGAACATGTTTGGTTTGGTGAAATTGGAATCCCTAATTCTTTTATCTATCCAAATTTGAATTATTTATCTTTATCAAATCTTTATTATTTTAGTTTAATTAAAACTCCCAATTTTTTGTCATTCTCAATTAGAATTAAGGTCTAATTTATTTTAATATTAACTATCAATCAATCATGTGAATGATACTCTATTTTTATAGAAATTTATTACTTGATGACGATAATGTACACTTGTACTATGGAAAAATAGTAACAGTAAACAACAGTAATTCCATGGATAAAATCACAAAAACTAGTAAAAATAGTAACACGTTGAATATGAGATAAAATAACTGTAGCATCTTGAATAGAAGAATATCTAAAGATCCATAACTTAGGAAAAGAGCTAGCATTAGAATAAATGTAATGTAACCCAAGAGATCTCCAAAAAGTAGAAGCAACTGAATCAAAACTACATAAAGGTTCAACAATGTAAATAAAATCCAACTTATGATGAAAAAATAATATCTTAAAGCATATTGAGTATCATGATTTGTAATACCTCTACAATTCCAATAAAGGACAATCATTTACTTGTTTTACCTTTAGCAGCTCTGGTCTTGGATGAATTAGCCATAACAACAAGCTGTTTATTATTCTTTTAACTTCTTTAGCGTTAACCATCTTCTAATAAGAACTTTCTATGTTATCTGCACAAGATTTATCCCCTTGAACATCATTATGAGAAAAATCTAACTCAGCATTCTCACTATCAAATTCTAAAAGAGGTGCATCTTGAAGGGATGATCTAAACCTTCAATAGGTGGAAGCCTCAAAGGGGCGACAACAAGATCGTCTGAAATAACTACCTTATTAGGATCAACCCATGATGGCACAATTGAAGCATCCAAATGATCATCTACATGAACTAATTGAGTGTCCGCATTATCATCATCATTAATGGATGTCTACTGAGTGTGAGGGCAAATGGGCCTTGTTGAACTTGAAGAGGCAGTCGGTTCAAAAACAATGTTTGACCAATTTTATAGGTTTCTCAATCATAGTTACCTTGTCATTCATACCAAGTGTTGTAGCAAGGTTCGCTAAATCAAGTGCATCCCTTGAATTGTCTCTCAGTCGATATTCTTGATGCGTTTTAGGTCTACCTCTCTCAAACTTTTCATCTCTTACATCATTGGTTATATTAAACATCTTTGGAACATTGTAACGACATGATGTGGCGAGAGGTCTAATAGAACAACAAGCATAGCAGAAATTCAGAACATTCTCAAAATAAAGAGTTGGAAAAAAATAATTATCATCAACTTCTATCGTGATGGATTTAGGCAGTGGGTTGGAAAGGTCAACATCAATAACATATTGCCAAAATGGTCATAATCACCTTCAAGTGTAGTTCTGTCAAATTTGAGCAGTACACCAATCACACGTCTCATATCAAAAAGAATATGAGGGTGCCAAAATTCAAAAAGGAGATCATTGAACCACACCAATAGTTGAGCATTCTTCGTACGTTGCGTGTTAGGATTAAAATTTAGAGTCCATGGTTGAAGTCTAAGAATTCTGGGCTTCAAAAAGAAAACGAACCAATACTCGAATCTCGTGCTTTTTCATCTCCAAAATTCAGAAGTATGTGGAAAAAATTTCTTCCAAGAGATATGAGACACCATTGAGCATTAAACTTCCAAATGGATTGAAACTTTTCTTTAAGTGCAGGGAGCTTTCATGGTTCATCTCTTTTTGTTATAAATACTCGACCAATGAGATTGACTACAAAGTTTCAGACGTTTTTCATAAGCTTTCGGGTTGATTGAGATTGAAACAAAGTCACATTTTTTCTTTGACACAGAAGATACTAGAATAATAACGGAAGATGCGGCTTAATCGTATGACTTCATGGTAAGATTCTTGTACAAAGAGGCATTCGTAGTGGAGGCACAAATATTATGATCTTTTTGGATTGAAGGGGGTCGTGCATAAGAGTGCAATTCCAAAAAAGATCCGCAAATGTCGAATTCATGATGGTAGGTTAACCAAACATGATCGACAAGAACCACAACCAAAACTCACCTCCACGCACAACACAGAACCCACGAATACCAGAGCACCCACAACAGCAAACAAACCATGACACAGCAGAGTAGAGCACCCAAACCACGGCACAGCGGAGCACCCACAACAGAACACGACGAGCAAAACCAGGACCCGCAGACAAAACCAAAAAAAAAAATGAGAACAATCAGAGCAATGAGAACCGAAAAATCAGACAACCAGAACAATCAGAAAACCACGGCAAAACCAGAAAATACCGAGACGTGAAGAACTAAAACAGGACCAGCGAGACCCACGACAACAGATAAAAAAACCACGGGACCCACGGCACCAGCGACGAGCACCCACGGCGAGCAGAACCTAGAGCACAAACAGAGAGAACCACTGCAACCGACGATGAGCACCGACGAAGAACAGAGCCCAGGCAACAAGAGAGAACCCAGACGACGCTCACCCAGTGAGAGAGAACCTAGATGAGAGCACCGACAAAAACATGACAGAGCCACCGCGCGCGACCACTCTCGCCCGTCTCTTGACTACGGAAACCCTAAAAAAATCGTCGCCTCAGATCAAAAGTGGGATTTCCTCAGCCGGGATTAAAGTTTCATATATTTTTGCAATACCGTCATCGAGGTTTTGGTGACGCTACTTCGATAATCTTCAAAGTTTTTTTTTTGTTCTTGATCTTCCATCTGCAGAGCATCTTCATTTTTCCTTTTCATTGGTCGCCTGCCGCTTCTGTCTGGCCAGGGGAGCCACGACTTCTGCAACGACATGTTCGCTTGTTTGCCACCCGTAGGTGGTTTGGTTCTAGGCATTTTGTTTGGCACTCTTGAGTTTTTACCATGGCCACTCAATGAAATCATCAATGTGAGGGGGAAAATTATATAGTTAGCCGTGGATTATCCTCGAAAAATAATGAGTAACATAGATAGATGAAAATAATGGACATAATATCTTTGATATTCTATTGTTTTCACATTTTTTGTTTTTTGTTGTGTTTACATCTACTACCATTTATAGATACAATAGAGAATATTCTACTGAGTACAAAAATATTTTATTCCCTTAGATTTCTTCTATCAATCTTAACTGAAATATGTAGAAAGGCAATCAGACTCAGTTGATTCTATTTGAAGTTTGCGATTGCTTTGCTATGGTGTCTATCTGTACCTTTTTCTGATTGGTTTTCAGTTTATCTGTAGGTGACATGGCAACTAACTCATCGATTCTCTTTAAATATATTCTCGTTGTGAGGAAATACATGCCCGTTCTATCGCTATATAGATGTTTGTTGACCTTGTAAATGTATCCATTGCTAATGTAAATGTTATGTTTACTATATAAATATGCCCGTTCTTATGTAAATATTTTCCCGTTCTGAGGTAAATATGTTTTTGTTCACTGTGTAAAGATGTTCATTGTCATCTTTAAATATATTTTCATTCCCGGCTCTTGATACGCGCCCATTCTTCGTACATATGACCACCTTATGATGCCTTTTGGGGTATTGTTTATCTATGGTACATAAATTTCCTTTACACTGACTTTATGCATTTGTAACTTAAATACATGACCGTGTCTCACTCCATATTCATAATGATAATTAACATGATTGTGCTTTTTTTTATAAGGTAATTGCAGATAGGAAACAATATGTGCACCAAGACATTTATTGTCAACTAAGGTAGTACCTCATTTTGACACTCAAAACTTTCTTAACATATAATTAAATTGTAAATAAATGAAGTCAACAAATGATAACATATAAAATAAATCAGTATAATCTAAAAGAAAATTTATGTGACTAGTTGTATCTCGCACAAATCATAATTGAATGAATTGGAACAATGTGTATGACTAGTTGTAGCCGTCTAAAAGGGTCTTTGGATGATTGTTGATATATATGATCTAGAGTGTACATCTATAGCAAATATATATTAAGGTTCTGATTGACTGGAATTGAATGATGCAACCTTATTGAAACGACATCTATAGAAGCTATTAAACTCTCATACAAAATGAAATTAGAATTCTAATTCCAAAACACCTTTTTGCTTGAGTAATTCTGAATCAACTAAGTTATTAACTAGGCTTTAAGTGATAAAGTGAAGTGTCATTCATTCATACGTCAATGTTTTAATCACTTTAATATAATGAATAGAAAAATACGTGTTTCACACGTGTTAAATAATCTAAAATAATTGTATGATTTGAAATTAATAACTATCTTTCAAACTTGTTGTAATCTTATATACATTAACTTGTTTATAATATTTAAATTTTATTATATAACATTACTCTTTGAATAGTATAGAAAATAATTTATTCCATCAATTCGTCATATTCTTAAAAAATAACTATCGTATTAAGAGATAGTTAACATATAATGTCTTTCTCTTCACTCATTTATATGAATTTTTCATGTTCCCAATATCACCATTATTACAACATGTTTAATTTATGAATTTCTAACAAAAAAATATTATTGATTTAAAAAGAAAAATTCATTGCACAAAAAATCTCAGAATTTAATCTTCATGGACACTCATTTCTACCTTCATAATATCATGTAACTATTTAGTTTTACTGACAATTTAAAAAGAAATTATCGATAAGTAGAAAATATAATTTTATTATATGAATTAAATGATAAAAAATGTGAAATACTCAAATTGAACTATATTTTAGGAGGCAATAAAAGGGTAAAAAAGAAAATTAAAAGTTTCTCTCCTTTCTTTAAGCCTCTTTAATATAGTAAGATGATTTACCTATTCAGCATAAGAATGAATGACAAAACATTTGATTACTTAAAACTTGTTTAATGACTTGATCAATTTAGAATTACTCTTCATACTTCTATATATTTATAAATTAGATACTTGTAAGTGTCTTACTTATAGACATAGCGGAATTAACACATATGTGCAGTATTATTAACCTAATGGGAAATGTAATGATATAGAAAAGTATGAATATTTTTGTTTTTAGTCAAAGTTGCAAAATGTATTAGGATTGAGAGATATTATTGTTCGAATCTTCATACTCATGATGTGAGTGTTGGGTTTAAACAATGTATCAACATCTCGTTTAAGGAAAGCACATATATGGTAGGCAAGGGAAAAAAGAATCATATCTGAGTATGCCATGAAATTTTGGCAAGTACGTTAACCCATTCTACCTTACCAAAATTGAATTGTAATATTGTTCTTTTAAGAATCAGAAGTATGTGAGATCTCATGAAATATTTTCTTGAGATTAATCATTCAATCCAAACAGACAAAATGCCAACTGACCAAAAAATCCACTTCCTCATAGTCTCTATAGCAATGCAAGGCCACATTAACCCCATGCTCACCTTCGCTAAACGCCTTGTTTCAAAGGGCATCCATGTCACCTTCGCCATCAACGACGTTGCACGCCACCGCCTCCTCAAACACACCACTGCCGCCACCGAAGGCATCAACAAAGACGGTTTGAATTCGATCGACCTCGAGTTCTTCTCAGACGGCCTAAGCATAGACTTCGACCGGGACAATGATTCGGCTACTTTCATCGACGCGCTTCGAACAATCGCTTGGAAAAGCCTGTCATCTCTCATTACAAACTTAAGGAAAGAGAAGAAGTTCTCTTGTGTTATTGTGAATCCATTTTTCCCATTTGTGATTGATGTTGCTGCAGAGCATAAAATCCCTTGTGCTGTTCTTTGGATTCAATCTTGTGCTGTATTCTCCATTTACTATCATTTCAACAAGAATTCAAAATCTTTCCCCAATCTCGGGAACCCGAATGAAACAGTAAGTTTTCCCGGATTATCAATGTTAAAGGTAAAAGATCTTCCTTCCTTCATCCTCCCTCCATCTCCTCCTCAGTTCATAACATTACTATCAGATTTTCTCCAACGTTTGGAAAACGTCAAATGGGTATTGGCGAATTCGATTTACGAGCTCGAAAAAGAGACGGTAAATTCATTATCTTTACTCTCTCCAATTCACCCGATTGGGCCATTGGTGTCATCAACTCTGTTTGGGAAAGAAGAAATATCTGCCCCCATAATGGATATGTGGACTGCGGAAGATTCATGCATAGAATTTCTCGAGAAACAAACACTATCCTCAGTGATCTATATCTCATTCGGAAGCTTAATCGTATTGTCACAAAGTCAGATAGAAAAAATAGCAATTGGGTTGAAAAACAGCGGGAAACCATTTCTGTGGGTGGTGAAGCATAAAGAACAGAGCACTGATAAAAAATCAGAGATAGAATTTCCATCTGGGTTTTTAGATAACACAAAAGGAATAGGCTTGGTGGTGAAATGGTGCCCACAAGAAAAAGTTTTAAAGCATAAAGCTTTGGGATGTTTTTTAACTCACTGTGGGTGGAATTCGATGCTTGAAACATTGGTTAGTGGTGTGCCTGTTATAGCCTATCCAGAATGGTCAGATCAGCCGACGAATGCGAAGCTTCTTGTTGATGTATTTAAAGTAGGTGTGAGAATGAGAAGAGGAGAAGACGGAGTTGTTAGTAGTGAAGAGGTGGAGAGGTGTATTAGAGAGGTGAGTGATGGGGCGACGGCGGCAGAGGTGAAGAGGAGAGCAATCGAATTGAAGGAAGTGGCGAAGAAGGCGGTGGAAGATGGGGGTTCTTCTCAGCAAAACTTCGATAGGTTTGTTGAAGACATCGTCGGATTGGCCAATGTTGTTAGTGAGTGAGGGAGTTTGGCTTTTGCCGCATTAGATGAGATTTCATTGGATTACCTGGTTGCTGCGTTTCTAGAATTGTTTTCTTTTATTAATACAGTGTGACTCAAAATTCTGAATACAACTATACAAGTAGTGTGGAAAGGGAAGAATCTTTTGTTTTCTGAAAATTATCTTTGATATTTTGGGAGACTACTTGCTACAATAGTGGGTCTTAAAAATTTGAATACTTTTTATTTGTTTAATGAATTTTATTATTTTAATTTAATTTGATAAACTTTTTAACTTAATTTTAAAAAATAATAACTTAGTACCCGAGTCATGTCTGATTCATATGGAAGCTACATCCAAAGTCTCATGCAAAAACCATGCAGAACCTACATGCTCTTCATCAAGCAGTAGGTCTGCACAATCCCTTTCAATAGGGGCGTGCACGGGATGGGAGGGGACAGTTTTTGAGTCTTTTTGTCCCATCTCGTGTTGAGAGGAAATTCCGATCGGGACGGGACGAGACGAGACAAGGATCGGGATGGGACAAGATGGGTATTTTGGATAAAACTTTAAAGGTTAAAACCTAAAATTGATTTAAAGTTCAAAACATTAAAATGTTAAAAATTAAAAAACTAAGGGTTAAAATTTAAAAAATTAAGGGTCAAATTTGTAACAAGTAAAACTGTTGGGCTATTGTTCGATTTAACCATATTGAAAATGACGGACCAGGCATTGACATCGGGCTTCGACCGTGACTGAGTGTTGTTCGATTTAACCATATTGAAAATGACGGACCTGGCGCCGACACCAACCTTTGACCGCGACCAAATCGAGTCTGATTTAACCATATTGATTGAAACAGACGAGGCGATGACACCGGGCTTCAACCGCGACTGAGTCGGGCTCGATTTAACCATATTGAAAATGATGTTGAAGTTTATTCATGCAAGTCTTATATGATAACAAAAGCTAGATCAATGCAAGCATAAATATTGTAGTGTCCATTGATTTCCAATGGATGTACTTGTTGGAGTATGTCCATAAAATAGCGTGTAATAACTATTTATTTGTATTTAGTTATTTCTCAGACATTGATACTATCGAATTCATGTGAATAAATTGAAAGTTTTATTTTAAATTAAAGTGTGTTTATAAATTACTCAAGTCTTGGAATTTTCATAAACGAAAGAAGAGTGAAGATAGAAACGTCTCCAGACGAACTTTTTGAGAAGATTCAGAATGATATTCACAGTTTCAAGATCGATTGAGCAATGAAAGTCTTGACTTATAATGCAAGTGAGCTGATTAGACACCATCAACACCACGCATGATTGCAAACATCTTAAGAGAATCTTATGATGATTTTTTTATTATTTATATATATTTTTTTAAAATGGGCCATTGTGGTCATCTCTATCATCCTTCAAAATACTCGCGGACTAAGATGATATATTGACAATGAAATATCAAGCATATGATAGAGAAAATGGAGTGCTTTTTTATACTGGATCATGCTCCAATATTCAACTTATGTCGATGGCAGAGACAAATAAATCATTTTTCTTATTTTACTTCTTTTCTTCACTGCTAATTTTATAAGATATTCAATAGTGTTCTTTCGAGCTTTTGCTATGAATATACTGCTCTGTAACTTCAGTCCTACCTCTTGCTTATGGTGCGTTCTTAAATTATTACCATGAGCTCAAACTTTTTTTTACCCACGATGTCCTTTCAGGTTTTCACCATGACCGCAAACTTTTTTTTTTTTTTTTATCAAAAGTCATGCTTCTAAGTTATTCCAAGACTAATTTACAATTTCATCTACATGCCCAAATTGTAGTGGAGAAAAGAAATGAAGAAAGCAAGAATGATATAATGGATACTGTGACTGAAATGTTTTTTATTGATCAAGAAATGGTGATAAACAGAGTTTTGAAAAGATTATGAGAAAACAAATAGTGGAATAAGACGTTTCCCAGTTCTCAGAATGACTCTTTTGAGAACTAAAAGCATTTGACATAACTTTGCTCTCCACACTCGTAATGATAATTCTTTTTTTTTCTTTTTTGGGAAAGGTGATGTCTAATGACAGTCATCATTGAGGTATTATCTTATTCAAAACCACACTCTTATTGTAGATAGATCTTCTTAGTCCGGAGAGGACTTTCATCTGAACAATAATGTAGGCTAGGATTTATACGTTACAAAAAAAGGATATTAAATGCTCAAAACTCAAGTTGAAAATGTATGTCCAAACTGTTGATCAACGTTGATGATTTTGCCAAACAAGGGCTGCCCCAGTGTAGGTTTTGACATTTTGTATTGAGAAACCAAAATGGAAGAGTTGTATAAGAACTTTTTGCAACAACTACTCACAGTTTGGGAAAATGCATTTAGAGTTTTTGTTGAACAAATTTTATTTGAGAAACTTTTTAACTTTTAAGACGTACTTTGACAAAATGAATAATTGTCTGAGTGTAGGGATAAGAGTGTTTGGGATAGTCGAAACAACGCCTCTCCATCATTTCAATCAGAAATAAATTCAATAAGAACACAACCTCAATTAAGAATAATATCCTTTTGTAATGTCTTCATTCACCATACAAAAGATTCTCCTCACTTTCATTTGCCTCTTCACTAAGAATGAGATTGTTGAAGCTATAAATGATATTGCTTATGCTTTCACTTTTAAAATCATCATTCCTAATCTGAGTTAGTTTGTTGGGTGAGAGGAAAAAAATGGGAGAGATGCAAGATTATGACATCAATGAAGGAAGAATTGGAAATGTATTTATTAACTTTGAAATGAACATAAATACAAATGAAGACTAGATTTGAAATTAGGAGACGGCTAAAAATAGTTGAAACACGATAGGGACATGTATGACAAAAGTTCTTTTTTCATACATTGGGTAGAGATTTTAGGAATTTGTCATTAGATCGTCACTATTGAAAGTCCCTAAAAAGCATTGGCAACTCAGTGGCATACCAGTTATTGAACCCATGATCAGGTTAACAATGATAAGTGGAAGCATCAGTGTATTGCATCTATCAAAACATTCACCACATCAAATTGTTCCATCATCACATAAAGAGAAATGCTCCACACAATTTATAGTGGCGTTCTCATGATTTGGTGGAGAGTCAAAACTAATTATGGGTTGTACTCACCATTCTTGAAGTTTAGCCAGTCAGCTTTAACCAATGTCTGAAAATATACTTTTTGATGGTATGCAATTCTCAGTTGAATGACCTATTACTCCAGCATGATAGTCAAATCGAGCATTTGGATCATATCACCTAAGATATGGAAACTGAATGAGATCATATGGAGCTTGCATAAATTAATTATTCTAGATCAGCTGTTGTAAAAGCTTTGCGCAAGATATGAAAATTATAACATACTGGGTGAATCTTTGATATTTCCACTTCCTCTTTGGTTCTAATCTATATGAACAACATTATGCATCTGAATTTGTGGTCTCAAACCATATCTAGTGTTATTATGCAAGTTGATCGCCGAGAGTGATATTTGTATGGAACATACAAGGCATATGTCACATATGATTTCCATGTTGAATTTTTTTATTTCATTTTAGAAAATGGTTAAAACTTCCATCTTATGATGGATATTCTTAATTTACTATCTATACATCCCCTTCTTTTCGCTTCGACTGTGGACCCTTTTTATAGAGGATGCATTGGATACGACGATGAAATTCTACCATTCTTTATTCCATATTCTATTCTTTCACTAGTCACAAATAATGTTTGAGAAGCTGTTTGAATAATTTTCAATCATCCTATCATAGAATAAAGATCTCAATGTATTGATAAATATTGCATCCATTTCCTTTTCTGATAAGGCAGGTTATACTTGAGCAGTTAATTCCCTCAACCTTTCACATATTCTTTAAGGCTTTTGTAGGCTTTTTCTCTAACTTTGCAAATCAAGATGAGCAGGAGCTATGTCTATGTTGTACTTGTACTGTCTCAAGAAAGTGTCAGTTAAGTCTTTCCACCTCTGAATATGTTGATTATCCAACTGGATATACCAGGGAGATGCAACCCCCATCAGGCTGTCTTGGAAAAAATATCAACAACTTATCATCATGCACGCATGCAACCATTTTTCTGCAATACAAAATAAGGTGACTCCTTGAGCATTTGCTACCATCATATTTTTCAAATTCACGTAGTTTGAATTTGTGAGGGATGGTTACATCTAGGACTAAACACAACTACATTAATGGTACTGTACACATGCGATCCTTCAATAGCACCCGACCTCTCTTCCAGAAAATCCAACTTATCTCTCGTCAGTAGATCTTCGCTTGGTTTGGTAACAGCCTCTGGGCCTTTACGTTATCAATATCAGGTATGATGATTGGTTCATTATCATGTTCACCTTGTAGAGTGAAAGATTGATTTGTGGCCATGTGCCATTGTCGATGTGTTGTACCCACCTTTCCCCGCCTGCATCATTTCCTGGATATTTGGAAATGAATAGTACTGGTAATGATGAATCATATTGAAATTGATAAGCCTGATGACATTAATAGATTGGAGTGAACCCATGAGGGTAAAATGGGTATTATCTGGAAGTTGATCTTGTGATGATTGAGCCTCTTACAGACTCTCAAAACAAGCTTTTACTATGCTGGCGGTGAAGAGTTCTAGGACTCTGGCCATTTGCACTTTGAACTCTGTGATTTTTTGTTTCATTTCCTCTCATGATTGCTATTTTTCTTGCCCATCCATAACTCTAGCTTGAGATCATGTTTTCTTAGGATGATGGAGTTGCACAAGTGAGATTTTTTATTTTTTTTGAAACAATTAATGAAACAATCTAGATTAATGTATGCGTGAAGGGATGAATGAACTTACAATGCATGAAGAAAATAATGGATGAATAATGCATGAAGCGAAGAATGAATCCTCTAATGCATGAAGTAATTATGAACTTATGATGAATGAAACAGAGACAAAACATGAATTTAAACAATGTAATGGATGATGTTAATGTCAATGAAAACAATATGAAGTGAAAAATATATTGTCACTAAAAGACCTTATTTAACTTGTATGCTAAAATGACAATAATACCAATGTTGCATGAAGTAATGAAAATGATAAATCTATAATGAGTATGATGATAAGGATGCTGCTGCTGATGATGATGGCTGATAAAAAAATATGGCAGATAAAAGATAGAACAAAATAATTCAAAGTGTTGTATCTAGCACTAGGACGACCCTAGTATTTGTTTTCACTTGACCGTAAGGTGGATTTTAAAGTTGTCTAGAAGTGTGTGGTTAGGGTCTAAAGCTCTTACCAAGTCTTTCAGGTTATCCACAGTGTTATCCAAACAGAATAACAAGGCCACTAAGGAATTCCACTACTAATTCTCGATAATCCTAAAGGGAAAGCCTAGGTATGGGGCTATTGTATGTGTATGGAATTAGAAATTATGCAAAGAAATATACACAAAAAAAACAAACTATATACAACTACAAGCATGAATAAGAATACCAATGAGTCGAATAAACAACAAAGAGCCACACAAAGGGATAACATATGATAAAATTTTGGGTTGACTCTCCATCGATCTAAAACTAGTTAGACCGATCACGTCCATAGTGGAGTTGACAAGTTGTCACAACGTGCTTGCGACGATTGAAAGATCATTTTGGAAAAAAAATCAGAGTCGCCACCAATTATTTTAGGGCATGTTTAACGGTCACCCAATTTTAAAAAAAAAATTTGATCTATGAAAAGTCAAAGTTGGTTTGAGAGTCATTTATGTGTTGGGAATGTATTAGCACCACACAACATCCATTGTTAAGAATGTTACAAATTCAATCAAATTCTATCCAAATTATTTTAGAAAAATGTATAAATAAAAAAGTGAAAGAATTTTATTTTTTAAATGTTTAATTAGGTATACCTTGTGTTGTAAAAATCGAACAAGATACGCGACCCTTAATGGGTGGTTCAAGAACCATTGAAAAGTATTTATTTTTATATTTTTATTTTTTTAGAAATCAAAATATTATTGGAGTTATTCTCGGTATCCTAAAAATAAGTTTTCAACTCAGTAGTTTAAGAAATTTGGTATCCTAAAAATCTCGAAGTGAATCAGAATTTTTTAGTAAAAAACTAAATGATAAAGATAAGATGATTTAAATATACATGTTATTATTGTGACTCATGTATATACTTGTTTTCTAAATGTAAGTGAACGAGTCAAGGAAACATATTATCAAAGTGAATTTTAACAACATGATAAGAATACATAAACAAATAACAATCAAACGAAAACAAAATTATGAATAAAAACAAGAATACAATGGAAGAAAAGTACAAAGCTGACAAATTTGATAGAAGAACAAATGGAATGTGTGAAATGTGTGAAAGGTGAATAGTATGAAAATAATGGAAGACATGACAAAAACATGTAAATGTGATAGCAAAAAAATAGTCGAAGAAGAAAATAAAAAGAAAAGAGAAGAAGAAAAAAGAGAATAAACAACAAAAAAAGTACATAGCACGAATACATTGTTTAAGCTGGTGCACCATGGGATAAAACAGCTACAGTTTTGTCCCCTATAGAAGCTGTCTCGCGCAACCCTCAATAGTTTTTTTTTAAAATTTTTAAATCTTTATTAAATTATTTTTAAGTATAAGAATACCATATCAATTTTGACCATAGGCTATGAATTACCATTATTTTCTTTTATTTAATCATTGTTATTCAAATAGAAAAGAAAAATTATGGAGGGTAATTAGTTAAACCAAGCGTCACAAAAAAATAAGTATAAGAAATATCAAAACAAAATATCTTTTTTATATAAATATAAGTTTTTATTATATAGTCTACTAGTTACCATTATTTCTTTTTCTTCAATCATTGTTATTCAAATAGCAAAAGAAGAATCATAGACGATAACTAGTTCAACCGAGTATTTTATACATTTTTATGATAGCTGTTTAACTCTCTACATGGTATTTTATGTATGAGAAATTTCATAGTGATTTTTTTGCATACATTGTACACTTTCAACCTATTAAAGGGTTGATTCACATTGAGTTGATTTACACACACTAAAATAGTTTTATCATCATCCTCATTGATTGAGTTGATCACAAAATATATCTCATTCTCAGATTTGTAAGTTTTTAAAGGAAGAAAATCATTAATGCATTGAAATAAAACTCAAGACCGATTTTCCCCTGTGCAAAGTCCTAACTTGGATCTTCCTACCGCTAATGAGAGGCCATCCCCTCCTTCCGAAGACACCTCCTTGCCACCATATATGAAATATGCCTTGTTTGATTTTCAATCCTCCCTCCTCCCTTTAACAGATCCGTAAGGGCTGATCTGGTAGCAAGAGATCAATTATCAGATGTTGTAAAGGGATTGCCTAGCTAGCGCATATCGAAGAGTTGGAGACTGAGTTCCTACCACTGTAGAAAAAAGCCGTTGATGGATCCATTTCTGTAGGTGGGTCTGAACTACCTATTTCTTAGCCAGAAAAAGATGTGGCCATGAAATAGGGATTAAGTGGAACAACATTGACTGGGTGGTAGAGTCGTGAAAACACTAGTTTCTTCCATATTTGAACCTTAGCTCCATGGAACAATACAATACTACTGAAACATGGAAGAATTAAAATCTTAAATCAAAACATTATGTATGGATGGTATGAACTGCCTAAACAATAATTCTTGAACAACGAACAATCAGAGTAAAAAAAATGAAGAAGGATGAACAAATACTTCTATTTTACTTATGAAAAAAAAAAGAATATACACTACATAAGTATAAAATAAGAAAAGATGAAGAGCAATCATCGATATATCTTTTCAACTAAGGTCTAAGAAATTTGAAATATTTTAAGAAAAAAAATGAAAGAAGGTGAAGAGTAATAAATGATAAACTTTCTCTCTAAGAAAACCTCTTCTATTTCTCATTTTCTCACTCTAAAAAGACATCTTCTCTTTTTCTCAAAATCCTCCTCTCTTTCTCTCTCCAAAAGACCTTTTATTCTTCTCCAAAGATCTCCTATCTTTCTCTCTCCAAAAGAGCTCTCCTTCAAGTGAAGACCCCCTCCTAATTTATTTACAAAGTTAGGGATTTCCTTTTTACTTTTAGTCCTTATGCTCTTTTTTTAGTCTTTAGACTCCTTTTCTTATTTTTAGTCCTTGGGCGATCTTTCTATTTAGACATTGGGCTTTATATAGTCTTAGACTAGTACATGGACCAATAAACAAAGTATATATATAAAAAATATTGGGCATGATAAAATACAGTATCTACACAAAGATTCCTAACAAACTTGCCACACGACTCACCCCCATTGGCTCACAAGGAATAAAGGCTTCAACCAATCATTATTAATGATTGACTATTCTCTTTTCACCAATCATTCTCTAACAAGTTAGATTCAAATGTTATTTATTATTTCTTTGTACTTGTATAAGTACTCTTGGCATATTATAAATTTTAATACTGTTGAATGATAATACTATGAAGCTTTTAGGCTTCATTTCTTCTTCTACCTTTTTCAATATTCCAAGTTGGTATTTGAACCTACCTCACCATTACCAGAATAGTACATTTTGACACTCACAATATATCACTATCACCATCACCAACTTTGTTGGCCTCTCTTAGCAACACATCACTTCCCACAACACACTTCATTCATTCTATGATAACCAGTTCTAAGGTAGGGATAAGAAAGCCAAAGTTGTTTTCTACTACTCTAACATCTCAAGCAGAACATATCGTTGTCACTAAAGCTTTTATAGATCCCTCTTGGAGAGCTACTATGCAAGTTGAATATGTTGCACTAGTAAAAAATCATACCTGGACTCTTATTCCTCAAACTGATGGAATGCCCTTGGTGAAGACTAAGTGGGTGTTTGGACTAAAGATTAATCTCTATAATTAAGCACAAAGTTAGATAAGTGATAAAAGTGTTTCAACAGACCCTTGAAATTGATTATTTTGAAACCTAAACTCCATTGATCAAGCCTTATACAATCAGAATCATTCTTACCGGGATTGTCTCCTATAAATGGGATATCCAAAAATTGGATATCAACAATGCTTTCCTAAATGGAAAACTTCAGGAAACAATTTACATGGAACGACCTCTTAGTTTTGAAGATCACAGCAACCTCTTAGTTTTGAACTTATCAAACCAAGCTCTCTACAGCCTCAAGCAGGCTCCGAGAGCTTGGTTTGATAAGCTCAAGACTGTCATTCATAAGCTTGGATTCAAGAATTCTTACTCTAATAGCTTACTCTTCATTATTCATTTAGGGTCTGACATCACCTCTAATACTCAATTATGTTGCTAATATCTTGGTAACAAGTTTCTCTCCTATCAATACAACAAGTCATCAGTCACCTCTGCTATCGCTTTGTCCTAAAAACATTTGGTTCCCTTATTTATTTCTTAGTCTTTGAGGCACACAAGGACTTTTAGGATCTTTACCTGACTCAGAGCAAGTATATTGAGGCTTACTCCATAGAGCGTAAATGGCTACTTCAAAATCTAGTCTAACACCTTCTTAGAACCTACACCGTATATGAGCATTATTGGTGCCTTTCAATATCTCACTATGACAAGTCCTAGCATAGCATTTGCAGTGATTAAACTAAGCCAATTCATGTCTTCTCCAACCATTAATCACTGGAGGCTTGTAGAAGAATTCTGAGATATCTAAAGGGAACTTCAAACCTTGGTCTTCTGTTTAAAGTGGCATAAAGACTCAAGCTAGAGGCTTACTCTGATGCTAGAAGACAGGAGATATCAAGTGGAATGTGTTTTTTACTTCGAGGCAAGTTGATTTCTTGGAGTTCAAGAAAATAGAAGGTGGTTGCTCGATCTAGTATATAATCTGAGTATCGAGCCCTTGCTAGCACTGTCAAAGATGTGATCTAGATAGTTTCTTTGTTTAAAGAATTTAAAATTTAGCTTGCAGGTCTTTACAATGGTATGATAGTCAGAGTGTTGTTGCACTAGCTACTAATATAGTTTTCCACTCTTAGACTAAACGCATTGAAGTAGACATTCATTTTGTTCGAGATAAGGTGCTGTCAAAAGAATTGGATATAAAATTTGTGCCTTCTGCTTCTCAAATTGCAAAATGTACTCATTAAGGCACTACCACCTTCTTCTTTTTAGTATCTTCGTGTTAACTCCTTACTACGCTTGAGGGGGGATATTGAAGCTATACCTGAGTCCTCGGCTTGGAGGACGCTTGTCGAAGAAGCCTTTTGGAGGCGTCTTGGAGAAGCTTTGGGAGACATAAAGTCTGTCTTTGATTGGACAGAAGGGAGGCAACCTTGACATAAAGCGTTCAACATAAAATGTCAAAATTACATGACAGAGGCCGTCCTGACATCATCTCATGACAATTGGGCCGGTAGTACACTACTATCGGCTAGTAATAATGGTCTTATGTTTGGGATTATCCAAGCTCTCTTTGTGGGATTTTATTCCTCCCCTTCATGTGCTCGAGTCTGTGTAACCCGAGTATCCTCCATGTGCTGTCAATTCTTTCCCCAAGGCTTTCCTTCATTGAGGCCCCCTAATGTGGCATAACACATGTCATTGCGTCATTGGTTGTTGGCAAAACACCCATAGGAGTTACCCCTAGTCAAGAGGCCCCTTATAACCGGGTCTGAAGACTCCATCATCTAAGCTAGAATTAACTTGCCTTATTCGTCAAGGGAGATTGTACTGAATGGAAATAATAATTTGACCATTTTCACGTCATTTCTCCTTTTCCTGGTTGGGCTTTTTCCAAATCTGGAGAAATAGAAAGCAAGTTGAATTCCTTTTGTTTTTAGCCATATGACTTTTCCTTTATCATCTATCCAAGCGTTCTTACTCTGGATAAATTCTTGAGTTGAAGCGCTCATCAGAAGCCTTATCCTTTCGTGCTCTAATGCTCGTTAGATATCATTGCCCCTGATGTCAAGATTGCCTAGGATGAGGCTTTTCCTTAACCTTGTCAGACAGGAATGAGTGCTTGGTGGTCATTAATTTCCTTGATCTAGTAGGGCGTTCTTGCTTTGGAAAACATCTTTCCTTGATGTCTAGTTAAGCGTGCCTACTCCGACTAGACCCTTGAATCTCATCTGCTAGCATGATAGCTCGGTAGACATCTTTACTTGATGTCTAGCCAAGAATGCCTGCTCTGGCTAAACTTTTAAATCTCGTCTGTGAGCATGAGTGCTTGGCATACATCTTCCTTTGATGTCTAACTAGACGTGCCTGCTCTGGCTACTCCAACGAATCTCATTTGTGAGCATAAGTGCTTGCAGACATCTTTCCTTGATGTCTAGCCAGGCGTGCCTACTCTTGCTATACCCTTAAATCCCGTCTGCGAGCACGATTGCTCTGCAGACATCTTTCCTTGATGTATTGCCAAGCGTGCCTGCTCTAGCTAAACCTTTAAATCATGTATAAGTGTATGAGTGCTTGCAGACATCTTTCCTTGATAACTAGCCAGACATGCCTGCTCTGGCTAGACTCTTGAATCCTGTTTGCAAGCATGAATGCTCGACATAAATCTTTCCTTGATATCTAGCGAGGCATGCTGCTCTGGCTAGATCCTTGAATCCTATTTGCGAGAATGAGTGCTCGACATACATCTTTTCTTGATGTCTACCTAGGCGTGCCTACTCTGGGTAGACCATTGAATTCCATCTATGAGCATGAGTGCTCGACACACATCACTTTTTACCTTAATGTCTAACCAGGCGTGCCTGCTCTGGCTTGACTCGTGAATCATGTCTGCGAGCATTGTGCTCGACATACATCTTTCCTTGATATCTAGCCAGGCGTGCTTTCTCTAGCTAGACCCTTGAATCCCATCTGCGAGTATGGTGGCTTGACAATCATCACTTTTTACCTTACTATCTAGCCAGGCATGCCTTCTCTAGCAAGCTCATGAATCCCGCCTGCGAACATGAGTACTCATCAGACATCATTTTTTAATCCTGACTAGCGGGCTCGAGAACCACATTAGTAATCACTTTTTAAGCCCGACTGACAGGCTTGAGCACCATGCTAGTCAATCACTTCTTAATCCTGACTGGCGGGCTTGAGCACCACGTTAGTCATCACTTTCTCATCCTGACTTGCGGGATCGAGCACCACACCAGTGATCACTTTTTAACTCCACTGACTGGCTCGAGAACCATGCTAGTTATTACTTTTTAATCCTCCATCGTACGTCGTAGAAGAATCGATCTACGACATGTTTTGTTTTTCCATAAAAGTAGATTCACTAAAAATGACCTTATAAGAGGTTAATCCTAAATAAGAAGATTGTTTTAGCTGAAAAAGGAGACATCTTATCTGACCGATGTAGATGAGTACATGATATTCGTTGTTCGTTATACTGAGGTGGAGGGATAAAGACAACTGAGTTTTTATTTTCTGAGCTTTGCCCTTCATTTTCTTGTTTGGGCATCTCTCCTTCCGAGCTTCATCTTTGCCTTGATAGCGATATCCCCTGAGCTGGACATTCTACTCGGGGGTAAGTGTGGACTTTTCCTGAGCCGGGCCTTTTCGGATTCCTCTAAGGGGTTATTCCTCGGACAATGCGTCAATTGCGGGCTCATTGCCTGTGAGTTTATCCACTTTATACGGGGGCTTTATACACATCTAGCAACTATTTAAAAACTTAATACAAATAGACAACTTAATCATGAAAATAGTCAAATTTATTGGCCCACTAACGAAAACTACATATCGTCCTATTATACTCATTTACTATTTTTTAACAAATTAAAAAAATGAAAACTCTCATAAGTTATAAATGCTATTGTTTTTCTGAAAGTTTTCATAAAATGCTATCATTTTCCTAAAATATTTCTCTCTTATTATATATATAGAGATTTAATTAGTAAAATTGAGAATCCAAAATTAAAATAAGAATATCTGAAGAGACTTAGGAAAGTAATTCTAAATAAAGAAAATATTAAGTCTAATAATAACAATACTGCAAGCCTTTCGCAAACTCTTGAAAAATTCAATAAGGTTAACGAAAATGAAAAAGAAGTGACCTTCTAGGAACTTCAGAAAGAAATCAAAAATATTAAAATTTAAATAAAAGAATTAAAAATTTAAATACGGAAATAAAAGAAGAATTAAATCTTTTAAAAATAGAGAATTTAATTAATAAACAAGAATCTAGTGAACCTAGTAAATTACTAATTTCTGATAATCAGGTTGAATAACCTATTATAACAGTCAAGATGATGATAACTTCATCCAAATACATAATCACATCAAAATTAAAAAGTGCCACATAATGGTCAGAATAATTATTTAAGATTTTGATTTCACGATAATGGCTCTTGTTGATTCATGAGTAGATTTGAATTGTATGCAGGAAGGACTAGTTTCAACCAAGTACTTCAAGAAAATAAAAGAATCTTTATCCTCTGCCAATGGTACTCGCATGCATATCAATTATGAAATATCTAAAGTTCATATTTGTCAAGACGATGTATGTTTTAAAACTTATTTGTCTTAGTAAAAAATATGACTGACAAAATTATTTTAGGTTTACCATCCATTTGCCTGTTATATCTTTTTATCACATAGTATGATGAGATAATTACTTATCCCTTGGATGAACGTGTAAAATTCAAATTTCTTTCTTTTTCTCACAATGAGAATTTGAAAGCTTTGAAACAAAATTTTGTTTTTAAGTCCATAAACTTAACTTCTTGTGAGAGAACAATTATATTTTCTACAAGAAAAAAATCAAAGAACATGCTTTTCAAAATCAAGCTAAAATCATTGAACGAGGAGTTTCTCGTTTAGTAATTGATCATAAGCCCCTTAACGATGTTTTGGAATGGATAAAATATTCAATATCAAACATAAGAGATTTAATCAACAGACTTAGAAATCCTGATGTATCCTCTAAGATTAGCATAAAATCTGAATGTTGGCAAATCCAGATAAATAAGACTGAAAAATACAATATTATATTTGATAATTATAAATGCATGCCATTCGATTTTAGATTTGCTCCAAGTAAATTTCAGAATATAATGATTAAACTCTTTAATCGATTTACTGATTTCTCAATTGATTGCATTAATAATATTCTTATTAGGCAATACTAGTTGCATTTCTTGATTGTTTGCATTAACCAATATATTAAACAATATTGGAAATACTTCAAATTGTTTGCCAAGATAATAAAATAAAATAATTTAATTATCTCTACAAACTTGTAGATTTCTAGAATTTGAAATTATTTCATTATTAAAATAATTGATCAAATCATACAATTTGTTTTGATTAATAAATCTACAAAACATGTTTTGAAATTAATTTTAAAATATAGTTTTGCCAGGTAATAACCCATTCCTAGCAATTATGATTTTAATATTTAATTTATCCAATATATTAATGATTAAACGTCTCACTCTTTTACCTGTAATATTTCGTAGGGAATCATTCCAGAATTTTACAATGGAGGAATTTGACCTCCTAGTATATGGAAAGGGAGAGCCTAGAATATTTAATCAAAATTCTTTCAAAATCAAGAACCTCAATGACAGCGCAACCGTCTTTTGTTCAAAATCCTCATTCATTGATTATGGTCATAATGAATTTGAATATCCAAGAAATGACTAGATTAATAAATTAGATAAAAGTTTAGAAGATGTTAGGTTGAAGTATGAATTTAATGCAGCCTTAATTCAATGGTACGGAAAATGGGGAAAATAGGGTTTCACAAGGATAATGAAATCTGTTATGATAACAGTAAAATTTTAACTGTAAACTTATTTGGACAAGCAATTTTTAAAATTGAATTTTCAGACAAAACAATGAAAGAATTTCTAATGCTAGAAGGAACTTTCTTCGTCATGCCTGATGGATTTTATAAAAACCATAGGCATGAACCAGAAGAATCAGCATTACTTTCAGAAAACATGTGAAAATGATGAATGGTTCAATAATAGAAGAGTTTTTGACTCAACAATTGGCCCTTAAGGCCCAAATCAATGAGGAGTCTTCTATTCCAAATTAAGCTCAATCAACAATACTTGGGTCCATCAAATCCAATCACCGATCAATCATAATCAACCAATTTTTTGACACATTCTCAATATCCTTTGATGCCTAATCACTTTTAGAATACAAGAAATCATCATTTAATTTTCAAAAAAATGACCAGCAAAAATCTCTTTCATATTGAGCCTCCATTCGCTCATTTGAGGGATCCTGCTCAGATTGCCAAAGCATATTTCATCCCCAAAATTCATTATGTTCCTGGACATAATAATACAAATCTCAGTTTCTATAGAGACATTCTCTTAAAAAATATTCATAAAAATTAGCTCAATAAAAAATTCTGAAGAAAGAATTATTTTGACTATATTTATGCATGTCATAAGATTTCCTTACATCAGAATAGTGATTTTTCTCACTTTTGGTTTTTAAATTTTGATAATAATTCAAAATTGACTTTTCTAATTGGTTCTTAAAATGGTGGTCCATTCATGGTCTTACCTTAGAACTTTTTCCAACTGATTTACAACAATGTTTCAATTTATTTTTAAAGGTTTACAAGCCCTCACCAACTAAAGTTTCCTTTTCCCAAATACTTTATTTTTCAATAAAATGCAAAAATACCTTGGATTTTAAAATGAAAATACTTGGTTGAAAATGGAATTCTCATCAGAAAATATTATGTTAAATGGTGAAAAAGTTGAATACCCAAAAAATAATCACGTCCATCAATTATGAATTTGCAAATGTTCATCCCATTATGAGACTAGCAAATCCTTTTATCCAAGCTCCATTAAAAATTAGTGAGCTCATAAACCCAGATCCACAAATCAAACCATCCAATCCAAATTTAAATCCATAACCAAATCAGAATCCTCTTCAAAGGGTAAATCAAAGGCCACAGAGCCAAAATCTAAATTGGAGAAAAAATTAATTCAAAAAAGGCTTCTCATTTTGGAAGATAATGATAAATCTGACTCTAAATCATCCAAAAAGTCAAGATTACTACTCATCCAGAAAGGTTACTCTTCAGCAATTGTAGACCCATTTGACAATATCAATACCAATAATGATGAATAAATTCAGATCAGTTAATGAATGAATCAAAGAATTCACCAAGGCGAAATGCCAATGTTTTAACAAAATAATAATCAAAGAATCATGGTAAATTTAGAGATATATTATAGTGACACCTTAGTACAGTGCAACAGTCATAATGATCTTCAAGGCAAGCAATTATCAGTAGCACTAGTCACAATGACTTTTGCAGGCAATAATTATAATTTCCGCAAAATCAACAACCAAAGCACAACAATCCAATATGACAAATATAAAGGAATCCAATGTGAAACAGTCTCAATAACATTTCAGCAACAACAATCATGGCAAAGCAATTATGAAGACACAAAGACGGAGATAATGATTATCATAGAATCTTTACATTTTGTCTTATTCTGTAATAATTGTACTAATTGTCAAATAATTAGGTAGCTATTCATGCTTTTACTATTCTTAGTCAAAAGTAGACAAAAGTATAAATGTAAAATGTTTTTACTTTTGTAGAATAGAATAGTTCAGGTAAGTTATGGGTTTCTGGTGAACTCCATTTTCCTTGACTATAAATAGGTAGCCCTCTCTCATTTGTTCCTCAAAATTCGTCTTCAACTCTTAAACTGTTTGAGAGAAAAACTGATTTTTGAGAACAGAGCTTTCTTCCTCCCTCTTCTGTAAATCTTTCTTCTTTCTTTTTTCCTTCAACATTAATTAGTGAGTGGGAGCACTAATTAATCGTTGTCAATAATTACGGTTTGTGTAAGTTTTTAATCTTATACTTGAATACATATCTACTCTTTTCTTGAATTATTCTTGCATCTTAACACCCCCTCTCTAATTGCTTTAAATACTTGATTCTGCATCTTTGAATTAACTTTAAATATTAAAACTAGTGGTTACCAAGTCCTAGAAGGCACCCAACCCCTAGCTTTACTCTTTAAAATTCACTACAAAGTTACCAAAATAAATATGAATTTCTAAGCCATCATTAGTAGTCCAAAGAATCAAACCCTATTGATTCAATCTAGCTAAAGTAATGCCAATATTAGAGTTCCTAAAACAATTAGGTGGTCTGATAATAATTTGCCTTCAAATTGGTTTTTAACTAATGAGAGTCAACCTACTCCAATTCAAAGACCAATTGATGATGTAGATTACATCCAGTAGTACATGGATGATACTATTAAAATTAACTTTCAATCATCTTCTAATTCTAGTCCACAAATTAGGGAGTATTTGATAATAAGTCTGAACAATCTGTCAAAGTCGAAGCACCTACTGAATCAGATTTCCTATGAAACCTTCATCCTGTTAATCCTCAACTCCATGATTGTTGTTGTTAAAATGTTATTGAGACTATTGCACATTGGATTCCTTGATATTTGTCATCTTGGATTGTTGTGCTTTGGTTGTTTATTTTGGAGAAAGCATAATTTTTGTTTGCAAAAATAATTGTGACTAGTGCTATTGATAATTGTTTGCCTTGAAGATGGATTAAAGCAAGAGGTTGGGTGCCTTCTAGAACTTTGTAACCACTACTTTTAATGATTTTAAAATATGGGGATCTGCTATACTAACAGACAAATTAGGAAAACAATCAAAATGGATTGGAACATTACAGAGTGAGGATTCAATTAATCCTAGCCTACTATTATTAAAATTTATAAATCTTGCATCTCGCAAGGCTAATAAGATAGAGGTATTTAGGCATCTTCTTGTGACTGGTTTAACTCCAATCTGGACTAAACCAAAATGAAGAAAATTATATCCTTCTTAAATGTGATGCTTTATTGTATCAGGGGAAAGTAATTGGTATGTTTCATGCTCTTTTCCAAGAGCATATATTTTTTCAATTATTTTTACATGATGTTGAGGCTTAAAGGAAGTAACATACCATGTTGATTCGTAAATATTTTTATTAGAGATTTTGGGTATATTTCATACCTTATGATCTACTTGATCATCTTCTATTGAAGTTATTGTAGATCTATTACTACTAGAAGAATTACTTTTAAACAATCTACTCATGGCTCAACTAACCAAATTATTCTTATGATTGAAAAATTTATATTGTATTTTGATTACTAATCTATTGGGGTGTCTTCTACAACCTCCTATTAAAGTCGCTCTCCTCCAACCTGCCTCTACAACCACCCTACCCTGAGGATTTACGTCTCTAAGAGTTCTTACTGAAGTACCTGAAGCTAACCAAATAGAAGCTGATACGTCAGCCTCTGATAAAATAGATTTACAGATTAAATAAACAAATAATATAGATAAATAATCAATTATAAGAATAACCAGCCAGATAAATAATCAATTATAAGAATAACCAGCCACTTGGGTGGAGAGTGAGATTAGATAA
This sequence comes from Datisca glomerata, assembly GCA_003255025.1. Classification (NCBI taxonomy): domain Eukaryota; kingdom Viridiplantae; phylum Streptophyta; class Magnoliopsida; order Cucurbitales; family Datiscaceae; genus Datisca; species Datisca glomerata. The sequence goes on from QANY01010875.1 coordinate 1,776,992, forward strand.
GAAATTATTCATGTACCAATTGAGCAACAATAATAATAATAACCAGCCATAATAGATGGTGAATAGTTTGGCTCTGATACCAAAGATGCGGAATCAAGTATGAATTAAAGCAATTAGAGAGAGGATGTTAAGATGAAAGAATAATTCAAGAAAAGAGGGGTTGTTAAGATGCAAGAATAATGTGATGCTTTATTACATCAGGGAAAAGTAATTGGCAAGTTTCAAGGTCTTTCCCAAGAGCATATATTTTTTAATTGTTTTTAAATGATGCTGGGACTTGAAGAAAACAACAGACCATGTTGATTTGAAATTTTTTTATTAGGGATTTTGGGTATATTCCATACCCTATGATCTACTTGATCATCTGGTAATTGAAAGTGTTCCTCATTAATTATGTCACACACACACACACGTATCCCCTACCTCGTCTCACTCTCTCTCACTCATTATATATATATAGATGATTTACCTTGGGACCAGGAGGATCACGTGCCCCTTTGACCCCTCGGTTTTGATTTTTTTATATATATTCAATAACAACTGTTTTGTATGATATTTAGAATTATTTTGTAGTGTGACCCCTATGGATTATGATATAGTCCATTGGTAATTGATCTTTCTTTTAAAAGAGAGGTATTGAGTTCAAGTCCCATTATCTTCAACTTGCCAATGTCCCTATCTTTTTGTTATTTTTTTTATTTATGATTCTACTAACTTTTGGCGTTAAATTTAATTGATGTTGTGTCCAACTACTTGAATTTAATTATTTTATATGACTTCTTTTACTCAAATTTTTGTCTAATAGTACATTTTTTTACTTTCCCATAAATTTAACTACTTTGTGTTCGATTCTGTTGTTTCATTGTATAATTTTTCTTTTAAGTTTGTTTCTTACTCCTAAGTACAGAGTTTCTGTTGTTTCATTAGATATGTATTAATCAAAGTTAGATAGTCATATATTATTTTTAGTACTCTTAAATCAAACACAATTTGAATAAAAAACTAAGAACTTGGATATTAATTTAAATGCATAACTTATTTTGACATTTTAATTTATTAACACAATGTATTTTATAATCTATGATTTCTTAGAAAATATTGCTTTCAATTTTATTTTTTTATTTAATTTAGTTATAATAGAGTAGTCACACGTCATTGTTGCGATTTAAAGAAAAAAATAACGAATAGAATAATTAATAATTGATATAATCAATTATCTTAATGATATCAATAAGAATTAGCTAGTGACAAAAAATGAAGTATCTTAAAATAATTGTAATAAAGGAGTATATGAAATTTTGAGGATTTTGTTTACAAATTTGACATTTATGTTTTTATATCTAATAATGACCCCCATATTAAAATCTTGGACCTGCAACTATATATATATAATGAGTGAGAGAGATGAAGGGAGAGAGAGAGATAAGGGAGAGATATTTTAGGAGAGAGAGTATATATATATGTATAAAGAGAGAGAAAATTAATAGATTTACGTGATTTATGAATTTTTGGAGAGAGAGAGATTACAGTGAAGATATTAAGAGAGAGAGAGAAAGATAATTAAAATGGTATATTAGTAACTAATTTAATAGAAAACTTATTAAACTTAAATCAATTTGATAGATTAATGTTTTTTAGTAAAGTGCTATATTTGATGTTTTTTAAAATGTGTGAAAAAATTGTATTTAAAATTAAAAACTTGTATATATATATATTATCAATTCTATTACATAGGGGCTTGGTGGAACATCCCGTGTATTTCATCGTAAACAGCCTAGTTCTACGAAAAATTAGAGCAAAGGGTCTCGTGACTGTCCTTACCCTCTCATCGGGGCTACATGTCTTAGCTTTCTTCACGAGCCCGTGTACCAGTTTTGGCACGGTCTTCGTCCCTCCATTTCGCCTGAATCATGACGTTGGAACCAGCAGCTGCCTAGCCCAGATTTGCATTTCCCTGTGGTGGAGGATTGGTGCCAAGCTCTGTATTTCAACTGAGAATGTTTCCAGGCTCATTTACCGGTATAACGTGATTTTTCTTCGCATGAGCTGAAGCTTTGCAAAATTATTGGTGACCAAAAAAGGCACCCAAGAGTAGGGTGGAGGGTGACCCACCAATACTTTTCTCCATCTTCCGCAGCTGCTCACATGCTCTCCTCATAGCTAGTTAATTCGGGGACGGAAAAATACTGAGTATTATTCGATATGTATAATTCGGGAATTTAACGGTCAAACATTCGGCTAAAATTTGGTCAATAATACGTGATACGTAAAAATTCAGATATGGGTTTTAAACGAGTATCATACGTTTTCTTTTCAAAAATTCGGTACTAAAAATACGGCTTTAAAATTTATAAATAAATATTGATATAACAATATATTATGAATATGACAAAAAATATCATTCTACAAATTACTTAAACATTTTCATAAACCAAAATATATTGATCAATTAATAGTATTCTATTCATACAAAATATAGTCATTAATTCAAAATATTCAATCCATAAAAACTAATTGAATTAATAAAAACTATCAAATAATGGGATCGGCGGGTGGTAAAGTTTCATCAAAACAAGATTCGTTTGGGGTACGAAGTAGCTCAGACCAGTTGCACAAGCTCATGTCATCTAAAGCAAATGGTTCTTCTTCAAAAAAATATTTTGGTTCTTCTTCAAATCCTTCTTCAGCAAATGGATTGATCTTAAAAAGATCAATAGGCGTCATATCCAGCACTTCACGATTCTGATACATTGTCATCATCAAAAAGTTCATTCTCATGTACACCAAATCATCCAACATTGCCGGTGCCAATCTATTTCTCTTTTTCGTTTGGGCTGCTTCTCATGCACTCCAATTTCTTTCACAAGCTGACGAGCTACACAGTTGACTCAAAATTTTAATTGCAATCTTTTGCAATACAGAGAATATTGAACCATTAAACTGCCATCAAATACCTATAAATACAACTATTTACATTAGGAATGAAATCAACATAAAATATATGAAAATCTAATTCAAAACAAAAAAACACTTACGAGGATGACTAGTGTTTATCATAGCAAATGCTATACAATTGAACAAAGGCGGAAACTTTAAACGATATTTAACTAATTCAGTTACCAGCTGATCTCTTTCATCCAAAGAACCCAACTGTTGAAAAAGATATTCAACCTCTTTTCGAATGTCAATGTTGTCTTCTTTGTACTTCTCACTAACCATATAAGCTGGATTAAGAAGTGCAGCAGTAGCATGTACCTTATGGAGAATATTCTTCTCTCTTTTCTGCTCAAATATTTTCATCATAAGAAAATAACGAGAAGAATCTTTTACACAATATTGATCAAGCGCTTCTCGTGCCTTCCCCATATCATCATATAAATATCCCGTTGTAGATCTCTCACCATCTACTAATCGAAGAACTCTCACCAGAGGCTCAACAACATTCATATAATATTTCGCATCTACCCAGAAAGACTCATCCAAAATTATTGAAGTCACTAAATTAGCCTTTGCAGTCTTAGTAAAATCCAAACCACTCCATTCAGAAGATGCAACCAAAATTCTCAAATTATTTTCACGATCAATTATTGATTAAAGCATCAAAAAGTTCGTAGCAAATCTAGTCTTACACGGAAATTTTAACTCCATATCATCTGTATATTTCCTCATCAATTGCAATACCATATGATGCTTATACATGTAATCTACTTTTTTTTAAAATCAGCAATCACACTTTTCACCCATTCAATTTGATTATAATGATATTTCAATAACAAATTAATACCATGAGCTGCACATTTAGTCATGTATAATCGAGGATATTTTCCATCAGCATGCAACCAACAGACTCATAATTTGAGGCATTATCAGCAACTATTTGCACAACATGATCAGGGCCAATTTCATCGATGACGGAAGAAAGAATGTTATAAAGATATTTACCAGTCAATCTCTCACGTGAACATTCAAACGATAAAAAAAATACCATCTAACGGTGAGCTAGCGATAACATTAACCCATGACCGCCTTCTTATGTCTGTCCAAGAATCTGACATAATAATAGTACAACCTGTACTAGTCCATGATTGTTTTACACATGCAACATAAGTCTCAACATCTATTCTTACCTCATGTACAACTTAGTACGAAGTGTTGAATAACTAGGTACAGTATGACCACAACCAAAATCACCTAAATCTTTACTCATGTCAAGAAATGACTTGGACTGAATAACATTAAATGCTATGTTGTTCATGATGAAAAACTAAGCAATTGTTTTGTCAACATTGCTCCTCTCTTTCTTAGCAGAGAATTCTGAGATTGTGGTTTGAGTCTGATTAGATAAACCCAAAGAGAAAGCGTTCGATCCTTCATTACTTTCATTAGACTTCGTCGATGTAGGGTGCCAAACTCATCCTCTCTTTGCAGGAGAGAAATGGTTTCAAAAGTTTGAATATGAATGGCTTTACAGTCGTCCCCAACTATTGATACTGAAAACTTCAACAATGATTTTCATGCAATCTTCTCTTTATTTGGAGCTCTTTGTATCTTCAAAGTTTGTAAACATAAAGAACGAACCCAAAAGGTAAGGAACCGGGGGGTGTTTCCCCGTCCAAGGGTCTCCGATGTCTAAGTCAGTATTTGATCAATATTTTGGCATAGTTTCCTTAGGGAGAGAAGGCATACCACTTCTATCGATTGATGGAAGTATCTATACCTGAGTTCTATTGGAGGCGTGTTGAAGATGTTTTGCGAGACATGAAGCCTGTCTTTGGTTAGACAAAAGGAAGCGACCTTGACATAAAGCGTTCAGTATTAAATATCGAAATAACCGGACATTGGCTATCCTGACATCCTATATTGGCGATTAAGCATATAGGGTGCTACTTTCGGTGTGTAATGATGGTTTCGTATTCACGATTATTTGTGCTCTCTTTGTGGACTTTTATTTCTCCCTTTTCGTGTGCTCGAGTCTGTGCAACTCGAGCATCGTCAATGCTAATCAGATGAGATCGGCTTTTTTTCTCAAAGACTTTTCTTCATCGGGGCTCCCTAATGCGGCATAACATGTGTTGTTGCGTCATTAGTCATTGGGAAACACCCATAACAAGTAGAAAAAAGAGTAATTTTTTTATGGTCGAAATTCAGAGATTAAATAAGAAATAATTTTATGGTATGTTAGAATAGTTAGATGACTTCTTATAAATTACTATGGTAGTAATTAAAAGTTAATGATATACGAAGTGAGAAATAGAAAAGAATGGGACCAATGTCCATCTGATTCGTGCTTAAAATGAGTTTTCAGAAAATAACAAAAATAATAGAATTTGTTAAGATTTCTAACTATTTTAAAGTCCAAAAACTTATTTGGTCGTAATAATAGACCACCTAATTTTAATATTTTTAGTAATGGTTTTCTAAGAGAACAATTGAAAATCAGAATATGTGTTTCTAAGGCATCAGAATGTGTGTGTTTTTTTAACGATCTCAGATTTTAGTTCAACATAATTAGAGAGTAATAATTCTATGTGACCAAATAATTGATCAAGTTTTAAGTAACTAAATGATATGATAGTCATTGATAGGTTAATTTGTCAAATCATTTTAATGAGTCACAAAATATCAACTATAATTAATTACCGCATCACTTAATCACTTAAAACCTAGTCAATTACTCGATCACTCTAGATTATAAAAGCTTTCACTCTATCAATGAGAGTAGCAATATTACAAGGTAAATTTGAAGCCCAAAACAAAAATAACCCTAACTAATACTATGTTTAGCAATAAGATCGACAACTGAATTTTAGTTCTTGTAACTCACGTAGTATTACATCCCTCAAAGCTTAACAATTTTGCCTTGATATTTTCAACAAAATTTCTGAGCTTCCAATCAGTACAATTCCCAGCACTATTCCAGCTTACAAGATTATTACAAACAGATTCAATAACAAAACTCTTCTCCAACCAATAGTGGCAGCAACGTTCAAGCCCTCATTGGTCAGAATATGTTTTTTGGTAAGTTTTTTTGGCTATTTCAAAATTTTTATAGAAAATAGAACCAAATCAATTCGTGAACCAAGCATACTTAATACTTCGTGTCAATCATAGATTTATGAGAGGAACGAAAACTTATGAGAAATTTATTTGTCCTCTCTTCATCAGAATATCAAGATATAAAACATATAAGAACCAACTTTTATTTATGTTATACCTGATAAACTGAACAATCATTACAAGAAAAAATAGGTTAGATGACGGTGAAAATCCGTAATCAAAATCCTTTAATGATGGGTAAGTAACTGCCATCAATCAGGCTGTCATCTAAAGTCATTTTATCAAAAATCATCATCAAAATTTACCGTAAACACCTTTAATGACGGGCAATCACCGTCGTTAAAAGTGTTTCTGCGGCACCTATAATGACGGAGAATCCCTGTCATTAAAGGGTAATTTAAAAAAAACTGTCATGAAAAGGCAAAAACCTACTTTCCCATGATAATTTTTCATCTAATAGATGCATGATTGTTCATGTTCTTGTTCTAAAATTTTGAAGTTATTACGAGAATCTACTTCACCAGATAAGGAACACTGAACCATCTGCATGTGCTAAATCAGGAGTAATATCTCGTGTAGTTTTAGAATTGAATATAACAAAGAAATTCGAAGTCATACCAATCAATGTCTCCATGTCCTTGTCCTTGATATTCAACAGAAACTGCAATGGCAGCTACTTCTCCACACTTCTCCTCATAGAAAGGAAAATGAGCAGCACAAGCAATAATTTGACCCTCTCTTTCCACCACAACGAAATAATCCAATGCATGACATAACTTTTAATTCAGAAGTAGATTAGCAACACATTAAAGATTGGTACGAAAAATACATACATAAATTAAGTCAAATATTCCTCCTGCCATGGTCCATCGCAGAAGAAAACATGAAAAATATTATTATTACTAACCTCTTCATCATTTCTCTGCACCAATGTGCTAGACAACTCTAGAGTTCGTATAATTTGTCTTATTCCTGGGAGATCTGTCTCTTTAGCCATCTGACCCTTCATAAAGGTCACTATTTATTGTAGAAGTAACTTAAAGAAGAATAGCACAAGTATGATATCAAATTCAGCCACCATTTTTTGACCTAGCTATCATGCGTCAGGTTCACTTAGTAGAACGCACAAAATAAATGAAATTAGAGCTTTCAATATATACCTTCTAAAAGCTTATTCACGTTTTTCATTCCTTCAAAGTTTATCCCTAGCCCTATCTATCACATAGCAAGTGCAATAGATTTTTCTCTTCGTAGTTGTAAGTTCATTAAATGGTATCAACACTAATAAATAGTAGAGGTGGCAATCCCAAGCACACACTTTAATAAAACTAAACCTGATTTTTCACACTAAAATTCTATCTCAGGAGAAGGATTAACTTGGTGGTGATTGCTATACATAAGGCTAGCTAATCATAGGAATAATGTATTGTAGCTTTGTTACTTGTAATCTTTTCAACATCATCATTGGTGAAGAGGTAAAGGATCATTTTGATATATAGATTTCCTCTGGGTTGAAACTACGAAAGCTCTGTGAGTTGTTATTTTCCAATTAAAAAAACCAATTCAATGGAGTAGTAGACCCCTATAGGGCTAGAGCAAGATCTAACCATGGGGAAAGCCCTGTTCACTTGACCATATTTCATTCTCAAAACCAACACCATTTTGAAATATTGCATTATCCATTTCACCAGGAAACTATTTGGAGTAGCCCCATTAGAACCATTATGTCCTAGACGAGGCAGATCTTCTCCACTAACAACTTTGACATAGTTAGTCGCTATATCACTTTGCTTAGGCGTTTCACGTACCAATATATCTGTTTCTTGAAGTGTTAGGAAACTGATAAGGTGCCCATTCTCATCCAGAATTAGATCATCAATAATGCAAATAAGCTTGTCTGCTCTAATAGCTATTGCACAAGCTGTTGCCACTTTATACGTGATGAACCATAATGCATTAAACTTTATTAGACATGTCTTTAACTTCTCTGAATAAGGTAACTTCCATGCTTATATCAATTTTAAGTACACACAACTTGTATTATGAACAATAAAAGCCATGGAAGTTCAAGTTGGTCGCTTAAGTTGCATAACTATTTACATGAGTGTGATTCCTAGAAAGGATCATAAGAAAACAACCAAAGAAGACCGAGTCATGACCAAAAAGAATGATTTTAACAAGCTAAATACCATACTTGTAATTTAAAACTTCACCAGAACTAGAATATCCTAAGTTGCTCAATATAACGACACAACCAGCATCGAGCCTCTCCTGCA
>QANY01010877.1:8952-25198 GCA_003255025.1 Datisca glomerata
AGCCTGCCCCAAAACCCGGAGCAAGGACAATCTGTCTTAATTGTGGCTGTACCTGAAGATAAAGGTGATTTGACATTGCCTTTGCCCAAGACATCCTTGGAGCACGTTTTAGGTACCCTTGTACTACCACCTATGCATGGATATGACTCCTCCACGTCAGCTCCATCAAGGACAGACAACCTGCCCCAAAACCCGGAGCAACGACAGCCTCTCTTAATTACAGTTGTACCTGAACATAAAGGGGATTTGACCTTGCCTTTGCTCAAGACATCCTTGGAGCATGTTTCAGGTACCTTTGCACTACCACCTAAGCATGGAAAGGACACCTCCACGTCAGCTTCATCTTCTCCAACAGCTCGAAAACCTCATTCATCCATTTTTCCAGATTACAATCAAGTAGTTGACGATCTTGAGTTATATGCTTTTACTCAGGGGTTTAGACGAAATTGTGAGTATTATCCTTCCCCCAAACCTTTGGAACCTTTAAAGAATAAGGAGGTGGCTGCTAAGGGTATTTCTGAAACCCTTAAGGGCAACACTATCTACCATAAACTTTGTGAAGCTTCACCTAAAGCTCAACAAAAGGATGGATCTTGGGCTGATAAAGTTAAGAGAAACCAACCTAGTAGGTTTGAGCTTGAGTTTCAAGAGTCTACAATTTATGAAGAACATAGGGTCATTGTAAAGCTCCCTGACTTTGTTACCAAAGACAGCTTTGCCAAATGGGAGACTTGTTTGGTTGGCTATTTTGTGGGTAAAACAGCTCCATTACACTTGGTTAAGAGGATTGCGTTGCAGCTTTGGAAAGGGAGAGGTCTCCTTGATGTTCAAGCTTCCAAAGGACTCTTCTATTTCAAATTTGATAACTTAGAACACCGAGATTATTTCTTTAAAGATGGACCTTGGCATTTGTTAGGGAAACCTCTTATTCTTCAACCATGGGAGCCTAATGTCAAATTCACAAAGGAAAAGTTAGCTAAGATCCCCATTTGGGTGAAACTTTGGAATGTTCCCCTTGAGTTGAGAACCTCTGAAGCTCTAAGCTACATTGCTAGTGCAGTGGGTAAACCCCTATACTCGGATCACTTGACTGCAAAAGGAGTGAAAAGAGACTTCGCTAGAATCTGTGTTGAGATTTCAACCAAGTCAAGAATCCTTAAGCATCTTGATATTGATCTTGGTATTGAAGGATGGGATCCAATTGATGTTTTTATAGAGTATGAGGGCCTACCAAAGAGGTGTGACAAGTGTGATATCTTTGGTCATGATTGTGATTTCATCCAGCAAGTTAAAACACTTTCTCCTAATCCCCAAGCTACAGCCCCATCTCTACCACAATCCAACCCTAGCTCCACCTCAAACTCCACAAATCACTCCTCTCCCTCATCCCCACACATTCCACCCCAAAACAATCCCCCATTTCTCCCTCACTTCTCCCAAACACCACTCCCTCAACCCATTTGGATGATGACAGTGGCTGGATTGAGATTCCATCCAAGAGATCAAGGAAGAAAATCAACTCAGAAGTGGGACTTGAATTGGCCTTAGTGCTAGACCAAGACATAGTTGAAGCTTCCCCACTAAGGGTGGAACCTATTGAGCACTCAACCGAGGAAGAAGACGATAATCTTGCTGTCGTGAGCAAGAACCAAGAGCTTTCCACCCCTTCACCTTCTCTAAACACTTCCAGCTCAAGCAAAAGGAGAAAGAAGAAGAAGAAGAAAGTCAATGGCACACCACACCCTGCAAAGGGTAGAGATAAAGGAGTTGCAGCTAGTGGGGAAACCCACAACCCACCCATTCATGTTTAATCTTGCTACTTGGAACATTAGGGGGCTCAATGACTCCTTAAAACAAGCTGCTGTGAGGAAGCTTTGTAAGAATTCCAATCTTTCTCTTTGTTCTTTACTTGAAACTAAAGTGAAAAACTTTAAATTCACTAATCTTGCTAAGGCCATTTTTCCTAATTTTAATCGCAAAGATACCAAACAACCAAACTTAAGAACTGCACAACGATCATAACCTCAGAACGGCCAAATGAGTGACCTCACCAGGCAACCCTCGGCATTGGTTGAACCCTGGAGATTACAGCCTCGCTTGGCACAGAACATGCAATAAGTTCATCGAGCAACTCAGATTTGATCAAACATCTCTCAGCAATCGAGCACGGCCAATGTGTAAATCAGGACCCCGAGCAAATTCATAAGATCAAAAAACCAAGAAGATATCACAAGAGGGACAGCGAAGCAGACAGTCCTCACTCCAATGAGAGGTAGGCCCCAACTCCGGTTGGGTTCACGGCGATCACCACATGGGAGAGAAACCGACAACCAGTCATCGCAAACGGAGCAACAAAGTCTTGCCGTCACGAATCCCATACATCATTTTTTCGTCAAAGCAGGTGCAAGGTTGAATGGAAACCAGAAAACCCGCAAAGTTTACCTCCATGTCTTAATGGCGAAGCCTCGGTGGAGATGAGACCTCAGAGACCTCTGACCCGAGCCCCTACCTCCAATTCAGCGACACATCACCGGAACTGAGTGTAGATGTCGACGAAGGAAAATAGAGGCCGAACAACGACCTAGATCACACACTCCACTCGGCGCCTCCATTTTTCCTAATTGGGAGGTGGTAGCAAACTACAATTTTGCTGCAGGGGGTAGAATTTGGGTTGCATGGGACCCAAAAGTACTTGATGTAATCGTTTTGGATACTACTGACCAAGTTTTATTTTGTAAGCTTACTATTAAGCATTCTAATGTTGTATGTTATATCACATTCGTATATGCTTCAAATTCTAAAGTGATTAGAAAGAAGCTTTGGGAATCCTTGTGCTCCCACCACTCACTCACTTCTCATGCCCCATGGCTTATCACCGGAGATTTCAATGTTATTGTCTCCCCTAGTGAGAAATCAGGAGGAGCTAAGGGATGAGATGATAGCATCTTTGACTTCAACAAATGCACTTTCACTATTGAGGTTGAGGACCTTGCATACTCAGGTTGTCAATTCACATGGTCAAACAAGCATAATGATGGAACATTTATTCTGATCCTCCCTTGCAATTGGCTCCTCCAAAAGCTTCTCCAATGGATACCTTGGCTATCATGCTGGTCGTTCTCCCAAGCTCTCCAGATCAGCCTTGAGGAGGTTGAAAACGAAGCAAAAGGCAGATGGTATTCTCTTATTTGCTGATCAAGTTGCTCAGGTTTCTCCTGAGGATGGCGACTCTGTCTCTCTCTCTCTATGTTTATGATTAATTTAGCTTCTTGGAATCTAAGAGGGCTTAATGAATTTCTAAAGCAAGCTGAGGTTAGGAAACTTTGTAAAGATTTCAAGTTATCTTTTTGTGCCTTAGTTGAAACTAAGGTCAAGTGCTCTAATTTTGCTAGTCTTTCTAGATCTGTTTTTCCCAATTGGGTGAGCATTGCTAATCATCCTCCTACTAGTAAAGGTAGAATTGTGTTAGCTTGGGACCCCAAGGCTTTGAATGTTCAATTAATAGATGCTTTTGATGAAACAATGTTTTGTAAGCTGACCATTCTTCGTGATAGGGCATAATTTGTTGTCTCTGTGGTTTATGCAGCCAATGATGCTATCCCAAGGAGGTCTTTATGGGATAAGCTTGGTTCCCATCAGTTGTTAAGTCAGGGAAAGCCTTGGCTTGTTCTTGGTGACTTTAATGCTATTTTGAAGCCAAGTGAGAATTGTGGTGGTGATTTCAAGTGGAAGGATAGTTCTATTGATTTTGCTGCTTAACTCAATCACTAGAAGGCCCTTGATCTTCCTTATAGTGGCTGCCAATTCACTTGGTGGAGCGGTCATGTTTGTGGGGGTAGCAAGATGCGCAAGCTTGACAGAGCATTGGTTAATGGTGATTGGGCTATGGAGTTTCCTTCTACTTCTTGCCATTTTCACAATACGGGTATTTCTGATCACTCTCCTATTATTATTCAGCTTAGGGCTAATTCCGCTAGACCTAAGCATGCTTTTAATTTTTTTGACTATTGGATGGAGTTTGAGAGTTTCTGGGATTGGTTAATGCTAGAGAAGCTCTTTCTAAAATGCAGGCTGACCTCGCTGCCTCCCCAAGTGTTGTTTGTCTTCAAGAGGAGGAGAAAATCAGATTTTCTGACTTCACCAAGCTCAGAAATGCAGAAGAAGAGTTTCTAAGGCAAAAGGCTAGAGTTGATTGGCTGGCCTGGGGTGAACAGAACTCCTCTTATTTTTTCCAGAAACTTAAGAAGAACAAAATTAGATCCAGAATTAATTAGTTGGTTAATGAGGAGGGTGACCTTATTACTGATGACCAGGCTATCAAGGATCAGATTCTCTCCTACTATGTTAAATCTTCTTGGGTCTTCTAACCTTAATCAGGAGGTGGAATGGAATGTTCTCTCTCAGATCCTCCCTAGCAAGATTTCTCAGGCACATGTGACTCTTCTCAACCAGCCTTATTCAGAGGTGGATGTGCATACCACCATGCTTAGTTTGGGGAGTAATAAAGCTCCGGGTCCATATGGGTTCTTAGCGGGTTTCTTTAAGAGAAGTTGGCATATTGTGGGCAAGGATGTGGACTAAAGCGATTTTGGAGTTTTTTAGCTCCAAATCTTTGTTGATGCAAGTTAATTCTACTGCCATTGCTCTTATCCCTAAGGTTCCAGATCCTTCAAAGGTTGGGGATTTTAGGCCTATTTCTTGCTGCAATGTTATTTATAAATGCTTCACTAAAATGCTTGCTGATAGGCTTAAGAAAGTGCTCCCGGATATTATTAGTAACAATCAGACTGCTTTTGTGCCTAGGAGAAGAATTGCAGACAATATTTTACTATCTCAGGAGCTGGTTAGAGATTACCATAAGACTTCTAATAGTCCGAGATGTGCTTTCAAGGTGGATATCAAAAGAGCTTATGATAGCGTGAACTGGAAGATTATTGGCAAATTGTTTGATTCCTTGGGTTTTCCTGACCATTACTCTAACAGTGTAATGACCATCTCCTCTCCTTCTTTCTCTATTATTATCAACGGTGATTTGACAGGTTACTTCTCGGGTGCTAAAGGCCTTAGGCAGGGTGATCCTATCTCTCCCTATCTATTTGTTTTGGTTATGGAGGCTCTCACTGGTATTCTCAATCATCCTGCTCATGAAGCTGAGTTTGGCTATCACTGGAGGTGTAAGGAGCTTGGTATTGTCAACTTGTGCTTTGCTGATGATATGTTCATCTTCGGCAAGGGTAACACTTCTTCTGTTGAGATTATTATGGAGAGTTTATGCTTATTTGAGGCTGTGTTTGGTCTTCAGCCTAATCTTCAGAAAAGTCAGGTCTTCATGTCTGGGGTCCACCCCACTACTTCTTAGTCTATTCTAGATTTGTGTAATTTCTGTATTGGGGAGCTCCCTATGAGGTATCTGGGGGTCTCTTGGATTACCTCAAAGCTCAGCAAAACAGATTGTATCCCTTTGGTGGATCATATCACAGCTAGAGTAAAGTCTTGGGAGTCCAATTACCTTTCTTATGTTGGTAGATTACAACTGGTAAAGTTTGTGCTCTGTGCCATTTTTCAGTACTGGCCTGGTTTATTTATTCTTCCCAAAAACATTCTGCATATGATCCAGGTTGTTATGAGGATTTACTTGTGGAGTGCTGCTGGTTCAATGATCCAGCTAAGTTGGCTTGGAGCGACCTGTGCCTTTCTAAGTCTCAGGGTGACTTGGGCCTTAAAGATCTCTCTTTGGCTAATGAGGTGGCAGTGGCTATGCATTTTTGGCTCCTTGTCTCCTTGGTTAAAGCTTCCCTTTGGAAGGATTGGTGTAAGGTCTTCTTGATCAGGAAGAGCTCTATTTTCTTGTTAAGCTTACCTCTAACCCTTCATGGAGTTGGAGGAAGATTTTGAAAGTTAGAGACAAGTTTGCTGGGTTTTGCAAAGCTCAGGTGGGGAATGGTGTGCAACTTTCTCTTTTCCAAGACCCTTGGCCCCTTTTGGGGGCATTGGCATGAAGGCTTGGGACTAGGATTCATTTTGGTACTGGTTGGGATTGGACTACAAAGGTGAGCCCGATCATTCATAATGGTACTCGAAATAGGCCTACTTCTAACTCCCATGAGCTTATCACTATTAGGGAGGTCCCTCTCCCCCCTCCTTCTTCTTCTAGTATATTCTCTGTGGGGCATACTTATAGGTTTCTTGCTCCAGGTGGAGATAAAGTGAGATGGGCTCCTCTTATTTGGTTTAAGAAGCACATCCCAAGATATAGCTTTATTACTTGACTTGCTGCTGTTAATAGGCTTACAGCTCGGGATAGATTGGTTGTTTGGACCTCCATTTCTGGGGCTCCCAACATCATTTCTTGTGTGCTTTGCTTGCATCTTATGGAAACTTCTGAGCACCTGGTTGTTTCTTGTCATATCTGGCAGAGTTTGGTCGGTTGGTGTGGATTGATCTCCTCTCCTAGGAATTGGAATCAGTTGATCTCTTGGCTTCTTGTAAAATCTAAGATTGGTGACCTTTTGGGCCTTTTACGGAAGCTTATGTTCTGCACCTTTGTCTACCATTTTTGGAGAGAAAGAAATGCTCGAGTTTTTAAAGTTAGGCTGAGAGACAAGAAAGTGGTCTTGGCTTGCATTGTTAATGCCATTAGGGGTAGATTTTGGAGTCTTAGTGGTTTCTCTATAACTGAAAAGAACAGAAGCATTCAGCTTGCTTGAGGGTTGAATGCTTCTATTTTTTATACTTAATGCTTACTTGTTGTTTCTCTTATTGTAATCCTTTTGGTGGTTCAGTTGGTTCCAATCTCGTGTTTAGATTGTTCCCAACTTAATCTTTGTTTTGTTTGTTTGCCTGGGGTTTGCCCCCTTGTATATTTGTAAGTATCTTCTTCGGTTAATACAATCTTTTAATTTACCGAAAAAAATATTAGCCTTATGTTTTTCTGTTTCTCCTACCTTGTGTGGTGTGGGAAAATTTCTGATGAGGATCCATTGCACTACCTCAAAGGATGGATCTATGTCATATACCAAGAGGCCAAATCATAAGAGTTAGAGAAAAGAGGATGGATGAAGCACTCAATGGGAGTGTGATGTGGAGCATGACAACCTACATGGAGCATGACGTGCCGTCCAACATGGCAGTCCACATGGAGCGTGATATGGCATCCAACATTACATCCTACATCGACCATGACATGGCAACCAACATCACAGCCGACGTGGTGCATGACGTGGCATCCAACATGGCAACCTACATGGAGATGACGTGGCATCCTACATGGCATTTCACATGGAGCATGATGTGACGTTCAATATGGTAGTCCACATGGAACATGACATGGTATTTTGAATGACAATAAGGAATCAAGACAACTTGGCCTAACCTAGAAGTGGACAGCCAATAATAGTCTATTAGATCATGACACCTTGGCAATTCTAACCTAGAAGTGGACAACCAATATGAGTCTTTTAGGTGGATTATAAGTTTCATATTTATTGCAATTAATATTTCTTTATCTTTTATATTTAGTTTAGGTTATTTAAACACTTTAGGACTTTTTAGGCTTCCAATTTTTCTATTTAAGCATGGTTTCACCATGTATTAAAAAAACTTTGATCAATATAATTTCTTGCTGAGAGTTTTCTCTTTGCTTCTTCTTATTTGTGAGAATTTTCTCTTTGGTTCTTCTTAGAACTTTTCAGACTTATCAAGAATATTCTTGTGGCGTCTAAAACCTAGACTTATCACTCACTTTTCCTTCATGTTCTTGAGTGTGGCTTCTAAACCATACCTTTGGTTCTTTTCGAAGCATCAATTTGGGTCTTAGGTCTTATACCTAAGGTTCTCTTTGTGTCATAGAAAACGGGTCGGGGTTTCTTCTTCTTTAAAATTGATCCTTGGGTTCTTGAGCCATCATTGTTATCGGGTTTCATCACAAAGCGACGGTGACGTTCATATCATTTGGTATCAGAGCTTTTGGTTCTCTAGAGTCAGATTCAATTCTGATTTTTTTTTTCTGATTTTGACGTGGTTCTGAAAAATGATTATAACTTTTGATCCGGTTGTCGAAATAGTTATTATTACAAATCAAATCGAATGGATTTTCGAGATCTACAATCTGTACGTTCATTGTGAAGCCAGATTTCATCGTTTTTATCTTTTCACGAGGTGTTAAAGTTTTCTGTACTATTTCATCTAAAAAAATTCAGAATTTCAAATTTCAAATTCAAATTTCCATTGTTTTAGTTATCATCTTATCATCTTATCTTATCTCATCATATCTTGTCATATCATATCTTATCCCATCTTATCATAAATTGTATTATATTATCTTATCTTATCCTTGTCTTATCCATATCTTTTCTTATCTCATTTTATCCTATCTCATCCTATCTTATATAATCTTATCATTGTCTTATCTTATCATATCATATCTCATCTTGTCATAATTATCTTATATTTTCTTATCTCATCTTATATTATCCTATCTTGTCATAACTTATCTCATCGTTTTTGTTTTCTTATCTTATCTTATCTTATCTTGTCTTATCTTATCTCTTTCTTATCTTATCCTATCTTATCTTATCTTATCTAATCATTATCTTATTTTATCTAATCATTATCTTATCTTATCTTATCTTATCTCATCTTATCTTTACCTTATCTTGTCCTAACTTATCTTCTGTAAAAACATAGTATAAGTTGATCTCCTTTTGTTTCCTTATCTCTAATTTTATCCCTTAGTTGTTTCTTTTCCTTATCTTCTCATAGTGTTTGATTTGTTTAGGTCTTTTGGTTGTTTCTTGAAAATTCCAGATTTGTTTGTTAGTTTGATCAAGAACCAAAAGAGAAACTAATAGTGGTAAAAGGCAAGAGTGTGTGAGATCATTAGAGGGTAAAAGCCAACAAACATTGAGTGAAAACACGAGTGGAAAGAAAATTGAGGGAACCTCAATCTTTGAGTGTAAACACGTGAGAGAGAGATTGTGTGGTCCTTCATTTTTTTTCTACTAATCTTATTCTCTTTCATGTCTGTCAAACAGAAATAGTAGCGGAGGAATGGCTGAAAGTGGTATGTTGAAGTTACAAATTGAGGCGTTCGTGGGTGAATTTAAGAGAATGTTAGAAGAAGGCCTGGAACGATTACATGAGAGGATTGATCTGGTCAAAACACGGGTAGAGCAACCTAGAGCTCCTATGGGGCATCGAAGGGAGAGACGATCACCTAGGGTTCAGTATGAGGATGAATTTGGAAATTACTTTGATGAAGATGAGTGATATTCTCACATGGGCAGATTAGGCCATGGGGTTGGAGATAGAGGTTTCCGACATGGAAATAGAGAAGATAGGTATGGTGAGAGGGTGCATAACTATTTGTCTAGTATTAAGATGAAGAGACCATCATTGCAAGCCAAGAATGTGGAAATCAAAAGAGATTCTGAAAAGGAGTTCATGCCACCACTAGAGGATGCAAGTGACATTAAAGAATCAGTCAATGGGGAACTTTCTGTAAAACGAAGAGCTCTTAGTGCCATGGCCGAAGAAGATGAGAAGGTACAATGAGAAAATATTTTTCATACTAGATGCCTTGTTAATGATAAAGCGTGTAGTATGATTATTGATGGGGAAAGTTGTACTAATGCGGCTAGCACTTACATGGTGGAAAAACTAAACTTGCCTATATTAAAACATCTCAATCCATACAAACTGAAATGGTTAAATGATAGTGGGGAAATCGAGATGCATAAGCAATTGTTAGTTTCTTTCTCTATTGGCAAGTACAAGGATGAAGCTTTGTGTGATGTAGTGCCAATGTAAGCAAGTCATCTTCTCTTCGGGAGACCGTGGAATGTGATAGAAAAGCCACTCATAATGGTTACAAAAATAGATATACTTTTGTAATTGATAAGAAACCCATTACTCTTGTACCCCTCACCCCAAAACAAGTTCAAGAAGATCAATTGAAGTTGAAAAGAGAGAATGAAAAACAAAGAGAGATTGAGAATGAAAAAAACAGAGAGTCAGGAAGATCAAGAGAGTGGGAGTTCAAAAAATGAGTGTTTGAGCAAAAGAAAAGAGTGAAAAATAGAGAGTTGGGTGAGAGGAGTGAGAAAAATCAAAAGAGAAGAAAAAAGAGTTTTGATGGAAGAGAGAGTGAGATTAAGAGAGCTTTGAGTTCTAACCGGCATTTGCTTGTACTTTTGTATGAAGAGGCTTGTTTTTCGACTAACGAACTTAACCACTATTTTCTTTTGCAGCACTTCGAAGAAGTATTCTCTGAGGAAAGGCATGCCATGTACTCAAACTCACTTTTGAGACTCAAAACACGTTTTGGATAAGAATTTAGAGTGTTGTGGTCGTTTTAGGTGCTTCTAGTGACATAATGAGGCAAAAAGACCCAATGTAATGTGTTTAGGCCCAAACAAGATGAACTTGACTAAACTTGGATCTTTTGGTCATGTCATGTACTCGAACTGACTTTTGACACCCAAAACATGTTTGGAATAAGAATTGGAGTGTTTTAGTCATTTTAGGTGCTTCTAGTGCCATATGGAGTCTAAAAGACCCAATGGGACGTGTTTAGGCCCAATCTAGATGAATTTGGCAAAACTTGGATCTTTTGGGCATGTCATGTACCCCTTTCTTTTGGTAAATGAATAATAAACCAAAAGATAATTACACATTTAGAAGGGGCATACCCCAGCCAAAAACATATATCTAAACTACGAGCATTTACAAGTGAGTCTACTATAAACTCTTGCTAACCAAGGTCAACACCAAAATAAGCAACCTGGGGAAACCAAGTTGCCTGAAGATAAGCTCGGGAGTCCATATGCGGCTAGGTAATACTCTAGTAGTAATGGCCAGTGGAATGTCATCAATAGGATCCAAATGACCTGCAAAACAACATAGCCATTATGAAACAAACACAAAGTAGCACCAAGGATGCTCAAGGTAAAATGCAGCAATGTAGCACTAAGGGGTTAACACCACATAGCATAGTCTGAAGTAACACCAAAGGATTGAAAATTCAAATTTTAAACAATTAAAGTAGTGAAGGGCCTTTATAGCATAGAACCCTATCAATTACATAGAATTACAGGGAAAGTAAATGATGCAATAAAGAAATAAAAAATGAGCATGATGGCCTTCTTTGAAGGTGAGATCCAAGCCGAGAGATCACCTGCAACAACCATTGCCACTACAAAACAAACACTAAGCAACTCCTAGGAAGCTCAAAGTGGACTGCAGCAATGGAGCAACGGTTGGGAAAGGCCCAACTACACATGATAGTATGCATAACAAAAGGAAAACCAGACCCATTGCAAAACAATACTTAACAGCCCCAGACTGGAGCACTAGGTAAATGTAGCAATGTAGCTAAAGTGAGGGGAAGAGGGGAGGGGGGAGAGGGGGATGCTTTATCTCAACCCAATTACAATACCAAACCTTCAGTCAAAGATAGTAGGTTGGAGCTCCCAAGAAACCATAAGAGAGTGCCCCAAGCTGTCTTCTCTGAAATCTTTGGCATAGTAAAATATTCCTCTGACATTATCTTTGATTAGCTTCTTAATAATTGACCTGTCTCTCATCTTCCCTTCAAAGTCAGGTCTAGTTACTTAAGGTAATGGGAGCTAGATATTCTTGTGCTCTAGAAGCTCCAGTGTATTGGTTGTAGGTCAGTGGCATTCCATTAAGAATAATATCACGTACTTTGGTTCTCGAGTCTCCATGCACTACCTTATAGAATTCTCTGTCCAAATTTGAGCAATAAAGGACCTAATGGGTGTCAAGGGTCAGTTAAGAAATTGTGATAATCACAAATAGGTAGGGGGTGGGGTCCCCTTGCCTAATACCTTTGGCTCCTCTGAAATAGCCATGAAGCTCCCCCAATCTTAATAGAGTAAGAAGGAGAGGAGATGCACTCCATAATCTAGGAGATGAAAAGATCTGGGAAATTGAGCATTGTAGAGCTTTACCAATTAATACCTAATTCACACTGTCTTGTGTTTCTTTAAGTCACTTTTAATGCACACCATGGCATTCCCAAAGATCTATGATAACTCCTACGAAGTTTTTATGAGAGGAAGATATTGTCGGCTATCCTTTCTGGAATGAAAGCACTTTGATTCTGATTTTATAAGATTACGGAGTAAGGGCTTCATTCTTTCAGTGAGGATCTTGGTAATGTATTTGTAAGTGACATTACAGCATGTAATGGGTCTGAAGTCACCTACAGACGTGGGATTTTGGGACCTTAGGAATGAGGGAGATATTTGTAGAATTAGCTTCTTTCAAAAGGCTCCCTGTCTGAAAGAACTCCAAGATAGTCTGTGTACATCACACCCTACAATATGCCAAGCTTTTTTAAAGAACCTAGCTTCATCACGGCCTGGGGCTTTGTCACTTCCCATTCTAAAGATAGTAGTGCTTTTGACCTCCTCAGCAGTGATAGGTGATATCAAAGTGTTGCCCTGAGAGTTATCCAATTTATTTGGAAGAGCCCTATCCAATATGCTCCAATTGACATCTGGGGGTGGGTTAGGGGGTTCTTAAAAGGTCTACAAAGTATTGCAAGATGTGGTCCTTAACCTCCTTAGGGTCAGAAAGTGTTCCAATTCCTCCGCTCCATGCAAAAAAAAAACAAGATGTTTGGAAATGGAGTTCAAGTCAGAATGGAGATTTCTCTCTAAGTCTAACCTATAAGGCACTATCCCCTACAAGACCAACGGTGAAGTGGGCAAAGGTGATATGGTTTTCTAAACACACCCAAGGTGCAGCTTTATCTCTTGGTTGGCTTTGTGAAACAAACTTGGCACTAGGGATAGGGTTGTACAATGAGACCAAATTCCAGGGTTTTGTGCTAATTGTGCGTGTTGTGTTGGCTACCAGGAGATAAATGAGCAGTTTGTAGATTTCAGCCAGAGTATGGGCTACACTTATGAACAAATTTGATCTACACTGCCAGGTTACAGATTGTGGTCAGTTTGTAGATTAGATGCTAAATTGGGAAGTCACTCAGATGAGTCCTAGTTAAGCTAGCTTTTACTTCCTTTATCTATTATATATGGAGAGAAAGAAATGCAAGGATTTTTAAGGCAAAATCAAGATTCCAAGGTCCTAATGAAGCTATCTCATAATTAGTCAGATTAAGGCTTTGGGATTCGAAGTGTTTTGGCACTAATGACACTAATCTACTTTTAGTGGATAGATGGGGTCCTAACCCATGCATTTTGTAAACCTTGGTTGTCTTATAAAGCCTCGGTATCTAATTTCAGTACTTTACAAATTACTAGTTTAATTTACGCATAGATCTTGAGCCTCTGATTAGGCTCTAATTTTTTAGTTCCTGGGGTATGCCCCTTGTACATGTGTAAGTATCTTTTGGTTTATACAATTTGTTTACAAAACAAAAAAAGAAATGGTTGATCCCTTGTGTGTAAGGTGTGTAATTCTTGATCGGATTCTTCTCTTTTTCATATTCTGGAAAAAGAAAGAAGAATTTTGGTCTCCCAGGTTTAGCCATTGAACTCTAGATTTTTGTTTATAGAAACTTTCTTCAACATGTCTGAGCTCAATATTTTCACTGTTTGCAAGTTTCTCTTGACCAATTGAAGCTGCTTGGTTGGGTCAGAAGCTAAGTCAATGTGAAGTTGATCAAGTTTGGCCCTAGCTAGCTTAGTTCTAGAGGGTAGGTCATTGCAGGACAGTTTATTAAATTTTGTTAAAGCCACCTTCATAGCTCTGAGCTTTTTGCTAACCTTGAACATTACACAACCAGTTACTTTGGTACCCCATGCTACTTCAACTATTTCCCAAAATCTTTATCTATCCATCCAAAAGTTAAAGAATTGGAAAGCTATCTTAGGTTTGAGCTGATTTGAATTACATGGGACTATGGTCAGAAACGCCTGGTGGTGGAAACTAGCACTGGACATTTGGGAAGGAGTCAACCCAATGAGTATTCCCTAGAGCTCTGTCAAACTTACACATGGTGAAGGAACCATCTTGGTGCTTATTAGACTAGGAGAATTGGCATCCAGAATAGGCAAGGTCTTCCACCTCAATGTTCCATATGCAATCATTAAACTCATTTACCCTCATTCCAACCTGTAACCCCTCTTATTTTCTCATTGGGGTTCCTAATAACATTAAAATCTCCCAAGATAAGACAAGGTGAAGATGAGCAAATAATGTGGTGTGTTTCAACGGAAGCCCTAAGGTCCCTCATGTCACCCCTTTCGTTAGAGGCATACACAAACATGACAAAGCAGTCCGTATTAGAATCTAGAATGGAAATCTTTCAAAATATTTCCTGAGCTGAGGAACTAAGTACAGTAAGGTGAATAGTCGAGTCCCAGGCAACCCAAATTCTACCACTTGAAGATGATGCATAATTGGCAATACATTCCCAGTTAGGGAATACACTACTAGCAATACCACTTAAGTTACCATACTTGACCTTAGTCTCGATAACTAAGCACACAAAGAGGTTGAAGTCCCTACACAATTTCCTCACATCAACCTGTTTAAGGGAACCATTGAGCCCCATTATATTCCAACTGGCTATATTAATCATAGTGAGGTAGGGATCACCCCCTTTGTAGATTTCAGTTTTCCACCCTTTTTTGCAGGGTGAGGAGTGAGGTTAATCCTGCCTTTCTTCTTCTTATTAGAGCTAGAAGAAGAGATAAAAGGAAAGGCTAAAGGAATAGGGGAGACCAAACTTGGATCACTTAAATAAGGTTCCTTCTCTTGATCGGAATTGATAGCCTCAACCTGAAGAGGGGTAACAATTTCTCCTTCCTCCAACAAGGTAATCACAGCAAGCTCATTTGGGAAAGAGTTTTTTTTTTGGTAAACAAATTTTATAAACCAAAAGATACTTACACATGTACAAGGGGCATACCACAGGAAATACAAAATTAGAGCCTGATTAGAGGCTTAAGATCTACATGCAAATTAAACTGGTAATATGTAAAGTACTGAAATTAGATATCAACGCTTCATAAGACAGCCAAGGTTTACAAAATGCTTGGGTTAAGACCTCATCTATCCACTAAACGTAGATTAGTATCATTAGTGCCAAAACACTTCGAATCCCAAAGCCTTAATCTGACTAATTGTGAAATAGCTTCAGTTAGGATCTTGGAATCTCTAATTTTGCCTTAAAAAATCCTTGCATTTCTTTCTCTCCATATATAATAGATGAAGGAAGTAAAAGCTAGCTTAACTAGGACTCCTCTGAGTGACTTCCCTTTTGCATTAGATAGCATCCAATCTACAAACTGATCCCAATCCCTAACCTGGCAGTGTAGATCACATTTGTTCAAAACTGTGGCCCATAGTCTAGCTGAATAACAACAATTGACAAAAAGATGCTCATGTGTCTCCTGGTAGCCAACACAACACACACAATCAGAACAAAACCTTGGTGTTTGGTCCCATTGTGCAACCCTATCTCTAGTGGAAAGTTTGTTTCTCAAAGCCAACCAAGAGCTAAAGCTGCACCTTGGGATGTGTTTAGAGAACCATATCACCTTTGCCCACTTAACCGGTTGTCTTGTTGGGGACAGTGCCTTATAGGTTAGACTTAGAGAGAAATCTTCATTCTGACTTGAACTCCATTTCCAAACATCTTGTCGTTGAGCTTGGGGAGGAGGAACTGGAACACTTCTAATCTCAAGAAACTTAAAGGTGTTTGAAGTTGGCCAATGCCATTGATTGTCTTGAATGACAACACTCACCATAGAGTCCATAGTCCAAGAAGTTCCTGACAAAAGTCTTTGCCCAAATCTGGCCCAAAGGACACCTAGAGGATGCCAATTATCTGTAAGAAGCTTCACAGTAGTACCATCTCCAATAGTCATAGAGCAAAAGGGCAGAAACTTGCTCCTGAGCTTGAGAAGCTTTCTCCAAACCCAAGATGGGTTAGAAGGAATGGAAACTAAGAAAAATTGAACTCTTTCTGATTAGGTATGTTTGACACCAATCTTTCCAAAGTGATCTTTTAGAAGGGAGTAGCATGAACCATAAGTGTTTGGCTATAGCAACTTCATTTGGGAAAGAGTTTGTTATTGGGGTTAGAATTTCAGCTTGGAATAGGTTCCTTCTTGAAATTTTTTGAGGTCACCATAGTCCAAGGTTCCTCATTAAGGAGAATAGGTAGGTTAGAGGTGGTGGGGGAATCAGGATTGATCTAGGGGTGGGTTGTCGGTATGATGGGGGAAAGAGAAGGGGTGGGGTGATTGATTGG
>QANY01010885.1:0-12500 GCA_003255025.1 Datisca glomerata
AGAACAAAGAGAGAGAGGGAGGGGGTGGGAGGGAGAGAGTGTGAGATAGGGAGAGAAAGTGTGAGAGAGAGAGAGGGAGAGGGGGAGAGGGAGAGAGGGAGAGAGAGAGAGCGAAAGAGACAAGGTGTGAGGGATAAAGGGAGAGAGGGAGAGAGGGAATGAGAGAGAGAGGGAAAGAGAAAAAGATTGAGAGGGAGAGAAAGAGAAAGAGAGAAAGAGTAGGGTTGGGAGGGAGTGGGAGAGAGAAAGAAATAGGGATAGGGAAAGAGAGAGTGAGGGAGAGGGAAAGAGAGAGAGTGAGGGAGAGAGGGAGAGAAGAGGAGAGTGAGTGAGAGAGAGAGTGGGAGAAAGAGAGAGAGATTGGGAGAGTCAGTTAGAGAGAGGGGGAGAGAGAGGGAGGGAGTGGGAGAGATTGAGCGAGATAGAGAGAGAGTGTGAGAGAGAGGGAGAGGGAGAGAGGCAGAAAGTGAGAGGGAGAGAGCGAGAGAAAGATACAGAGATGGAGAGGGAGAGCGAGATAGAGTGAGGGAGAGAGAGAAAGTGAGAGAGAGTAAGATAGAGATGGAGAGGGAGAGCGAGATAGAGTGAAAGAGAGAGAGAGAGAAAGAATGAGGGAGAGGGAGTGAGAGAGAAAGAGGGAGGGAGAGGGAGAGAGAGGGAGAGATGGAGAGAATAATAGAGAGAATGGGAGAGAGAGAGAAAGAGAAACAGAGAGAGAAACAGAGTGGGAGAGAGAGAGAGTGGGATAGGGAGAGAGGGAGAGAGAGAGGGAGCGAGGGATAGAGGGAGAGAGTCAGAAAGAGAAAGAAAGAGAGAGCAAGAGATAGACAGACTGAGAGCGAGAGGGAGAGAATGAGAGAGAAAGAGAAGTGGGGAGAGAGAAAGAGAGAGAGAGAGAGGGGGATGGAGGGGTAGAGAGAGCGAGATAAGGAGAGAGAGTGAGAGAGAGAGGGAGTGGGAGAGAGAGGAAGCGAGGGAGAGTGAGGGAGGGAGAGGGAGAGGGGGGAGAGTGTGAGGGAGCGAGGGAGAGAGAGAGAAAGAACCAGAAAGAGTGAACGAGAGAGGGGGAGAGAGCGAGAATGAGAGAGGGGGAGAGAGAATGAGAGAGAGGGAGAGAGTGAGAAAGCAAGAGAGCGAGAGAGAGAAAGAGGGAGGGAGAGGGAGGGAGAGATAGAGAGGGTGAGAGAGAGGGGGGAGAGAGGGAGCGAGTGAGTGAGAGTGAGAGAGAGACAGACAGAAAGAGAGAGGCAAAGAGCGAGAGAGAGCGATGGAGAGAGAGAAAGATAGAGAGAGCGATGGAGAGAGAGAAAGAGAGAGAGAGGGAGGGAGGGAGTGGGAGAGAGAGCGAGAAAGGGAGAGAGTGTGAGAGGGACAGAGCGAGAGAAAGAGGCAAGGAGAGAGGGATAGAGGGAGAGAGGGAAAGAGAGTATGAGAGTGAGAGAAGGGGGAGGCAGGGAGGGAGTGGGAGAGAGAGAGAAAGATAGGGGTAGAGAGTAAGGGAGAGAGGGAGAGGGAAAAAGGGAGAGTGAGGGAGAGAGGGAGAGAGGGAGAGATGGGCAGAGTGAAAAAGAGAAGGGGGAGAGAGAAGGGGAGAGAGAGAGAAAGGAAAGAGAGCGGCAGAGGGAGAGAGAGAGAGATAGGCGGAGAGAGTAAGGGTGAGAAAGGGAGAGAGAATGTGTGTGAGAGAGAGGGAGAGAGAAAGAGAGTGAGAGAGAGTGAGGGAGAGAGGGAGTGAATGAGAGTGATAGATAGAGAGTGAGGAAGAGGGGAAGAGAGATAGAGAGGGAGGGAGGGAAAGGGAGATAGAGAGCAAGATAAGGTGAGAGTTTGTATGAGAGAGAGAGAGAGAAAGAGAATGAGAGAGAGAAAGAGAATGAGAGAGAGGTAGGGGAGAGATAGAGAAAGAGAAAGAGAGAGAAAGAGGGAGGGAAAGGGAGTGAGGGAGAGAAAGAGAGGAGGGGGAAGAGAGAGGGAGAGAGAGAGTGTGGGAGAGACGGAGAGAGTGAGAGAGAGGGGGGACATGGGGAGAGAGCGGGAGAGATTGAGGGAGAGTGTGGGAGAGAGAGAGGGAGGGAGTGGGAGAGAGAGAGTGAGATAGGGAGAGTGAGAGAGGGAGGGAGGGGGAGAGAGGGAGAGAGTGAGAGAGAGACAGGGAGAGAGGGACAGAGGTAGAGAAAGAGAAAGAGAAAGAGAGGGAGGGAAGGAGAGGGAGAGAAAGAGAAAGGGNAGAGAAAGAGAGAGAGAGAGCAAAGGAGGGAGGGAGGGAGTGGGAGAGAGAGAGAGATAGGGATAGAGAGTAAGAGAGTGAGGGAGAGGGAAAGAGAAAGAGTGAGGGAGAGAGGGAGAGAAGGGGAGAGAGTGAGAGATTGGGAGAGAGAGACATGGAGAGAGAGGGAGATAGGGAGAGAAAGTGAGAGAAAGAGGGAGAGGGAGAGAGAGAGAGAGAGGTAGAGAGAGAGCGAGATACGGAGAGAGAGTGAGAGAGAGAGAGGGACAGAGAGAGATTGGGAGAGAGAGGGAGAGAGAGAAGGAGAGACAGAAGGAGAGAGGAAGTGAAAGAGAGTGAGAAAGAGAGAGAGGGAGAGAGGGAGAGGGTGTGAGGAAGGGAGAGAGGTAGAGAATGAGAGAGAGTCGGGGATAGAGAAAGAGATAGAGAGATAGAGCGAGTGAGGGATTGAGTGGGAGAGAAAGAGTGAGATAAGGTGAGAGAGTTACAGACAGAGGGAGAGGGAGATGAGGAGAGAGTGAGAGAGAGAGCGAGAGACAGAGACAGAGAGAGAGGGAGAGAGGGAGAGAGAATGAGAGAGAAAGAGAGAAGGGGAGAAAGAGAAAGAGAGAGCGGGAGAGGGAGAGAGGGAGAGAGAGAGAGCGAGGGAGAGACGGAAAGAGTGAGAGATAGTGAGAGAGAGGCAGAGAGGGAGAGAGATAGGGAGAGAATGAGAGAGAGGGGTAGACAGATAAAGAGAAAGAAAAAGAGAGAGAGGGAGCGAGAGGGAGAGAAAGAGAAAGAGAGAGAGAGAGCAAAGGAGGGAGGGAGGGAGTGGGAGAGAGAGAGATATGGATAGAGAGTAAAAGAGAGAGGGAGTGGGAGGGAGAGAGAGTGAGGGAGAGAGGGAGAGAATGGGAGAGGGAGAGAGAAGGGGAGCGAAAAAGAGAGAGAGAGATTGGGATAGAGAGAGGGAGAGAGAGTGAGATTGGGAGAGAGAGGTAGAGGGAGAGAGAGCGAGATAAGGAGAGAGAGTGAGAGAGAGAGAGGGACAGAGAGAGAGATTGGGAGTGAGGGTGAGATAGAGGGAGATAGAGAGGGAGAGAGGGAGTGAGAGAGAGTGACAAAGAGAAAGGGAGAGGGAGAGAGGAAGAGAGTGAGTGGAAGGGAGAGAGAGGTAGAGAGGGAGAGAGAGGGAGAGAATGAGAGAGAGGGAGTGAGAGAGAGTGACAAAGAGAAAGAGAGAGGGAGAGAGGAAGAGAGTGAGAGGAAGGGAGAGAGAGGTAGAGAGGGAGAGAGAGGGAGAGAATGAGAGAGAGTGGGGGACAAAGAAAGAGACAGAGAGTGAGTGAGAGAGGGAGGGAGTGGGAGAGAGAGCGAGATTGGGAGAGTGAGAAAGAGAGAGAGGGAGAGAGGGAGAGAGTGAGAGAAAGAGAGAGCGAGAGAAAGAGACAGAGAGAGAGGAAGAGACTTAGAGAGGGAGAGACCGAGAGAGAGAGAGAGAAAGAGACATGGAGATAGGGATAGCGGGAGAGAGAGTGAGAGAGAGGGAGAGGGAGAGAGGGAAAGAGAGAGAGGGGGAAAGAGATAGTGAGAAAGCAAGAGAGAGAGGGAGCGAGAGAGGGAGAGAGGGAGAGAGAGCGAGGGAGAGACGGAAAGAGTCAGATAGAGTGAGAGAGAGGCAGAAGGGGAGAGTGATAGGGAGAGAATGAGAGATAGAGAGGGGGAGAGAGGGAAAGAGAAAGAAAAAGATAGAGAGGGAGCGAGAGGGAGCGAGAGGGAGAGAAAGAGAAAGTGAGAGAGTCAGGGAGGGAGGGAGGGAGGGAGGGAAGGATTGTTAGAGAGAGATATGGATAGAGAGTAAAAGAGAGAGGGAGTGGGAGGGAGAGAGAAGGAGAGAGAGAAAGAGAGAGAGAGATTGGGAGAGAGAGCGAGAGAGAGTGAGATAGGGTGAGAGAGAGTGAGATAGGGTGAGAGAGAGGTAGAGGGAGAGAGAGAGCGAGATAAGGAGAGAGAGTGAGAGAGAGAGCGACAGAGATAGAGATTGGGAGAGAGTGAGAGAGAGGGAGGGAGAGAGAGAGAGGGAGAGAGGAAGAGAGTGAGAGGAAGGGAGAGAGAGGTAGAGAGGGAGAGAATGAGAGAGAGTGGGGGACAGAGGGAGAGAGGGAGAGAGGGAGAGAGGGAGAGAGGAAGAGGGAGAGAATGAGAGAGAGTGGGAGAGAGTGAGCGAGAGAGGGAGAGGAAGAGAGGGAGAGAGAGTGAGAGAGAGGGAGAGCAAGAGAGGGAGAGAGGGAGAGGGAGTGAGCGAGATAGGGAGAGAGAGTGAGAGAGAGAGGGAGAGGAAGAGAGTGAGAGAGGGAGAGAGGGAAAGGGAGAGGGAGAGAGGGAGAGGGTGAGAGAGAGAGAATTAGAGAGGGAGAGGGAGAGACAGGGAGAGAGAATGAGAGGGAGAGAGGAAGAGACTGAGAGAGGGAGAGAACGAGAGAGAGAGAAAGACAGAGCGAGAGAAATAGACATGGAGAGAGGGATAGCGGGAGAGAGAGAATGAGAGAGAGATAGAGAGAGGGAGAAGGAGAGAGAGGGAGAGAGAGGGAGAGAGAGGCATAGAGGGAGAGAGATAGGTAGAGAATGAGTGAGGGAGGGGGAGAGAGAAAAAGAAAGAGAGAGAGGGAGGGAGTGGGAGAGAGAGAGTGTGTGAGATAAGGAGAGAAACTTAGAGAGAGAGGGAGAGGGAGAGAGGGAAAGTGGGAGAGAGAGAGAGAGAGAGGGAATGAGAGAGAGAGAGCGAAGAGAAAGAGAGAGGAGAGAAAGAGAAAGAGAGATAGTAGGGGGACGGAGGGAGTGGGAGAGAGAAAGAGATAGGGATATTGAGTAAGTGAGAGAGGGAGAGCGAAAGAGAGAGAGTGAGGGAGAGAGGGAGAGCGAAAGAGAGAGAGTGAGGGAGAGAGAGAAAGAGACGGAGAGAGAGATTAGGAGAGAGAGTGAGATAAGGAGAGGGAGTGCGAGAGAGAGAGGGACAGAGAGAGTGAGAGAGAGGGAGATAGAGAGGGAGAGAGGGAGTGAGAGAGAGAGAGGGAGAGAGGAAGAGAGTGAGAGGAAGGGAGAGAGGTAGAGAGGGAGAGAGAGGGAGAGAATGAGAGAGAGTGGGGGACAGAGAAAGAGATAGAGAGAGAAAGTGAGAGAGAGAGACAGAGAGAAACGGAGTGGGTGAGAGAGAGAGTGAGATAAGGAGGGAGAGTGAGGGAGAGAGAGGGAGAGAGGGAGAGAGGGAGAGAGGGAGAGAGTCAGAGAGAGAAAGAGAGGAAGAGATTGAGAGAATGAGAGCGAGAGGGAGAGAATGAGAGAGAGAGATAGAGAGAGAAGTGGGGTGAGAGAAAGAGAGAGGGGGATATAGAGGTAGAGAGAGCGAGATAGGGAGAGAGAGTGAGAGGGAGAGGGAGAGGGAGAGAGGGAGAGAGTGAGAGAGGGAGAGAGGGAGAGAGAGAGAGGGAGAGGGAGAGATAGGGAGAGAGAGATAGAGGGAGAGAGAGGGAGCGGGAGAGAGGAAGAGACTGAGAGAGGGAGAGACCGAGAGAGAGAGAAAGAGAAAGCGATAGAAATAGACATGGAGAGAGGGATAGCGGGAGAGAGAGAATGAGAGAGAGAGAGAGAAGGGGAGAGAGAGGGAGAGGGAGTGAGAGAGATAGAGAGAGAGGGAGAGAGAGGGAGAGAGAGGCAGAGAGGGAGAGAGATAGGTAGAGAATGAGTGAGAGAGGGGGAGAGAGGGAAAGAGAAAGAAAGAGAGAGAGGGAGGGAGTGGGAGAGAGAGAGTGTGTGAGATAGGGAGAGAAAGTGAGAGAGAGAGGGAGAGGGAGAGAGGGAAAGTGGGAGAGAGGGAATGAGAGAGGGCGAAAGAGAAAGGGAGAGAGGGAGAGAAAGAGAAAGAGAGAGAGTAGGGGGATGGAGGGAGTGGGAGAGAGAAAGAGATAGGGATATAGAGTAAGTGACAGAGGTAGAGGGAAAGAGAGAGTGTGAGGGAGAGAGGGTGAGAAGGGGAGAGAGAGAAAGAGAAAGAGACAGAGAGAGGGAGAGAAAGAGCGAGATAGGGAGAGGGAGTGAGAGAGAGAGTGGAAGAAAGAGAGAGAGATTGGGAGAGTGAGTTAGAGAGAGGGGGAGAGAGAGAGGGAGGGAGTGGGAGAGATTGAGCGAGATAGAGAGAGAGTGAGAAAGAGAGGGATAAAGTGAGAGAGAGAGCGAGAGAAAGAGACAGCGAGAGTGGGATAGATGAGAGAGAGAGAAGGGGAGAGAGAGAAAGAGAAAGAGTGAGGGAGTGGGAGGGAGAGGGAGAGAGAGTGTGAGGTAGGGAGAGAGAGTGCGTTAGAGAGAGAGGGAGGGAGAGGGAAAGAGAGTGAGAGGGAGGGAGGGAGAGGGCGAGAGAGTGAGATAGGGAGATAGACGGAGGGAGGGAGAGGGAGAGAGTGAGATAGGGAAATAGAACGAGAGAGAGGGAGAGACACATAGAGAGTTTGTGTGTGAGAGAGAGAGAGAATGAAAGAGAGAGAGAAAGAGAATGAGAGAGAGGGAGGGGGAGAGATAGACAAAGAGAAAGAGAGAGAGAGGGAGGGAAAGGGAGTGAGGGAGAGAAAGAGAGAGAGGGGAAGAGATAGTGAGAGAGCAAGAGAGAGAGCAGGAGCATGAGAGAGAGCGAGAGAGAGTGTGTGTGGGAGAGACAGAGAGAGTGAGAGAGAGTGAGAGAGAGGGGGGACAGGGGGAGAGAGCGGGAGAGATTGAGAGAGAGTGTGGGAGAGAGAGAGAGTGGGAGTAGGAGAGAGAGAGTGAGATAAGGAGAGTGAGAGTGAGAGAGGGGGAGGGAGAGAGGGAGAGAGTGTGAGAGAGACAGGGAGAGAGGGATAGAGGGAGAGAAAGAGAAAGAGAAAGAGAGGGAGGGAGGGAGAGGGAGAGAAAGAGAAAGAGAAAGAGAAAGAGAAAGAGAAAGAGAGCGGGGAGGGGGAGGGAGGGAGGGAGTGGGAGAGAGTGAGATAGGGATAGGGAGTAAGAGAGAGAGGGAGAGGGAAAGAGAAAGAGTGAGGGAGAGAAGGGGAGCGAGCGGGAGATTAGGATAGAGAGACAGGGAGAGAGAGGGAGATAGGGAGGGAGAGTGAGAGAAAGAGGGAGAGAGAGAGAGATTGAGATAGGGAGAGAGAGTGAGAGAGAGAAGGACAGAGAGATAGATTGGGAGAGAGAGGGAGAGAGAGAATGAGAGAGAAAGGGAGAGAGGAAGTGAAAGAGAGAGAGGGAGAGAGATTGGGAGAGAGAGGGAGAGAGATTGGGAGAGACAGAGGGAGTGGGAGAGAGAGCGAGATAGGGAGAGAGAGTAGGAGAGAGAGGGAGAGGGAGAGAGGGAGAGAGTGGGAGAGAAAGGGAGAGAGAGATAGAGGGAGAGAAAGGGAGAGGAAGATAGGAAGAGACTAAGAGAGGGAGAGACTGAGAGATAGAGAGAAAGAGAGAGTGAGACAAATAGACATGGATAGAGGGATAGCGAGAGAGAGTGAATGAGAGAGAGAGAGAAGGGGAGAGGGAGAGAGAGACTGAGGGAGAGAGGCAGAGAGGGAGAGAGGCAGAGAGGGAGAGAGATGGAGAGAGAATGAGAGAGAGGGGGAGAGAGAAAGAGAAAGAAAGAGAGAGAGGGAGGGAGTGGGAGAGAGGGAGAGAGAGTGTGTGAGATAGGGAGAGAGTGAGAGAGAGGGAGAGGGAGAGGGAGAAAGTGGGAGAGAGAGGGAGAGAGGGAATGAGAGAGAGCGAAATCAAAAGAGAGAGAGAGGGAGAGAAAGGGAAAGAGAGAGAGTAGGGCGCCGGAGGGAGTGGGAGAGAGAAAGAGATAGGGATATAGAGTAAGTGAGAGAGGGAGAGGGAAAGAGAGAGAGTGAGGGATAGAGGGAGAGAAGGGGAGAGAGAGAAATAGAAAGAGACAGAGAGATAGAGCGAGATAGGGAGAGAGAGTGAGACCGAGAGTGGGGGGAAAAGAGAGAGATTGGGAGAGTGAGCTATAGAGAGGGGGAGAGAGAGAGGGAGGGAGTGGGAGAGATTGAGCGAGATAGAGAGAGAGGGAGAGAGAGGGAGAGGGAGAGAGGGAGAAAGTGAAAGAGATAGAGCGAGAGAAAGAGACAATGAAAGAGGGATAAAGGGAGAGAGAGAATGAGAGAGAGAGAGAAGGGGAGAGAGAGAAAGAGAAAGGGTGAGGGAGTGGGAGGGAGAGGGAGAGAGAGTGAGGTAGGGAGAGAAAGTGCGTTAGATAGAGAGGCAGTGGGAGAGTGGGAGAGAGTGAGAGAGTGAGAGAGAGAGAAAGAGAGAGGGACAGAGGGACAGAGAAGGGGAGAGAGAGAGAGGGGAAAGTGGGAGAGAAAGAGAGGGAGAGTAGGGGGACGGAGGGAGTGGGAGAGAGAAAGAGATAGGGATATAGAGTAAGTGAGTGAGGGAGAGGGAATGAGAGAGAGAGCGAAAGAGAAAGAGAGAGAGAGTAGGGGGACGGAGGGAGTGGGAGAGAGAAAGAGATAGGGATATAGAGTAAGTGAGAGAGGGAGAGGGAAAGAGAGAGAGTGAGGGATAGAGAGAGAGAAGGGGAGAGAGAGAAAAAGAGAAAGAGACAGAGAGAGTGAGGGAGGGAAAGAGCGAGATAGGGAGAGAGGGTGAGAGCGAGAGTGGGAGAAAGAGAGAGAGATTCGGAGAGTGAGTTAGAGAGAGGGGGAGAGAGAGAGAGGGAGGGAGTGGGAGAGATTAAGCGAGATAGAGAGAGAGTGAGAGAGAGGGAGATGGAGAAAGTGAGAGAGGGAGAGGGAGAGAGGGAGAGCGAGAGAAAGAGACAGCGAGAGAGGGATAGAGGGAGAGAGAGAGAATGAGAGAGAGAAATGGGGAGAGAGAGAAACAGAAAGGGTGAGGGAGTGGGACGGAGAATGACATGGAGAGTGAGGTAGGGAGAGAGAGTGCGTTTGATAGAGAGGGAGTGGGAGAGAGGGAGAGAGTGACGGCACGAGAGAGAGAGAGAGAGAGGGACAGAGGGACACAGAAGGGGAGAGAGAGAGTGAGAGAGAGAGGGAGGGAGGGAGAGGGAGAGAGAGCAAGATAGGGAGAGATAATGAGTAAGTGAGAGAGAAAGGGAGAGAGAGTGAGAGAGAGAGACGGAGAGAGAGAGGGAGAGAGAGGCAGATAGAGAGCAATTTAAGGTGAGAGTGTGAGAGAGAGAGAGGAAGGGAGGGAGAGGGAGAGAGAGAGTGAGGGGGAGAGAGAGAAAGAGGGAGGGAGAGGGAAAGGGAGGGAGAGATGGAGAGAATATGAGAGTGAGAATGGGAGAGAGAGAGAGAGAAAGAGAGAGAGAAATGGAGTGGGAGAGAGAGAGAATGCGAGATAGGGAGAGAGAGTAAGAGAGAGAAGGAGAGAGGGAGAGAGGGAGAGAGTTAGAGAGAGAGAAAGAGAGAGGAAGAGATTGAGAGACTTAGAGCAAGAGGGAGAGAATGAGAGAGAGAGAGATAGAGAGAAGTGGGGAGAGAGAAAGAGAGAGAGTGGGGGGATGGAGAGGTAGAGAGAGGGAGATAGGGAGAGAGAGTGAGAGAGGGGGAGAGGGAGAGAGGAAGCAAAGGAGAGAGAGGGAGAGAGTGAGAGATAGAAAGGGCGAATGAGAGAGAGGGGGAGAGGGCGAGAATGAGAGAGGTGGAGAGAGAGAATGAGAGAGAGAGGGGGTGGGAGAGAGGGAGAGAGTGAGAGAGCGAGAGAGAGAAAGGGAGAGAGGGACAAAGAAGGGGAGAGAGAGGGAGGGAGGGAGAGGGAGAGAGAGCAAGATAGGGAGAGAGAATGAGTAACTGAGAGAGAGAGAGGGAGAGAGAGAGTGAGGGAGAGATGGAGAGAGAGAGGGAGAGAGAGGGAGATAGAGAGCAAGATAAGGTGAGAGTGTGTGAGAGAGAGAGAGAGGAAGGGAGGGAGAGGGAAAGAGAGAGAGTGAGGGAGAGAGAGAGAAAGAGGGAGGCAGAGGGGGAGAGCGGGAGAGATAGAGAGAATAAGAGAGTGAGAATGGGAGAGAGAGAGAGAGAGAAACGGAGTGGGAGAGAGAGAGAGCGAGATAGGGAGGCAGAGTGAGGGAGAGAGAGGGAGAGAGGGTGAGAGTCAGAGAGAGAGAGAGAAGAAGAGATTGAGAGAATGAGAGCGAGAGGCAGAGAATGAGAGAGAGAGAGATAGAGAGAGAAGTGGGGGAGAGAAAGAGAGAGAGGGGGATAGAGAAGTAGAGAGAGCGAGATAGGGAGAAAGAGTGAGAGAGAGGGAGAGGGAAAGAGAGGGAGCGAGGGGGAGAGAGAGTGAGGGAGAGGGGGAGGGGGAGAGGGAGAGTGAGATAGGGAGAGAGAGAGAAAGAGAGAGAGCGAGCGAGGGAGGGAGGGAAAGAGAGGGAGATAGGGAGAGGGAGAGGTAGAGGGAGAGAGAGCAAGATAATGAGAGAGAGAGAGAGTGAGTGAGAATGAGATAGGGGGTGGGAGGGAGAGGGAGAGAGAGAGAGAGCGAGGTAGGGAGAGAGAGTGCGTTTGAGAGAGAGGGAGTGGGAGAGAGGGAGAGAGTGAGAGAGTGAGAGTGAGAGAAAGAGAGGGAGAGAGGGATAGAGAAGGGGAGAGAGAGGGAGGGAGGGAGGGAGATGGAGAGAAAGAGCAAGATAGGGAGAGAGAATGAGTAAGTGAGAGAGAGAGAGGGACAGAGAGAGTGAGGGAGAGACGGAGAGAGAGACGGAGAGAGAGGGAGATAGAGAGCAAGATAAGGTGAGAGTGTGAGAGAGGGGGAGAGGAAGGGAGGGAGTGGGAGAGAGAGAAAGGGAGAGAGAGTAAGACAGAGATGGAGAGGGAGAGCGAGATAGAGTGAGGGAGAGGGAGAGAGAAAAAATGAGGGAGAGGGAGAGAGAGAGAAAGAGGGAGGGAGAGGGAGAGAGAGGTAGAGATGGAGAGAATAAGAAAGAGAGAATGGGAGAGAGAGAGAAAGAGAGAGTGAAACAGAGTGGGAGAGAGAGCGAGATAAGGAGAGAGAGTGAGAGAGAGAGCGAGAGAGAGAGAAAGGGAGAGAGGGACAAAGAAGGGGAGAGAGAGAGAGGGTGGGAGAGGGAGAGAGAGCAAGATAGGGAGAGAGAATGAGTAAGTGAGAGAGAGAGGGAGAGAGAGTGAGAGAGAGACGGAGAGAGAGAGGGAGAGAGAGGAAGATAGAGAGCAAGATAAGGTGTGAGTGTGAGAGAGAGAGAGGAAGGGAGGGAGAGGGAGAGAGAGAAAGAGGGAGGGAGAGGGAAAGCGAGGGAGAGATGGAGAGAATATGAGAGTGAGAATGGGAGAGAGAGAGAGAAAGAGAGAGAGAGAGAAACGGAGTGGGAGAGAGAGAAAGTGCGAGATAGGGAGAGAGAGGAAG
Organism: Datisca glomerata; assembly: GCA_003255025.1. Classification (NCBI taxonomy): domain Eukaryota; kingdom Viridiplantae; phylum Streptophyta; class Magnoliopsida; order Cucurbitales; family Datiscaceae; genus Datisca; species Datisca glomerata. The sequence goes on from QANY01010885.1 coordinate 11,609, forward strand.
AGCGAGAGAGGGAGAGAGGGAGAGAGGGAGAGAGTCAGAGAGAGAGAAAGAGATAGGAAAAGATTGAGAGACTTAGAGCAAGAGGGAGATAATGAGAGAGAGAGAGATAGAGAGAAGTGGGGAGAGAGAAAGAGAGAGAGGGGGGATGGGGAGGTAGAGAGAGGGAGAGAGGGAGATAGGGAGAGAGGGAGAGAGAGGCAGAGATGGAGAGAATAAGAAAGAGAGAATGGGAGAGAGAAACAGAGTGGGAGAGAGAGCGAGATAAGGAGAGAGAGTGAGATAGTGAGCGAGAGAGAGAGAGAAAGGGAGAGAGGGACAGAGAAGGGGAGAGAGAGGGAGGGAGAGGGAGAGAGAGCAAGATAGGGAGAGAGAATGAGTAAGTGAGAGAGAATGAGTAAGTGAGAGAGAGAGAGGGAGAGAGAGTGAGGGAGACACGAAGAGAGAGAGAGAGAGAGGGAGAGAGAGAGGGAGATAGAGAGCAAGATAAGGTGAGAGTGTGAGAGAGAGAGAGAGGAAGGGAGGGAGAGGGAAAGAGAGAGTGAGGGAGAGAGAAAGAGGGAGAGAGAGGGGGAGAGAGGGAGAGAGAGAGAATAAGAGAGTGAGAATGGGAGAGAGAGAGAGAGAGAGACGGAGTGGGAGAGAGAGCGAGATAGGGAGGGTGAGTGAGAGAGAGAGAGAGGGAGAGGGGGAGAGAGGGAGAGAGGGAGATAGGGAGAGGGAGAGGTAGAGGGAGAGAGAGAGCGAGATAATGAGAGAGAGCGAGAGTGAGTGAGAAAGAGATAGGGGGTGGGAGGGAGAGGGAGAGAGAGAGAGAGCGAGGTAGGGAGAGAGAGTGCGTTTGAGAGAGAGGGAGTGGGAGAGAGGGAGAGAGTGGGAGAGTGAGAGAGAGAGA
>QANY01010885.1:17500-28765 GCA_003255025.1 Datisca glomerata
GGAATAAGAAAGAGAGAATGGGAGAGAGAGAAAGAGAAAGAGAGAGAGAGAAACGGAGTGGGAGAGAGAGAGCGAGATAGGGAGAGAGTGAGAGAGGGGGAGAGAGGGTGAGAGAGGGTGAGAGAGGAAGAGAGGGAGAGAGTTAGAGAGAGAGAAAGAGTGGGGGAGATTGAGAGATCGAGAGTGAGAGGGAGAGAATGAGAGAGAGAGTGAGATAGAGAGAGAAGTGGGGAGAGAGAGAGAGAGAGAGGGGATGGAGAGGTAATGAGAGCGAGATAGGGAGAGAGAGTGAGAGAGAGAGGGAGGGGGAGGAAGAGGGAGGAGGGAGAGAGAGAGGGAGGGAGAGAGAGGGGGGAGAGAGTGAGGGAGCGAGGGAGAGAGAGAGAGAGAAAGAAACAAAAAGAGCGAACGAGAGAGAAGGGGAGAGAGGGAGAATGAGAGAGGGGGAGAGAGGGAGAATGAGAGAGGGAGAGAACGAGAGAGAGAGAGAGTAGGGGAAAGAGAGAGTGAGAGTGAGTGAAAGAGAAAGAGTGAAATTGGGGGAGAGAGAGTGAGAGAGTGAGAGAAAGAGAGGGAGAATGAGGGAGAAAGTGGAAGAAAGAGAGAAAAAGGGAGAGAGATTGAGAGAAAGAGAGAGAACGAATGAGGGAAAGGGAGAGAGAAAGATAGTGAGAGAGAAGAGATAGAAAGAGAGAGTGTGAGGTAGAGAGGGGGAGAAAGAGAGAGAGAAAGAGAAAGAGAGAGAGTGATGTAGAGGGAGTGGGAGAGATAATGAGAGAGAGAGGGGGAGTGAGGGAGAGGGAGAGTGAGAGAGCGAGGGAGGAAGAAACAGAGAGAAAGAGGGAGAGTGGGAGATAGAGAATGAGAGAGAGAATGAAAGAGAGAGGGTGAGAGAGAGAGCGAAATAGGGAGAGAGTGTGTGTGAGAGAGAGAGAGGGGAGGGAGAGAGTGAAGGAGAGTGGAGGAGAGAGAGAGGGAGAGAGAGAGATTGAGAGAAACAAAGGTAAAGAGTGAATGAGAGAGAGTGAGTGGGAGAGAATGAGAGAGAGAGAGACTGAGATAGAGAGAGATAGAACAAGGGGGAGAGAGTGGGAGATAGGGAGAGAGGGAGAGAGGGAGGAAGTGAAAATGAGGGAGAGAAAGAGACAGGGAGAGAGGGAGAGAAAGAGGCAGGGAGAGAGGGAGAGAGAGAATGAGGGAGAGAGGGAGAGGGAGAGGGAGAGAGGGAGAGAGGGAGAGAAGGGGAAAGAGAGCGAGTGAGGGAGAGAGGCAGAGAATGGGAAAGAGTGAGAGGGAGAGAAGGGGAGAGAGAGAGAGATAGAGAGATTGGAGAGAGAGGGACAGGGAGGGAGATAAGGAGAGAGAGGTAGAGGGAGAGAGCAAGTGGGATAGGGAGAGAGAGTGAGAGAGAGAGGGAGAGAGAGGGAGAGACAGAGGGAGAGACAGAGGGAGAGAGGGAGTGAAAGAGAGTGACAGAGAGAGAGAGGGGGCAGAGAGGGAGAGAGTGAGTGGAAGGGAGAGAGAGGTAGAGAGAGAGAGAGAGGAAGAGAATGAGAGAGTGTGAGGGACAGAGAAACTGACAGAGAGAGAGTGAGTGAGAGAGGGAGGAAGTGGGAGAGAGAGAGCGAGATACGGAGAGAGAGTGAGAGGGAGAGAGGGAGAGAGGGAGAGGGAGAGAGGGAGAGAGTGAGAGAGAGAGAGAGCGAGAGAAAGAGTTAGGGGAGAGGGATAGAGGGAGAAAGAGAATTAGAGAGAGGGAAGGGGAGAGATTAAAAGAGAGAGAGGGAGAGGGGGAGAGAGAGAGGGAGAGGGGGAGAGGGGGAGAGAGTGAGAGGGAAAGAGAGGCAGAGAGGGAGAGAGATAGGGAGAGAATGAGAGAGAGGGAGAGGGGGAGAGAGAGGGAGGGAGTGGGAGAGAGAGACTGTGTGAGATAGGGAGAGATAGTGAGAGAGAGGGAGAGGGAGAGAGAGAAAGTGGTAGAGAGAGAGCGAGCGAAAGAGACAAGGTGAGAGGGATAAAGGGAGAGAGGGCGAGGGGGAATGAGAGAGAGCGAAAGAGAAAGAGAGCGAGAGGGAGAGAAAGAGAAAGAGAGAGAGAGTGAGAGAAAGAGACAGGGAGAGAGGGATAGAGGGAGAGAGAGAATGAGAGAGAGGGAAAGAAGGGGAGAGAGAGAAAGAGAAAGAGAGAGGGAGTGGGAGTGGGAGGGAGAGGGAGAGAGATCGAGGTAGGGAAAGAGAGTGAGTTAGAGAGAGATGGAGTGGGAGAGAGGGAGAGAGTGAGAGAACGAGAGAGAGAGAGAGAGGGAGGGAGAGAGGAAGAGAGGGACAGAGAAAGGGAGAGAGAGGGAGGGAGGGAGAGGGAGAGAGAGCAAGATAGGGGGAGAAAATGAGTAAGTGAGAGAGAGAGAGGGTGAGAGAGAGTGAGCGAGAGACGGAGAGAGAGAGAGGAAGGGAGAGGGAGATTGAGAGAAGGGGAGAGAGAGAAAGAGAATGAGAGAGAACGAAAGGGAGTGGGAAAGAGAGAGCGAGATAGGGAGAGAGTGTGAGAGAGAGGGAGAGAGAGGTAGGGAGAGTGAGTGAGAGAGAGGGGGAGAGGGAGAGAGGGAGAGTTTGGGAGAATGAGAGAGTGAGGGAAAAAATGAGAGAGAGAGAGATAGAGAGAGAAGGGGAGAGAGAAAGAGAAAGACAGAGAGGGATGAAAAGGTAGTGAAAGCAAGATAGGGAGTGTGAGTGAGAGAGAGAGAGGGAGAGGGAGAGATGGAGAGAGAAAGGGAGGGAGAGGGAGAGGGGGAGAAAGAGTGAGGGAGCGAGGGAGAGAGAGAGAAAGAAATGGAAAGAGCGAACGAGAGAGAATGAGAGAGGGGGAGAGAGAGAATGATAGTGAGAGAACGAGAGAGAGAATGAGGGGAGAGAGTGGGAGAGAGTGAGTGAAAAAGAGAGAGAGAAATTGGGAGAGAGAGCGAGAAAGTGAGAGAAAGAGAGGGAGAGTGAGGGAGAAAGTGGGACAAAGAGAGAGAAAGGGAGAGAGAGCGAGAAAAAGAGAGAACGAATGAGAGGGAGAGAGAGAGAAAGATAGTGAGAGAGAAAGAGATAGAAAGAGAGAGAATGTGAGGTAGAGAGGGGGAGAAAGAGAGAGAGAAAGATAGAGAGAGTGTGACGTAGAGGGAGTGGGAGAGAGAATGAGAGAGAAAGAGTGACGTAGAGGGAGTGGGAGAGAGAATGAGAGAGTGAGAGAGTGACGTAGAGGGAGTGGGAGAGAGAATGAGAGAGAGAGAAGGGGAGTGAGGGAGAGAGAGAGTGAGAGAGCGAGGGAGGAAGAAACGAAGAGAAAGAGGGAGAGTGGGAGTTAGAGAATGGGAGACAGAAAGAGCCAGAGAGAACAAGGGAGAGAGAGAGTGAGATATAAAGAGAGAGCGAAGGAGAGAGGGGGAGAGAGAAAGAGAGAGCGAGAAAAAAAGGAAAAGTGAACAAGAGATAAAGAGAGAGATGGAGAATGGGAGAGTGAGGGGGAGAGAGTGAGCGAGAAAAAGGGAGAGAGTGAGAGAGAGATAGGGAGAGGGGGAGAGGGAGAGAGTTAGAGAGAGACAGGGAGAGAGGGATAGAGGGAGAGAAAGAGAAAGAGAGAGAGGGAGCGGGAGGGAGAGAAAGAAAAAGAGAGAGAGCGGGGGAGGGAGTGGGAGAGAGAGAGATAGGGATAGAGAGTAAGAGAGAGGGAGAGGGAAAGAGAGAGAGTGAGGGACAGAGAGAAAGAGAAGGCGAGAGAAAGAGAGAGATTGGCGGAGAGAGAGGGACAGAGAGGGAGATAGGGAGAGAGAGACGTAGAGAGAGAGAGAGTGAGATAGGGAGAGAGTGAGAGAGAGAGGAACAGAGAGAGAGATTGGGAGAGAGACTGAGAGAGAGAGAAAGTTAGTGAAAGAGAGTGACAAAGAGAGAGAGAGGGAGAGAGGGAGAACGAGATAATGAGAGAGAGAGAGAAAGGGTGAGCGAGTGGGAGGGAGAGGGAGAGAGAGAGCAAGGTAGGGAGAGAGAGTGTGTTAGAGAGAGTGTGGGAGAGAGGAAGAGAGTTAGAGAGTGTGAGAGAGAGAGAGAGAGGGAGAGAGGGACATAGAAGGGGAGAGAGGGAGAGAGAGGGAGGGAGAGGGAGAAAGAGCAATATAGGGAGAGAGAATGAGTAAGTGAGAGAGAGTGAGGGAGAGAGAGAGTGAGGGAGAGAGAGAGTGAGGGAGAGAGAGAGTGATGGAGAGACGGAGAGAGAGGGAGAGAGAGGGAGATAGAGAGCAAGATAAGGTGAGAGTGTATGAGAGAGAGAGAGGAAGGGAGGGAGAGGGAGAGAGAGTGAGTGAGAGAGAGAGAAAGAGGGAGGGAGAGGGAGAGAGTGAGAGAGAGACAAGGAGAGAGGGATAGAGAGAGAAGGGAGAAATGAGAGAGAGAGAGAGAGATAGAGAGAGAAGGGGGAGAGAGAAAGAGAAAGAGAGAGAGGGATGAAAAGGTAGTGAAAGCAAGATAGGGAGTGAGAGTGAGAGAGAGAGAGGGAGAGGGAGAGAGGGAGAGAGAAAGGGAGGGAGAGGGAGAGGGGGGGGAAAGAGTGAGGGAGCGAGGGAGAGAGAGATAGAAAGAAACGGAAAGAGCGAACGAGAGAGAATTAGAGAGGGGGAGAGAGAATGAGAGAGAGAGAGAACGAGAGAGAGAATGAGGGGAGAGAGTGGGAGAGAGTGAGTGAAAGAGAGAGAGAAATTGGGAGAGAGAGAGCGAGAAAGTGAGAGAAAGAGAGGGAGAGTGAGGGAGAAAGTGGGAGAAAGAGAGAGAAAGGGAGAGAGAGCGAGAAAAAGAGAGAGAACGAATGAGAGGGGGAGAGAGAGAAAGATAGTGAGAGAGAAAGAGATAGAAAGAGAGAGAATGTGAGGTAGAGAAGGGGGAGAAAGAGAGAGAGAAAAATAGAGAGAGTGATGTAGAGGGAGTGGGAGAGAGAATGAGAGAGAGAAGGGGGGTGAGGGAGAGAGAGAGTGAGAGAGCGAGGGAGGAAGAAACGAGGAGAAAGAGGGAGAGTGGGAGTTAGAGAATGAGAGACTGAATAAGAGAGAAAGGGTGAGAGAGAGAGAGCGAAATAGGGAGAGAGAGTGTGTGATAGAGAGAGAGAAGGGGGAGGGAGAGAGTGAGGGAGAGTGGAGGGAGAGAGGGAGAGAGAGATTGAGAGAAAGAAAGGTAAAGAGAGAATGAGAGAGAGAGTGAGTGAGAGAGAATGAAAGAGAGAGAATGAGAGACAGAATGAGCCAGAGAGAACAAGGGAGAGAGAGTGAGAGATTGAGAGAGAGCGAAGGAGAGAGGGGGAGAGAGACAGAGAGAGCGAGAAAAAAAGGAAAAGTGAACAAGAGAGAAAGAGAGAGATGGAGAATGGGAGAGTGAGGGAGAGAGAGCGAGCGAGAAAAAGGGAGAGAGTGAGAGAGAGACAGGGAGAGGGGGAGAGGGAGAGAGTGAGAGAGATACAGGGAGAGAGGGATAGAGGGAAAGAAAGAGAAAGAGAAAGAGAGAGAGGGAGCGGGAGGGAGAGAAAGAAAAAGAGTAAGAGAGCGGGGGAGGGAGTGGGAGAGAGAGAGATAGGGATAGAGAGAGAGAGGGAGAGAAGGTGAGAGAAAGAGAGAGAGAGAGATTGGGAGAGAGAGAGGGAGAGAGAGAGATAGGGAGAGAGAGACGTAGAGGGAGAGAGAGAGTGAGATAGGGAGAGAGTGAGAGAGTGAGGAACAGAGAGAGAGAGAGATTGGGAGAGAGAGTGAGAGAGAGTGAGAGAAAGGGAGTGAAAGAGAGTGACAAAGAGAGAAAGAGAGGGAGAGAGGGACAGAGAAGGGAGAGAGGGAGAGGGAGAGACAGAGCAATATAGGGAGAGAGAATGAGTAATTGAGAGAGAGTGACGGAGAGAGAGAGTGAGGGAGAGACGGAGAGAGAGGGAGAGAGAGGGAGATAGAGAGCAAGATAAGGTGAAAGTGTGTGATAGAGAGAGAGGAAGGGAGGGAGTGGGAGAGAGAGAGAAAGGGAGAGAGAGTAAGACAGAGATGGAGAGGGAGAGAGAGATAGAGTGAGGGAGAGAGAGAGAGAATGAGAGAGGGAGAGAGAGAGCGAAAGAGTGAGGGAGAGGCAGAGAGAGGTAGAGATGGAGAGAATAAGAAAGAGAGAATGGGAGAGAGAGAAAGAGAAAGAGAGAGAAACAGAGTGGGAGAGAGAGAGAGCGAGATAGGGAGAGAGAGTGAGAGAGAGAGGGAGAGGGAGAGGGAGTGAGGGAGAGAGGGAGAGAAGGGGAAAGAGAGCGAGTGAGGGAGAGAGGCAGAGAATGGGAAAGAGTGAGAGGGAGAGAAGGGGAGAGAGAGAGAGATAGAGAGATTGGAGAGAGAGGGACAGGGAGGGAGATAAGGAGAGAGAGGTAGAGGGAGAGAGCAAGTGGGATAGGGAGAGAGAGTGAGAGAGAGAGGGAGAGAGAGTGAGAGAGAGAGGGAGAGAGAGGGAGAGACAGAGAGGGAGAGAATGAGAGAGAGTTAGAGGGAATGTCTCTCTCTCTCCCTCTCTCTCCCTCTCTCCTTGTCTCTCTCTCCCTCTCTCCATCTCCCTATCTCTCTCTCTCTCACTCTCTCTCTCCGACTTTCCCTCACTCCCTCTCCCCCTCTCTCTCTCACTCTCTCTCCCTATCTTACACACTCCCTCCCCCACTCTCTCTTTCTCTTTCTCTCTCCGCCCTCTCTCTCTCATTCTCTCCCTATCTCTCTCCCTCTCTGCCTCTCTCTCCCTCTCTCTCTACCCTCTCCCTCTCTCTCCCCCTGCTCTCTCTCCCTCTCTCTCTTTCTCTCTCCCTCCAATTCTCTCCCTATCTCATTCTCTATCTCCCTCTATCCCTCTCTCCCTCTCTCTCATTCTCTCTCACTATCTCCCTCTCCCTCTCTCTCACTCTCTCTCCCTATCTCGCTCTCACTCTGCCACTCCTTCCCTCTCTCACTCTCTCTCTGTCTCTATCTCTATCCCCCACTCTCTCTCATTCTCTCCTTCTCCCCCCTCTACCTCTCTCTCCCTTCCTCTCACTCTCTCCCTCTCTCCCTCTCTCTCTCTCTCTCTCTTTCTCACTCTCTTTCACTCCCTTTCTCTGTCTTTCTCTCACTCTATCTCCCAATCTCTCTCTCCCTCTCTCTCACTCTCTCCCTATCTCGCTCTCTCTCTCCCTCTACGTCTCTCTCCCTATCTCTCTCTCTCTCCCTCTACCTCTCTCTCTCCCCCCTCTCTCTCTCCCTCTCTCTCTTTCTCTCTCCCTTCCATTCTCTCCCTCTCTCATTCTCTATCTCCCTCTATCCCACTCTCCCTATCTCATTCTCTCGCTCTCTCTCACTCTCTTGCTCTATCCCACTCCCTCCCCCTCTCCCTCTCTCTCTATCTCTCTCTCCCCCTCTCCCTCTCTCTCTATCTCTCTCTACCCCTCTCCCTCTCTCTTTCTCTCTCTCCCCTTCCCTCTCTCTAATTCTCTTTCTCCCTCTATCCCTCTCCCCCTGACTCTTTCTCTCGCTCTCTCTCTCCCTCTCTCACTCTCACCCTCTCTCCCTCTCCCTCTCTCTCCCTCTCACTCTCTCTCTGTATCTCTCTCTCTCTCTCCCACTCCCTCCCTCTCTCACTCACTCTCTCTGTCAATTTCTCTGTCCCTCACACTCTCTCATTCTCTCCCTCTCTCCCCCTCTACCTCTCTCTCGCTTCCTCTCACTCTCTCACTCTCTCCCTCTCTCTCTCTCTCTCTGTCACTCTCTGTCACTCCCTGTCTCTCTCTCTCACGAGAGAGAGAGAGAGGGAGGGAGAGGGAGGTAGAGAGAAGGGGAGAGAGAAAGAGAAAGAGAGAGAATGAAAAGGAGTGGGAGAGAGAGATAGATAGGGAGATAGAGTGAGAAAGAGGGAGAGAGAGATAGGGAGAGAGTGTGAGAGAGAGGGATAGAGAGAGATTGGGAGAGAGAGTGAGAGAGAGAAAGGGAGTGAAAGAGAGTGACAAAGAGAGAGAGAGGGAGAGAGGGAGAGAGTGAGAGGAAGGGAGAGAGAGGTAGAGAGGGGGAGAGAGGGAGAGAATGAGAGAGAGTGGGGGATAGAGACAGAGACAGAGAGAGAGTGGCAGTGGGAGGGTGCGGGAGAGAGAGCGAGATAGGGAGAAAGAGTGAGAGAGAGAGAGGGAGAGGGAGAGAGTGAGAGAGAGCGAGAGAATGAGATAGAGTGAGAGGGATAGAGGGAGATGGAGAATGAGAAAGGGAGAGAATGGGAGGGAGAGAGAAAGAGAGAAAGGGAGAGAGAGAAGGGGAGAGTGAGAGAGGGGGAAAGAGAACGAGATAGGGAGAGAGAGACGTAGAGGGCGGGAGAGAAAGAGATAGGGAGAGGGAGTGAGAGAGAGGGACAGAGAGAGAGAGATTGGGAGAGAGAGAGAGAGAGAGAAAGGGAGTGAAAGAGAGTGACAAAGAGAGAGAGGGAGAGAGGGAGAGAGTGAGAGGAAGGGAGAGAGCGGTAGAGAGGGGGAGAGAGGGAGAGAATGAGAGAGAGTGGGGGATAGAGACAAAGACAGAGTGAGAGAGTGAGAGAGGGAGGGAGTGGGAGAGAGGGGTAGAAAGGGGGAGAGAGGGAGAGAATGAGAGATAGTGGGGGATAGAGACAGATACAGAGAGAGAGTGTGAGAGAGGGAGGGAGTGGGAGAGAGAGAGCGAGATAGGGAGAGAGAGTGAGACAGAGAGAGGGAGAGGGAGAGAGGGAGAGAGTGAAAGAGAGGGAGAGAATGAGATAGGGAAAGAGGGATAGAGGGAGATAGAGAATGAGAGAGGGAGAGAATGGGAGGGAGAGAGAAAGATAGAGAGAGGGAGAGAGAGGGGGAGAGAGAGAGGGAGACAGAGAGCGAGATAGGGAGAGAGACGTAGAGGGAGAGAGAGACGTAGAGGGAGAGAGAGCGAGATAGGGAGAGAGTGAGAGAGAGAGGGACAGAGAGAGAGATTGGGAGAGAGAGTGAGAGAGAGAGAAAGGGAGTGAAAGAGAGTGACAAAGAGAGAGAGAGGGAGAGAGGGAGAGAGTGAGAGGAAGGGAGAGAGAGGTAAAGAGGGGGAGAGATGGAGAGAATGAGAGAGAGTGGGGGATAGAGACAGAGACAGAGTGAGAGAGTGAGAGAGGGAGGGAGTGGGAGAGAGAGAGCGAGATAGGGAGAGAGAGAGGGGGTGAGGGAGAGAGGGAGAGAGTGAGAGAGAGCGAGAGAATGAGATAGGGAGAGAGGGATAGAGGGAGATAGAGAATGAGAGAGGGTGAGAATGGGAGGGAGAGAGAAAGAGAGAGAGGGAGAGAGAGAGGGGGCAAAGAGAGAGAGAGGGAGATAAAGGTAGATAGGGAGAGAGATAGGGATAGAATGAGAGAGAGAGGGGGGAGTGAGAAAGAGAAAGAGAGAGGGGAGGGAGTGGGGGAGAGAGAGAGAGTGTGTGTGAAAGATAGGGAGAGAGAGTGAGGGAAGAGAGGGGGAGAGGGAGTGAGGGAAAGTCGGAGAGAGAGAGTGAGCGAAAGAGACAGGGAGAGGGAGAGAGGGAGAGAGTGAGAGAGAGAGACAAGGAGTGAGGGATAGAGGGAGAGGGAGAGAAAGAGAAAGAGACAGAGTGAGAAAGAGAGGGTGAGAAGGGGAGAGAGACAGAAAGGGCGGAGCGAGAGAAAGAGAGAGAGGGAGGGAGAGAAATAGCGAGATAGGGAGAAAGAGTGAGAGAGATTGGGAGAGAGAGAGATTGGGAGAGAGAGTTAGAGAGAGGTGGAGAGAGAGGGAGGGAGGGAGAGGGAGGGAGAAAATGAGAAAGAGTGGGGGAGAGAGAGAAAGAGAAAGTGTGAGAGCGAGAGTGGGAGGGAGTGGGAGAGATTGAGCGAGAGAGTGAGAGAGAGTGAGAGAGAGGGAGAGGGAGCGAGGGAGAAAGTGAGAGAGAGAGAGCGAGAGAAAGAGACGGGGAGAAAAGGATAGAAGGAGAGTGAGAATGACAAAGAGAGAAGGGGCGAGAGAGAAAGGGAAAGAGAGAGGGAGTTGGAGGGAGAGGGAGAGAAAGAGCGAGGTAGGGAGAGAGAGCGAGAGAGAGGGAGAGAGGAAGAGAGGGACAGAGAAGGGGAGAGAGAGAGGGTGGAGGAAGGGAAGGAAAGAGAGAGGGAGAGCAAGATAAGGAGAGAGAATGAGTAATCGAGAGAGAGAGAGAGGGAGAGAGAGTGAGGGAGAGACAAAGAGAGAATGATAGAGATGGAGGGAGAGGGAGATCGAGAGCAAGATAAGGCGAGTGTGTGAGAGAGAGAGAAGGGAAGGGAGAGAGTAAGAGAGAGAGGGAGAGGGGGAGAGAGAGTGAGGGAGAGAGGGAGAGAGAGCAAGCGAGATAGGGGAGAGAGTGAGAGAGAGAGCAAGAGAGAGAGATAGGGAGAGAGAGAAAGGGAGAGAACGAAAGGGAGTGGGAGAGAGTGTCAAAGAGGGAGAGAGGGAGAAAGGAAGGTAGAGAGAGGCAAAGAAGGGGAGAGAGGGAGGCAAAGAGGGGGAGAGAGGGAGACAATGAGAGAGAGTGGGGGATAGAGACAGAGACAGAGAGAGTGAGAGAGGGAGGGAGTGAGAGAGGGAGGGCGAGATAGGGAGAGAGAGTGAGACAGAGAGAGGGAGAGGGAGAGAGGTAGTGAGTTAGAGAGAGCAAGAGAATGAGATAGCGAGAGAGGGATAGAGGGAGATAGAGAATGAGAGAGGGAGAGAATGGGAGGAAGAGAGAAAGAGAGAGAGGGAGAGAGAGGGAGAGAGAGAGTGGGAGAGAGAGTGTGAGATAGGGAGAGAGAGACGTAGAGGGAAAGAGAGCGAGATAGGGAGAGAGAGTGAGAAAGAGAGAGTGAGACAGAGGGAGGGAGAGGGAGAGAGGGAGAGAGTGAAAGAGAGGGAGAGAATGAGATAGGGATAGAGGGATGGAGGGAGATAGAGAATGAGAGAGGGAGAGAATGGGAGGGAGAGAGAAAGAGAGAGAAAGGGAGAGAGGGGGGAGAGAGAGGGAGACAAAGAGTGAGATAGGGAGAGGGAGACGTAGTGGGAGAGAGAGAGCGAGATAGGGAGAGAGTGAGAGAGAGAAGGACAGAGAGAGAGATTGGGAGAGAGAGTGAGAGAGAGAAAGGAAGTGAAAGAGATTGACAAAGAGAGAGAGGGGGAGAGAGGGAGAGAGTGAGAGGAAGGGAGAGAGAGGTAGAGAGTGAGAGGAAAGGAGAGAATGAGAGAGAGTGGGGGATAGAGACAGAG
>QANY01010892.1:0-74111 GCA_003255025.1 Datisca glomerata
CATGAGAAGGAACATATCGATTATAAATAAAGATCTACTGTGACTTCTGAAATTACCAATCAGTTCTCATCTTTAATCCTTTCTATTTTTATAAAGACATAATCTTGAATCTTCAAAATCATCCCCTTATGTTGTGACTTACTCCTCTCCCCTTGTCTTTTCTGATACTTGATATAGACTCCACAAGGTGAGAAGTTAAAATTGACATTCACCCTCAACTACATTCGAGATCTTATCATGATATGTTACATATTTTTCTCGATATGTACATCCATTCACTTCAATGTTCGTTCATCATTGTTTTATCCTCAAATTAATATGAGTTTTCAAATTTGACTTAGCCCGTAGCCATTCCACAGCATTATTCTCCTTTTTGACAGCCATACTTCAGAATCATCCTTCAACACACAACTGGCTTCCTTGATCGATCTTACGCATCTAAAACTGAATTATGGTAATTTTCCTATTTAAATTCCACCCAAATTGGTTGCTTGCCCCTTCTTTTAATCCAAACTCTCGGAATTAACACCCTCTCAATGCTTAGCTTAATTTAAGCCTCACAGATCTAGCTATATGCCCTCCCTTAGTATAATAGTCAATTTCAATCAACTCCCCAATTTTCCCTGCTATCATTTTCACAATAAGCCATCATCCAATCATGAGCAAGTCATGTAACTGAACCCAAACATGGAAACAATAAAAAAATATTTCAAAGAATTAGGTCCCCCATACCTTTTCAAGATCAACATGCACCCATTGGAACTCTCAAGGCCACAAACTTCATATCTCTCTATTTCCCCTTTTTTAATTGAAGCGGAATAGGAATAGATTCTTATACAGAACTTTTATACTAATCCCCAGTTTAAGCCCCCGATTTATGCATAGTACATTCAACATTACACTCGATTAGTAACAATGTCTATATGTAATTTACTCAAAAGCCGTTATTCCCTCCTTAATACTATTGGTTATAGTGAATCATCCACATCCTACAACATCTCTACACCTTCAAAATCTTCACACAAGTTTTCCATGTCAAGAGAAGCAAAATATTAGTCAAAATCTTATTACAAGGTTTTCTAAATATAAGCTCCGAGAATAGATTTCAAGTTTGAAATCACGTTAGCAAAGAATTCTCCAAAAGAAACACACTTATTTCCTTTTTTTCAATAACATGAAATGGCGAGAAAAACCGCTATTAGTTTACTACGCTAGGGATGACTAACAGTCCAAGAGGGTAGAGATAGAACACCCAAGGGAGAGTAGTTTAGACCATAACTATTTTAGTGATAGTTTTCATTATTTACCAATTCATATTTTATTTTTTATTTGGAAAAGAATCTGTGAATGAGAGTTTTAGACCTTCCTAATTCTCATTTGCTAAATGAAATCTAATCGTTGTTCAAGAAAAATAATAATTAGGTTCCAAAATAACAAAGTTTTATTAAATGGAATATGTTTCATATTTCAAAATGAAATGAGTTTGGATGGGAAACTCAATAATTTGAAATGTATATATCATAAGTGATGTGTTTTTCTGAAAATCCTTTTTAGTAAGTTATTCGCTAAACCGTCTATTCTCATTGAAATCCATCAATTTTACTAGGTTAATGGCTTGAAAGCCATTTCAGGACTTAATCTAAAAAGATATTCATCATCCAACAATTGGTTAATGCATAATTGGTTTGGCTTGCTTACCCACACCTTGAGGTTGAACCTAAATTTTGTTCGTCACAGATAGTGTTGGTTTTACTATATATGACTATGAGATAGACGGTTTGAATTTTGATTAATTAATAGTCATATATCTTTTCAAAGTCTCATAAGGCTTTGACTTTGAATTTTGATTTTGATGTTGCTAAAAAAATAGGCAAAAAAATTGCGAAATCTAAAAAAAACATTTGTTTGGTGGTTGGGAAAAAATAGATCATTCTTCTAACTAATATTAAAATATTCTCAACAACCTAGAAAAGGCATTACCATCTTAATCGTTAGAGATATTAAGACTCAAAAGAAATCAAATTTAAACAATCAAAATAAATATCAATAGGACGATTAAAAAAGTAGTATTGAATTTTTATTTTGTTGTTAGTTTTGTTAAAATTTGTTAGTTGCTTCTGTTACAAAAGTAGTATTGAGTTTTTAGTACAGATTTTTGTTCTGGTGAAAATATTAACCAACATAGTAGATCGAAGACTACTTTAGTTAGTAAACTAGGAAGAATTAAGTAGTAGTTACTCAACTGATTAATTGCATTTCTGTTTGTCTAAGCTTGTATCTTGTATAATTCTCTTATCATGTAGCTTCTGTAATAAACTGATATAAATATAAAATCTTTCTCTTACATTGAGGTTACATTTTGAGACTTTATTCACTCTTCTCTCTTAATTAGCTCAGATTGCATGGTATCATAGCCATCGAGAACTCACGTTCAATGGCCAACACAAGTCTTATAAATAAACAAACCAATGCCTTTCTAATACACTAAAAAATTCCCTTAGTGTGAAGCTTGATAGAAATAACTATGTGTTTTGGTAGTCACAAGTTATTCTACCATAAATTGGTAATGATCCAGAAGAGATCGTGCTTGGATTTTTACCAAGACCTGCAAGAACAACAGAAGATGGTGTAGCTAATCCATCCTATAAAGTCTGGATCAAGAAAGATCAGTTTGTTCATAGTTGGATTAGACCTTCAATGTGTTAAGGAGTTCTTGGCACAGTGACTTGCTTGAAAAAAGTTTCCTGTCAATCATAGGAAAAAATGATGCAACTTAGGAATGCATTAAAAACACTGAATAAAGGAAACTTGACGATTCTAAAATTCTGTAATAAACATAGAAAGATTGATGAGAGTCTTGCAGCTACAAGATAAGAAGCAAAGATAAAGAAATGGTTTTTTACATAATAAATGCCCTTGGCCTGAGTATGATTCTGTGTGGTGAGTGTAACGTCAAGAACAAATTATTTGAGTTTAAAAGAAATTCAAGCACTTCTAATGTGCCTTGCAAGAAGAATTGAAAAGTAGCAAGAAGAATTGGAGTCAAACATTCAAATGTTTGCTAGTGTAGCCTTTAGTACCTTCGATAGAAGAAATAACAATGCATGTCAACATATCTGACAACATAATACAAACAAATTTGGAGAAAGAGGCAAATCTTACATTTTCTAGTTTTACAAAACCTGCTAATTATCCATCTCCATCTTGTGTACCTTCAATCGAACCCAAGTATGACATTTCATGGTATGAAGATACTGCAACCACTAATTTTGTAACATCTAAATTGAATAATTTAAATCTAGCACAAGAGTATAATAGAGATGAGAATCTTGTTGTTGGTAATGGTAAGGAGCTTTCTATAATCCATGTTGGTTCTGCTCTATTACCTTCTAAAACTGGATTCTTTGCTTAGAGTACCTGAAATCATGAAAAACTTAGTGTACAAAAATTGACCAAAGATAATGATATCTTTATTGAATTTCATGTTGATTCTTATTTTGTAAAGGATAAAACTTCGTGGACATTTCTATTAAAAGGAGTTCTTAAAGGTGGATTGTATCTACTTGCTTTTCTTGGTGATAAAGCTCTCAATGACTCTACATTTCATTACTGAGTGAAATATGTTTTACCTATTTTCAAAGAGTCTTTGAATAAGTCTTGCTAAGGTTTTGTCTCTTTTGATTCTATAAATAGCAATAAGAGTCTATCTGATGTACATTTTCCTACTAATGTACAATCTTTTGTTAATAGAAATACAAGTTCTTATTACACGTGTTTCAGTGCTGATAAACTTGCTTCATGTTCCAAACCATGCACAAAGTGCAATCAACTAGTCTTGATAAAAATAAGAGTGTTCATATGATTTATGGCATAGGGTAGGTCTTCCAGCACATGACATTCTAAATAATATTTTGTGATCTGAAAACATCAAAACCTTCAAACATAACTATTCTTTTTTCATAACATGTCAAAAAGGGAAAATCACACTCTACCCTTTCCTAATTAAACAATGGTTACCAATCAACCTCTTCAATAAGTGTCATAACCTTCTAGATATGGTTACAGTGATTACGTAAAATTTCTAGATTATTTTACTTGATTCACCTGGACTTTTCCCATCAAGTTAAAGTCTGAAGCTTTTTAACTCTTTGTCTTCAAAAACCTTGTTGGAAAACAACTAAACTGCCCAAGAAAGGTTCTTCAATCTAATTGGGAAGGGGAATTTAGGTCCTTCTCAAATTTCTTACAAAATCAAGGTATATTGTTTAAAGACCCGTGTCCCCATGTGCACCAACAAAATGGCAAGATATAAAGGAAGCATCGACACGTTGTTGAGGTAGATCTCACTATGCTTGCTCAAGCCAACATGCCAATTGAATATTTGTGGGATTCTTTTCAAACAGTGTACATTTCATGAATAGACTACCCACTGTCACCCTAAATTATATCTCTCCTTTTTGAAGGCTATATAACACACTCCCAGATTTAAAGATTTAAAGATTATTTAATGTGCTTGCATTCCTCATTCTAGGCCGTTTAACTCTTATAAGGTTGACTATCACCCTAACATATGTGTATTCGTGAGCTACTCCTCTCAATATAAAGGTTACTAGAATCTTCACAAGTCTAGTAAAGTTTATATTTCTAGGAATGTTATTTTTTATGAACAAAACTTCCCTTATAACTCTTTGTTCAAAAAACCTTCTCTGTCAAAATCTATGCAATCATTATCTGGGTTCTCTCATCATCATCCATATTACTTCTCCTTTAAATGTTCCTAACATGTCTCAACAAGAAAATTTCATAGATAAAGCTCACACAAATACTTCTACATGTTTTGCTTCTCACAGTATTAAGGTAATCACAATGGAAATTTAGATTTTTTTACAGTTTGTAGTTAATATTGACACATAGACTCAATTTCCCTATTTTACTTCAATTTCAAAATCTCTTGTTATAAGTTTAACTATCGAACCTATTTCTGATGCGAGCCTCCCAACTTAACCTATCTCAGTACCAATTGAACCTATTGAACATGTCATTTAATAATACTCATAGGATGGTGACTAGGTCTAAGAATAGTATACATAAACTAAAGGCCTATACTGCAAATAAACTTCCACTTCCTACCTCACATACACCTTTAGAACCAACAAGTGTTAACAAGCTCTAAACAATCCCAACTGGAAGTAAGCTTAAAAACCAGAGATGAGAATCAATTCCTTTTTAGGCTGACATGCGTTTAGTAGGTCATAAATGAGTGTTTAAGCTTAAGTTGAATCCTGACAGTAGTATGCATAAGGTATAAGGTCAGATTAGTTGCTAAGATATTTCACTATTGTATGGGATTGATTTTTCTAAGACATTCAGCCTACTAGTGAAACCTACTATAGTGAGAGTTGTTTTGCACATTGATATCTCCTTTGGATGTGATATTAGATAGTTGGACGTTCATAATGCATTCTCGAATGGAGTTTTACATGAAACATTATACATGACAAAATGCTATAATTAGAAAAAATATATAAAATCTCAATTGATCACATGCATATGACATGAATGTATTTTATATGCATCATATGAAATAAAAATAGGCGTGGAAGGAAAAGACCAAAATACCCTTAAGATATGTGAGCATTTTCATTTAGAAAAATAGAAAAATATCCTAAAATATCTGAATATAAAATATTTCATAGAAGAAATATATTGCCACAACAATAAAAACATAAGGGTTAAAGTTTTACCAAAGCCTCGAAAAGTTTGCACTTATCATGATCGAACATACAGTAGTGATAACATATTACGCCTCACAAATCTAGCCATATATCCTTCCTTAGGATAATAATCCATTTCAATAAGCTCCCCCATTTTCCCTTCTATCCTTCTCACAATAGGCCATCATCCAATCAGGAGTAAGTCATGTAACTGAACCCAAATATGGCAACAATCAAAAGGTAATTTAGAAAATAAGGTCCCACATACCTTTTTAAGATAAACATACACTCATTGGAACTCTTAAGGAAACAACCTTCATCTATCTTTATTTACCTTTTTTAATTGAAATGAAATAGGAATAGTTTCTTATCCAGAACTTTTATACCAATCTCGGGCAACTTAAGCCACAATTTATCGTAGTAAATTAAACATTACACTTGATTAGTAACAATATCTATGAGTAATTTACTCACAAGCCGTAATTTCCTCCTTAATGCTATTCGCTATAGTCTTCAAACTCTTCACACAAGTCTTCCATGTCAAGAGAAGCAAAATATTAGTCAAAATTAGGCAAAATATTATTTACAATTTCATATTCTATTTTTCATTGGAAAAAATATATGTCAATGATAGTTTAGACCTTCCTAATTGCCTCTTTCTTAATGAAATCCATCGTTTGTCTAAAATAATAATAATAATAATAAATTCTTACTTACAAACTACGTACTATTTAATGGAATATGTTTGATATTTCAAAATCGAATGATTTTGGATGAGAAAATCAATAATTTGAAATATAAATAATCAATCATGTGCTTTTCTGAAAATCCATTTTACAATATTGTTATTCACTAAATCTTTTATTCTCGTTAAAATTCATCAATTTTACTAGGTTAATGTCTTAAAAGCCATTTCATGACTTAATATGAAAGGATATTCATTATCCAACAATTGATTAATGCATAATTAGATTTGACATGCTCACCCACACCTTAAGGTTAAACCTAAATTTTGTCCCCCATAGATAGTGTTCATTCTCATATGTATGATTATGAGATAATAAGACATACCTCATTCCTAGCAAAATTGATGACTTACTTAATATCTAATTGGTTATTTAATAGTTACATCTCTTTTCAAAGTCTTATATGGCTTTGACTTTGAATTCTAATATTGATGTTGCTAAAAATAGCCATGAAAATTGCAGAATCTCAACCAAAAAAAAAACATTTGTTTGGTGGCTAAAGAAATCTTTCTTCTAAATAATATCCCAAAATTCAGAACAATATGTAAAGATATTCCAATATTATTTCTTAAAGATGTTGAGATTCAAAAGAAAGTAAATTCTAAACAATTTAAAATAAATATTAAATTGCAAGATACAAAGTAGTATCGAAGTTTGTAATTTTTTATTAGTTTGGTCTTTGAAGTTTTAGTTCTATCAACATTTGTTAGATGCTTCTAAGAGAAATTGTGGAAGAGCTATAGGCTGTGATTGGATTTTAAAACTTAGCAGGGAAAGGAAAGAAATGTGAATGATTAGATTATTCTCTACGGCATACTAATTTTAAACATTTTGCAAAATATGAACTACTACTAAGGCTATATTCATTTTTGAAAAAAAATCTACGTTTATTTTCTTCTCTAGTGAAAGCTCACTCCTCTCAAATTCATTGTTGGTGCACGCTCCCCTCATGTATATTTGGGGTAAATTGTAACTTGGTTAAATTCTGAAATAACACATATGACCATTTCAAACTTTATGATCCTTGAACATGTGGCAATTATGTGATTTCTACGCCTGACAAGCATACAAGACATTAACTATATGATTACTAAATAATCCTTGCCTCTCAAGTCTTAATTTTCTAGAGTGAACAACTATTTCCTAAAATGTACGTAATATTATTTGCAAAGATGGCAATCTGACGCCATCATTTTAATTTCCTGTAATTTCATTAAGATTGACGTATGCCTTAATAGAAATTTTCATCTAGTAAAATATAATAGTATTTTTTAGTCGTTAGAAAAACATAAGGTATCTACACAATTAAAATTGAATTACATAAATCATGTCTTTCCTTAAATAAAATTACATAAATCATGTCTTTCCTTATAAACGTCATGGTATAAGAAGTTTATATCTCTAATGCAAAATAGACAAATAATAATAGAGCGGACGATTATTTTGGAAGTAGAAGCTAAGTTAGGTGGAATTTGGTTAATATTTAATAAATAAGATATCCATGATGAAGTCAACATAATTTTAAATGAGAGTTTTAGGCATACCAAATTATCTTTTGCCTAATGAAATCCAATGTCGTTAAAGAGAACAAAAATAATAATAATGAAATTCAAACTTCTTAAGAAAAATCAAATAAAATGTGTTTGATATTTCAATATCAAACATGTTTGGATGGCAAACTCAATAATTTGAAATATATATCATAAATTATGTAATTTTCTAAAAATCTAGAGCTTATCTGTACAACCATTTATATTCGTTGAAATTCATCAATTTTACTAGGATCTTGGCTTAAAAGTCATTCACGACTTTATCTAAAAGAATATTCATCATTCAACAATTGGTTAGTGCATAACTAATTTTGGCTTGCCACCTTCACATTAAGGCTAAACCTAACTTTTGTACCTGACTGATGGTGTGGGTCCTCCTATGTATGTTCATGAGATAATAAGACATACCATGTGATTAGCTCAATTGATGACTTACTTAATACTTAATTGGTTAATTAGTAATCACATAAGGCTTTGAGTTTGAATTCTTATATTTATATGCTAAAAAATAGCTAAGAAAATTACCGAATCTTAACCATTAAAACATTTCTTTTGTCACTAGGAAAAAAAGAGATCATTCTTCTAACTAATATTCAAAGATTTTAAAAAACCTACAAAATATATTCATATCTTAGTTGTTAAATCTATTAAGATTCAAAAGGAAACAAATTTCTAACAATTCAAGGTAAATTTTAATTGGCATAAGAAAAGAGTAGTATTGAAGTTTGTAATTTGTTGCTAGTTCGGTCTTTGAGGTTTTAATTTTGTCAACATTGGTTAGTTACTTCTGTGAGAAATTGGGAAAATGATATAGGCTACTTTTAGATCTTAAAAATTAGGACAAAAATATGAGCATATATTTGTTGATGTGAGATAACATTTGGATAGACCCGATTAGATCACAATATCATAGTTTAACTAAGCATCAAATAAACTATCTGAACTTGAGCAAAACAAATAATAAAACTATTTGGCATATAAACATAGGCCTAATCCTTATGTCAAAAAAATCATAAGCCTAATCCAACTTTTATTAAAATAGTTTAGAAGTCCAACTCGATCACTCATCAAAATTTAAGTGAGGAGATGGGTACTAGGATCTTATAACTATCACAGAATGAACTTCTTTAGGTAATGTAGGATAATATTGCAATAATTAAGAGTGTTTCTCCGTTATCAATCAAGAATATCAAATTATTAACCAGTAAATTATTATTATACAAAGCATGGATGCTAGAACAATCATTTCTAAAGTCACTTCGATGCTCTCAATAATGAAAATGGCATGTGTCACCTTTTATCTTTTCACAAAAGCTCTTTAATGAACCAATATTAGGTGATTTTTTATTTTATTTACATGCTATCAACCCATATCTCTACCTAACTTCTTTTTCCCCAACTTTTTACTAAATTTCATATAATTAATTAGACTTGTGTTATAAGTTAGACTTATCTTAAATGACTTTGTGGTTGAAAATTTTCTCTTAATAAATTTGTAAAATAAAAAAAAATTCCTTCCATTGTAAAATAAGAGTTCCTTAGTGCAATTTTCTTTGCTTTTCTTCTCTTGTTATTCATTTTACTATTTTTGTCCTTTAATACATTATTTTGATAATCATAATTAGATTCTACATGATTAATTTATAACATATATAAAAATACTAAACTTTGAGAAATACTTTTGGACGATAAAATCCTTATTGATAAATTAAATTATCTTATTTGACCATCACTTAGTATGGCAGGAGGTCCCACATTTTTCTATCAAAATTAATTATTATTTCACCCTCATAAAATTGTGAAATTTTTTTTATCTTTCTTGTCATATTTTGATTATGACAAATAATATTTAATCTAAACTTTAATCAAGTGTATAGATGCTGAATAAAGTGAAAAATGATCAAAATTTCTTTATTATAAGTTCTTTTCAAAAATAATAAAGGATAATTGAAACTATACAATATGACATGCACATGGCATATTTGGAAGTGCCTGAAGTATATAAAATAATCAAGAGGTGGTTTGAAACAAAGCTGTGTGAATTTGACACATTGCAAGTAATCTTGAACTGAATCGAACATCCATGTAGGAGACCATAATATACCTGACCAAACCAAATTGTACACAAACATCAATGATTGATTCACCTCTAATTCGACAACCTAGCCAGCTCAAATTCATCTTATCAAATTAGGGATTGTGTATGACTACTTAAAAAATTTAATTCTTTTAATATATGTAAGATGCGCACATTTACGAATAATATTTTCAAGGAATATGTTAAGTTTTAAATAAAATAATCATTTTAATTTATTTCTTGATTCTTGCATTGCTACTTGAATTAGTTTATTTAATTGCTCTGTTAAGGGATGTTATCTAATATTGACTATAAGTGGGGATCTTCATGTGCTTAGAAACATGTTGGTCCCTTTCAACTAGCAACCAATGGTCTTGGGTTTAAATCTTACATGGTATCCAAGATTGATTCTATCATGTCTTAGACTCCATCACTGTTTGTCTCTGTCTGTCTTTACCTGTATCTTCCTAGTTTACATCATGCTTCATGTGATAGGGAGAGGTGTAAGGGATGTTATCTACCATAGACGATGGATAAGAAGCTCCATGTGCTTATATACCTATAGTTCAACAGCACTTAACACTAATTGACTTTACCTTGAAATCTTACATGCACGTTTATTATATTATTGTTTGATTTAGTTATTTATTATTATTTTTATTCCAAACAATGTAATATTTGAAGTTCAAATCTTTATTTTAATATTAACCTATTATAAGACGCGAGTTGTGCTTTATGTGTTGAATAAAACTAAGATTCATTTATCATGATTCTCTCCTATATTTTAGCTCTCCAACTCAATTCGTATGGGTCTTGGAGAAGTGTTTGTAAGGAATGTATGTGTAACCAAAGAGGAAAAGAGAACAACATGACCTGATATCTATTCCCCAGAATTTTTGGTAGCTCGAAGACAACTTTTGTTAGTAAACTAGTTGGAAGAAATAAGTAGTAAGTAATGAGTTAGTTTACCAATTGATATGGCCAAAATCTACTCAATTAATTAACTATATTTCTATTTTTCTAAGCATGTATCTAGTATAATTCTCTTACCGTGTAGCTTCAGTAATAAATTAATACAAATACAAACTCTTTCTCTCACATTCAGGTTAAGTGTTGAGACTTTCATTCACACTTCTCTCTCAATTAGCTCAGATTACATGGTATGAAAGCCATCAAGAACTCGCGTTCCATGGCCAACATAAATCTTACAAAGAAATAAACCAATGCCTTTCTAATACACTAAACAGTTCCCTCAGTGTGAAGCTTGATAGAAATAATTATGTGCTTTGGAAGTCACAAGCTATTCTAGCTCTAATTGGTAATGATCTGGATGAGATCGTGCTTGGATTTTTACCAAGACCTGCAAGAACAACAGAAGATGGTGCAGTTAATCCAGCCTATGAAGTCAAAATCAATAAAGATCAGTTAGTTCATAGCTGACTTAGATCTTCTATGTCTAAAAGAGTTCTTGGCACAGTGACATGGTATACTTCATCTTCAAAGGTTTGGAACTCACTTGAAAGAAGTTTTTCCAATCAATCAAAGGCATAAATGATGCAACTTAGGAATGCGTTACAAATATTGAAGAAAGGAAACTCGACAATTCCAAAATTTTGTAATAAACTTTGAAAGATTGGTGAGAGTCTTGCACCTGCAGGACAAGCAATAAGTCATCAAGAAATGGTTCTTTACATTTTGAATGGCTCTCATTGTCTATATATTCCCAATTTATGTCGTGCTCTGCGTGAGAGGGTGGGATGTAAAGGGATGTTACCTACTATAGTCTGTGGATAAGAAGCTCCATGTGGTTATATATTTATTGTACCACTGCAGTTAACACTAATTGACTTTAGCTTGAAATATTACATGTGCGTTTAATATATTTCAATAAATGTTGTATTTCAAGTTTAATTTTTTTTAACATTTTACCTATAATAAGACACGAGTTATGCTTTATATGTTGACTGCTAATAAGATTTATATTCCATACTTCTCTCCTATACTTTAACCTCTCCAACTCAATGCATTTGGGTCTTGGAGAAGTTTTTGTAAGGAATGCATGCATAACCAAAGAGGAAGCGAGAACAACATAACCTAATATCTTTTCGCTAGAATTTCTAGAACTCGCTTGAAAGGAGTTTTTCCAATCAATCAAGGAAAAAATGTTGAAACTTAGGAATTCATTACAAACACTGAAGAAAGGAATCTCGATGATTTCATAATTATATTATAAACTTAGAAAGATCGGTGCGAGTCTTGCAGCTGTAGGACAAGAAGTAAGTGATCAAGAATGGTTCTTTACATTCTAAATGGATTCGGCCTAAGTATGATTCTATGAAGTGAATTTAACATCAAGAACATATGATTTGTGTTTAGAAGAAATTCAAGCACTTCTAATGTGCCAAGAAAGCAGAATTGAAAAGTAGCAAGTAGATTTGGAGTCAAACATTAAAATTTATGCTAATGCAACCTTTAGCACCTTTGATTGAAGAAATAACATTGCAGGTCAACATTTCTAGTAATAGGTTTGAATCTGAATAAAGGCCTTTTCGGTATGCCGCTCCACAAGAATGGAAATAAAGTGGGCTGAGGTGATGTCAGAATTTGCACCTACTTTCACTTTTTTTATTGAGAAAAGATAGCAGGGAGACCCTTGCCCTAGGTGGACGCTAGTGCCCTTCTTTGTTAAGTTTGTTAGATAGGTGCTTGTCCTATAGAGTTAAGTTCGCAGTTTGTTGGGCGCTTTTCTTGCTTTTTATGAAATCAACCTTTTTCTTTTGTTTGTGCATCTTTCTTTCTCTCATGTTTTCTGTTTGTTGTTATACAAACGAATTTGGAGGAAGAAGTAAATCTTATAGTTTTTGGTTTCACAAATCCTACTTATCTATCTCCATATGGTGTAGCTTCACCTACATCATACATAGCTTCAAATGAACCCAAGTATGACATGTCATGGTATACAGATAGTTCAACAATGAATCATGTAACATTTGAATTGGACAATTTTAGTCTGGCACTGGAGTATAATGGAGATGAGAAACTTTTTGTTGGTAATGGGAAGGAGCTTTCTAGATTCTATGCTTGGAGTACCTGAAATCAAGAAAAACTTAGTTAGTGTATCAAAATTGACTAAGGACAATGATATATTTATTGAATTTCATGTGGACACTTCTACTCAAAGGAGGACTTAAAGGTGGCTTGTATCTGCTGACTTTTCCAGATGATAAAGCTCTCACTACCTCTGCATTTCATTGCTTAGTGAAATATGTTTGACCTATTTTCAAAGAGTCTTAAAAAAAAATCTTGTTTAGGTTTTGTCTCTTTTGATTCTATAAATAGCAATAAGAGTCTTTATGATGTACAATTTCCTACAAATGTACAATCTTTTGTCAATAGAAATACAAGTTCTTCTTGTTGTTGTTTCAATGCTGAGAAAATTGCTTTATGTTTGAAACCTTCTAGTCATAACTCAGATATTCATATGCACAGAGTGAAATCAACTAGTCTTGATGACAATAAGAGTAATCAGTATGATTTATGACATAAAATAGTAGATCTTCTAGCACATGACATTCTAAATAAGACCTTTCAATCTGAAAACATTAAAACCTCCAAACTTAACTCTTCTTTTTGCATAGCTTGTCAAAAAAGGGAAAAATCACACTTTAACCTTTCCTATTAAAACAAATGCTACCAATCAACCTCTTCCATTAGTGTATACAAATATTTAGGGTTAGGCATCCTAACCTTCTAGAGATGGTTATAGGTATTACAGAAATTTTCTAGATGATTTTACTAGATTCTCCTGGGCTTTTCCCATCAAGTTAAAGTATGAAGCTTTCCAAGACTTTGTTATCTTGAAAAACCTAGCTGAAAAACAACTAAAATTCCTAATAAAGGTTCTTCAATCTGATTAGAGAGAGGAATTTAGGACCTTCTAAAATTTCTTAAAAAATCAAGGTACCTTGTTTAAAGACCCATGTCCCCATGTGCCCCAAGAAAATGGAAAGATAAAGACGCCTAGAAACATTATTAAGCTAGGTCCTACTATGCTTGCTCAAGCTAACATGCCAATTGAATTTTGCTGGGATTATTTTCAAACACTATCCATCTCATAAACAGACTGCCCACTGTCACCCTAAATCATATCTCTCCTTTTGGAAAGCTATATAACACACTCCTAGCTAACAAGATATATAAAAAAAAATTGTGCTTGCTTTCCTCATTTGAGACCCTTTAACTCTAAAAATGTTTATTTTCACTCTAATATATGTGTATTCTTGAGTTGATCCTCTCAACATAAAGGTTACAAGTGTCATCACAAGTCTGGTAAAGTTTATATTTATTGGTATGTTGTTTTTTATGAACAAAATTTCCCTTATATCTCTTTGTTCAAAAATCATTCTCAGTCAAAATTTGTACAATCATTACCAGAGTTCTCTCTCATCATCCCTGCCCACTGTCACTGATCAAGCTCACACAAATACCTCTACATGTTCTGCTTCTCACATTATTTTGGTAATCAGTATGAAAATTCAGATTTTTTACAGTATGTAGTTAATATTGATAGAAAGATTCAATTGCCCTATTTTCCATCAATTTCAGATCTCTTGTAATAAATTTACCAATTAAATCTATTTCTGATGTGAGCCTCCCAAGTAACCTATCTTAGTACCAATTGAATCTATTGAACCTTTTTCTTCAAATAATAATTATTATAAGATCGTGACTATGTCTAAGAATGGTATACATAAACCTAAGGCCTATCCTACAAAAAAACATCCACTTCCTATCTCACCTACGCCTTTAGAACCAACAAGTGTTAAGCAATTTCTAACCAACCCCAACTAGAAGCAAACTGTGATTAATGAGTATGATGCACTGATTAAAAAACAAACATGGGAATCAGTTTATTTTTAGGGCGATATGTGTTTAGTAGGTCATAAATGGGTGTTTAAGCTTAAGTTGAATCATGATTGTATTATACAAAAGGTATTAGGTCAGGTTAGTTGTTAAGAGGTTTCATCAAACCCTTGGGATTGATTTTTCTTAGACATTCAGCCTAGTAGTGAAGCATACTACAGTGAGAGTTGGTCTGCACATTAATATATCCTTTGGGTGGTATATTAGAAAACTGGATGTTCATAATGCATTTTTAATGGAGTTTTACATGAAACAATGTACAAGACACAAGCTGAGGGTTTCATTGATGAAGTAAGACCTCAGCATGTTTCCAAATTAAAGAAAGCCCTCTTGGTTTGAAACATGCTCCTAGTGTTTGGTATGAAAAGTTGATAAACACTCCTACTCAATTAGAGTTTTAAGAATAAAATTTCTTATACTTCTTTCTTTGTCTATAAAGCTTCCAATAAAACTATCTTCTTTTTAGTAATGTGGATGTTGACTGGTTTGGGGACTTTGAAGGCAGATGATCTACAAGTGCCTACTTGGTCTTCTTTGGTGGCAATCTTCTCTCCTGGTCATCAAAGAAATATCCTGTGACCTCAAGATCAAGTATTGAAAGTGAATATCTTTCACTAGCCAGTGTTGCAGCTAAGATTCAATGGTTCCAAAGTCTATTAAATGAACTATATCTTCATCTTGGTCAGCCATGAATATTGTGGTGTCATAATGTGCTGCCTTCGCACTTGCTTCTAGCCATGTATATTGAACTAGACAAAGTTCTTAAAAGAGAGTTGGAAGTAAGATATTTTCACTATCTGGAACAGTTGGGAGACATTCTCACAAAGTCTCTTTCTACTTCTAGATTCTCATACTTAATGTCCAAGATTCAAGTAAGAACATATCATTTCAGCTTGAAAGGGTATATTATTCAATATAGTAGCTTGAAGTCTACTTCAGTTAGTAAACCATCGGGAAGAAGTTAGTAGCAGTTAGTAAGTCAATTCACCAATTGATATGGCCAACCTGTACTGGACTGATTAACTACATTTCTATTTTTCTTAGCTTGTATCTTGTATGATTCTCTTACCGTGTAGCTTCTGTAATAAACTGACATAAATACAAACTCTTTATGTCTCTCTCTCTCTCTCTCTCTCTCTCACACACACACACACATTCAATTTAAATATTATGACTTTCATTCACTCTTCTCTTTATGTTAGCTCAGTTTACATAACTTGCTATGCGATTTTTTAATCCTTGTAGTTCCAAAGTCTATTCTTGGTTTATGCAACTTGCTATGCGATTTTTTTAATCCTTGTAGTTCCAACCCTAACTCAATAACAATATATCCTGTGCAAAACCATTAATTCGCTAACTAAAAACCTCAAGCGTGGCATCGAGATACGCAAAGATTCATGACAGCTAGAAATGGCCACCAAAGTGTCATAGGAGACATGAAAAACTGAGAATAGAACCCATAAACATGACCTCACAAAAACAACCAATGGAGTAGCTGAATCCTAGGCGGAAGAAAATGCCTGGTATAGCACATGCACTAACCTGAATCAAAAATCAAACACAGACTCGAAAGAACCCACTACACTCTTGTATGGCCATGATAAGAGTAGAGACGAGGATGTCAAACACCTCACGAGGTTCATGACGAAGGTATAAATAGTTAATGACTGTTGGCGTTGGTGACTAGGGTTTTGTGGTGAGTTTCTAGAGAAAGGGGAGACTCTCTCTATAGAAACCACCCTTAGCTCTTATAAATATTATTTCCTATGTAAGGAGATATTAAATATAGATATTTAATTTCCAAAATCTAAAAGGAAATCCTTGTTAAAATCAATCCAATTTAGAGGGAGTGGAGGAGAGTTTTAACATACTTTTAAGAATGAAAAGGATGGTTATTTAGTGTCTAACAATGTAAAGGATCGTTAGCACACCTAGAATTTAGCAATGCTAAGTACTAAATAGAATCACCAAATCGTGCAAGAGAATATGATATAAGGATTGGCAGAAAGAGTGAGCTGAGAGGTAGGGAAAGAGAAGGTTAGAGAGATATACTTTCTTTGTATACCACATATAGGATGAAGTTTTAAGTTTTAAAATACTGACGTCTTTTAGATGATGTTGAAAGAAAAACTGACATATAGTATATTTACATAAGCTTACTTTTTTTATGAAACCATAGTCATTTTAATAGATAGAGGGGGCCCTATAAAATATAAGAGTACGCTAGATGCTCAACCAAAAAACAAGGCTAAGGGGCTGAAGGTAGGTCATCAAACAGAAGAGGAGTGAGATCCCACTGAGAAATAAGAATTTTGTTAATATTTGAATCATGGATATGTTATGTCTCTAATGTTACTAGAAATGATAGTAACAATAAAAGTTCAATCCCTATACTTCCCTACCAAAATTCTTCAATTTCTTTCACTCCCTGTACTATAGACAAAGGAGTTAAAAATTAGCTTCAAAATTAAAGTACAAGTTTTCTCTTAGTAATATTAGCTAGCCACTCAACCAAATGATTCTAACTTGAGCAAGAAAAGAAGAGGTCAAACACTTTAGTGATAGCTTGTCAAATTTGATGGGAGAAAGAGCAGTAAAAAATAAATGATTCCTACTTTTAATACTATTTAAACACAATAAACGGTCGATGTCTTGAGCTAACCTCCAAGAGGATAGTTTTTCCTTGATTAATCGCATGTTTCCATAGGTAAGCCAACTAATAAAACTGTTATTAGGTTCTTACAAGAAAACTAAACTAGACTGAACTAAGCCATCCTTAATTCTCTTCTCCTTGATGATATAACAAGAAGAGATGGAAAATTCTCCATTCGAGGCAGGTTTCCAGATCCAAAAGTCTCCACAGTTAGGGTTAGGAGGTTGCATCATGGGAGAAGAATACTTGATCATAATTAAAGAAGTAGTATTGGTAGGGGCACAAAGCCACTAACAATTGAAGATAACCATGTTAACTGTAGATGAAAGGTCCCAACGTGTGTCAATAGTAACTCCTCTACCAAACTTGTACATCAATATTCATTGATGTCATTGATTACATCAAAGAAAAATTTTATAGCGATCTCAAATTTTAGCATGATAGAGCTCAATGACCAAATTCTCTAGCTTTCAGGAGTTTCCTCTAATCCTATGAGCAATTATTTAGAATTTTGATTATAAAGATAGACCCTCTTTGATAAGATGAAGATGCCACAATTTACTCCAAATGGACTGATTTGGCTTGGTTATGGCGAACCAAAGGTGTTTGGCTATTGTAGCTGAATTCCAAGCATAGAGGTTCTTCAGCCTTAAACTAACATTCTCCTTATGCTCACCGACCTCAAACAACTTAACTTTAAAATAAGTTTGTCTATGAGTGTCACTTGATGGTGGTATTTCCCAATGATAGCCTCAATATCTCTAAGAAGCTATCTAGGAATTATGATCAACTCAACCCAATAACTAACATAGATTGAATGAGATGTAGCCTGCCTATAAAAGTTAGGTGTTTAGCTTTCCACCATGTAGATGACCTTGTCCACAAGAGATGCATGGTCATTCTTTCATAGCTTGTAGAAATCAGGGGAATTCCTAGGTATCTAAGAAAAGGGGAGCAAAGCTGGAATCCTAAGATCTCAGTGCTACGTATGGTGAAGTCAGAAGTACCAATGTTCAGCTTCTGGCCAAGATGATGTTTTTTATGAACAACATGATACTATGTGACATACATTAGGTAATGGTTTCTCTCCCTTTTTAACATCCAATACATTTTTTATTAGTGAAAGAATTTTAATGTCACAAAATAAAAAACATAGATACACTTTTTTTATAAAAGCTTAGTATTTACGCATTTAGGTGGAGGTAGGAAAATATTACGAGTGTAAACCATCACTGAATGATAATGCTCTAGTTAATGATTGATTATTTTCAAGGAATTAAAAAAAAAACTTAGTTAATGATTGTTTTTTTAGGAGTTTGAAATTTTGGAATGATTATTTATCTTCATCTGGTTTGGGTTCAATATATTTGGATAAATATTTATCCTTTCATGTTTTATTCAAATTATGAAAGAGACATAGCTTGCTATGTCATCTTTTTACGATGTATATCGCAAAGATATATTTGATTAAAATCTAAATAATTAGTTTTGAGAGATAGAGATTGTGATGTAGTTTCTTTTCAAACAGATTATCGATTTTTTTATTTTTCTTCTTTATTTTGTGTTATTTTTTATTCTCTCTTTTAATTTTTATTGTTTTTGTTTTGTTTTTCTCATAGTTTCAAATTTTTATTTGTATGTAAGCATAATAAAAGTTACTTAGCTAGACAAATTAGATGATTGATTATTTGTAAGGGCACAATTTTTTAGAAAATCTTGCAGAACCAGGAGGATGTTTATGGCAAAATGAATATAACCATGAGAACTTAACTATGTCAGGGATGACTCATGTGTGTAGTATGTCATCGTTTACCTAAAAGGCCGAACAGTTCAAAAATATCGTGTCTACTGGTCAGCTAGTAAAGTAAATATATTTACACAAAGAAGGTTCAAAGGGTAAAATCTAACTATCCTATGCATGTTTCGAAACATAAAGTTCTAACACATTGTGTCATGTCGTTGTTCGTCAATTTTCATTCATGTGGGGAATTGTTGGAAAATGAGAGAAAAATAGAGCTATAAATTATCCTTTGAAGAGTTCAAGTGATAGATTCCTCAAATTATTTAAGAACGATCTAGGTTCTCAGTGTTGGAAAATTCGTATTTTGTACACTATTTTTAAGACTAATTTTGGACAATTTTTTGTGGGAACCACTATGTAAAAATATAAGATCTTTAGATATTTGAGTTCTCCCTTGATATTATCAAAATCGACTATTAATTTGTCAAAATTAGTTTTGGGATGAATGAGAAATTATCTCCCAAAGTGAGCTAAATGTGAATGAAAAAATATGTGGGAGTTGTAGAAATCCCACATTGGAAAGGGAGAAAAGGTTGGAGTGAAATATATAGATATGCTTGTTTCAAAGGTGATAACTTGATATGCCTAGAGTCTCTCTCTATATGGGCCACCTTTATATGGGCTAATGGACTGTCTTTTGCACCAGATTTATTTTTTATTCTCACAAGAAGCCCAAAAGTCATAGGAATATGGAATGTTCTTTGTAGTTTAAGGGCCAAAACTTTTTTTATTTTGAAATTTAAGGGAAATAAACGTTTTTGGACTTAATTTTGGTTAAATGGCCGTTTGATGGGTTAAATACCCTTTATGACACCTCTCCCCCATGTGTAGTATAAAATGATGCATTCCCTTGCACATGTTTCACACCAAAGAAGCATTCTAACTCTCTTTTTCTCTCAATTCTTGGTCTCCACATTTTTCTAGTTTTTCTTCAAGTTTTCTTGGTTTGGTTTTTAGTTTAGTCCTAGTTCGATTCAGTCTGGTTCGGTTTATTTATGTTTCTATCGACAGTTTGGTTTTCTAGTCTAAGTCTTGTTTTTGCATAGTTACTCTAATGGTAGAATTTTGACAAGTCAGATCAATCGATGGTGAAGTTAGGTGCTCTCAAGCTGCCTCAAACTGTTTTATCTTAGAAACACATATGTCGTTATCAACCTTAGTACCACAAGTGAGTTGACGTAATTGTTTTAAGAAAACTATGCAAAAAGGGCTCGGTTTGATTTCTCATTAAACTATTACTCTGTATGATATATTTAACGTTAGCATTTCCTTTATTTACATTTCGTAAACATTGTATTTGTAATTATCTTAATTACCTATTGTAATTAATATAGTTACATAATTGTTATATTATTGTTATTTCCATTTAATCTTATAATGAAATACATTATTTCCAACACTCAGTACTATCCTAAAAACATCCTGAACACATCACGATCTCGCAATTTCAAAGGGAAAGTCATCAAGAACACCGAAAGCGTTATCATTCAATCAAGGTTTACCCTCATAATATTTTTTAACTATGTGAAATTTAATTTCTTTATGTAATACAAAATAGAATTTTAAAGACACTTTAAAAATGCCTTAAAAACTTCATCTAATGCACCTCTTCTTCAAGTAACTTAAGTGATACACATTACATGACTTTTTTTATAAAAATTTCATGTAATGCATCTTTTAAAAAGGGAGTATTGAAAGGGAATTTGGATTTTATGATGTTTTTAACAAAAATGTCATCTAAAAGACATATTTAATTTAAAACGTTATCTTATATTTGGTTGGTACATAGTACTAGATGATATTTTAAAAAACATCATCTAATGCACTTCTTAAAAAAGTGGAGAGGTACATCTCTCTTACCTTCTCTTTCGCTCTCTCTCAGCTCACTCTCTCTGCAAGTCTCCACCATCACAATACCTCCAGCCCTCGCCACGAGAATAAGAAGACGAAGACAAGTCCTAGGTGCTCTTCGGAGCTTGGGGCTATGTTGCACAAGCTGAATCAATAGAGATGGCTTCGGTGGCTAGGGCTTTGTTGTGACCTTTTAGAGAAATGGGAGACTCTCTCTCTCTCTAAAATGCTAATCTGCTTATTGCTCAGGTGTTTTTTTGTCATTTTAGAATAGTGAGATACCATATCCCTATTAATGGCAGTCCTGGTGAGATACCAGGAAGAGGAATTAGATAAGGAGGTCCGGTCTCCTTATCTTTTCATTATAATAGCTAAATAGTCCCCCAATTTAACACATATATTTGCTGATGGTGGTTTGTACTTTATTGAGGAACAGGAAGCATCATGTAGGTATCTAATGGAAAGGTGATAAAATCTTGCAGATATTTTATAGATTCCTAGATACCTTAAGGAAGGAGAGTTATCTAGAGGCCTTCCAACAAATGGAGGCATTTTAAGGGCAAATGTTTATGCTGTGCAACTGAAAATGACGAGAAATAAGACTGTTGGAAATTTTTTTTTATCAAATGGTGGTAAAGAAATCTTCTAAAATCTTTGGCTCATATTGAGAGTGTTTAGCTCCCAAAGAAAATTTGCACAAAGCTCAAGTCAACAATTCTTGACTTTTCTTGAACTCAAAAGAGAAACATAGACGGAGTTATTAGTGCCCTCTGAAGAAGCGGCTAGCAGAAAGGAGGTTAAAGGCCTACGATTTATGGAGTTTGAGGATTTCATTGTCGCCTTATTGGCTAAACAAGCTTGAAATATCCTGCAAAACCCTGACAGTTTATGTGTGAAATTATTAAAAAGTCACTATTTTCCAATATTTTTACTTCTCAGTTCCAAAGCTTCTAAGGGATGCTCTTGGGCTTGGAGGAGTATGTGACTTGGCAAAGAAGAACTGACGAAAAGGGATGTGTAGTGTATTGGGAATGGAAAATCTTTGGAGGTGTGGGAGGATTTGTGGCTGCCCAGAACAGGAATTTAGATATGCTTAAAGTTCAGAAATGTGGAGTAGGTTTTTTTTATCTACCAAAAGGTGCATTACACGTGATATAATATTTTATTGTGTTGTATAATTTTATATTATGTACAGTATATATGAAAGTATTAAGTTGGTGACATGTTATCAAAAGTTGACTGATAGTCTTTTTTGCATTAGAGTACGTACAGATGAGAACAAAAAGAAACTGTTTTCTTTTACGGCATTCTAGTAATGTCTGAATTTCTGGGTATTCAACAAGACAGACAGCACAAAAGGGAATTAAAAAAGAAGAGAGAAGAGAACTTTCAACTTTGCTTCTTGAAGACGTGAGGAAGTAAAGGTGGCTGGCAATTACGTTGATTCTCGCGGGAAATAGGTGTGGAAGATGATTCCACTCATGGCACACGTGATTAAATGTCAAATTAACATTAAAATTGAGTAATTAATTGGTTAAAAAATGAGTAATCAACTGTAAATCGATTAAGTTGTCAATTAAATTTTTATGTGTAGAAATTTAAAATGATGGAGAGATAAAAAGTCAATGCTAAAAAAGTAATAAAGTATCTTAATTAATTATTAATTAAACAAAATTAATTGATTAATATATTTATAAGTATAAGCAATACATTTTTATTAAATTTTATTAAGTGATTTGTTTCGATCTATACATAAGTATACGTCATGTCAATCAATCATATTTAGGCGTATTAAAATAGTAAAATGTGACATCAGAATGATAAATGATAGCTTAGATATAATTATACATAAAACGATTGTCTTCTCATGTCACTCTTAATATATTATTACTATAGATATCTCTTATAAATAGATGTGAATTTGAATCTACAATATATTATCTATATTTATTGAATTCATTAGTAATTTTAACTTAATTATATCTCCTACTCACTATAGCACATCAATCTTTTTTAAAGATTGTCTAACTAATTCAAGCCGAAATCTTAAATGTTTAATTAGAGATTCTAAAGTTAATTTTTGAGTCTCTCTCTCTATATATATATATAATTTTTTTTCAAATACAATTAATTTTTTTCTTGCACCCTTAATATCGAGTCTTTAATTATTTAAATTATACGCAATTTCACAGTTTTGGTATCAGAGCCAAACCTGGTAGGTGTTTTACTGTTTAAATTAATAACTGCATAATTGTGGTTCTTCACCGCCTTTATGGCTGGTTATTTGTTGCTTAATTGCTTACTTGAATAATTTTTTTATTTTATCTCACTCTCTGCCCAAGTGGTTGGTTATTTTTATGCCTGATTATTTTTCTGTAATCTTTGATTATTTAATCTGTGAATTTGATTTATCAGAGACTGGCGTATCAGTTTCTATTTGGATTACAACAGGCACCTCAATAAGATTTCTTAGATACGTAAATCCTGAAGGTAAGGTGGTTGTAGGGGCAAAGAGTAGTAGAGTCGAACTAGTAGGAGGTTGTAGATGCCATAACAGGTTTAATAATCAATATATAGTATGAAATTTTTAACATAAGAATAATTTAGTTATTTTGAGATATGAGTAGATTATTTAGAAGTAATTCTTCTAATAGTAATAGGTTTATAATGAATACAATACATGATATAATAAACGAAGAACACTTTGGATACTTAGCAGATAATCAAGTAGATCATTGGATAAGGAATATGCCCAAAATTCCTAGTACGGAAATTTATAAATCAACATGGTCTATTGCTTCACTCTGATTTAGTCTAAATTGGAGTTGAATCACTCAGAAGGAGAGACTTAAATACCTTTGTCTTATTAGCCTTACAAGATGCAAGATTTATAAATTTTAATGATAGTATTTCAGGATTAATTAAATTCTCACTTTGTAGTGGTCCAATCCATTTCGATTGTTTCCAAGATTTGTCTGTTAGTTTAACAGACCTCCATATTCTAAAATCTCTAACTTTGAATATTAAAACTAATGGTTACCAAATCGTAGAAGGTGCATAACCTTTAGCTTTAATTTTTAGAATTCATTATAAAGTCACTAAAACCAATATGAATTTTCAAGCCATCAATAAGAGTCCCGAAAATCGAACCCTGTTGATTCAATAAGAATATTTTTAGAAGAAGCAAGTCTCATTGGTCGTGCTAAGCCTTTTATGTCCAGAAAGCCAGTGAAATTGAATGAAGAGTTTCTCATCTAATAATTAATTATAAGCCCATAATAATATTTTGGAATGGATAAGATTCCAATACCGACCAAAAGGAACTTCATCAATAGACTTGAAGATGTGGTGGTATTATGTAAGTTTGATATGAAATCTAGATTCTGGAAATTCCTGATAAATGAAAATCACAAATATAAAACTGAACTTGTAACACCATTAGGCCATTACGAGTGGAATGTAATGCCTTTTGGACTTATGAATGCTCCCACTGAGTTTCAAAACATGATGAATGAAATCTTTAATCAATTTACTGATTTCTTAATTGTTTACATTGATGATGTTCTCATTATTTCCAAGTCAATAGAACAACATTGGCGCCATCTTGAATCATTTGCTAAGATAATAAATCAAAATGGTTTAGTTATCTCTGCGAGTAAAAATTAATTGTTTCAATACAAGATTAGATTCCTAGGATTTAAAATACATCAGTCTCTAATTAAACTAATTGATTGCGTAATACAATTTACAGACAAATTCCCTGATCAAATCCTATACAAAACCCAATTACAAATATTTCTAGGATCTTTAAATTACATATCTCACTTTTATGATAAGTTAAGAGTTGGTTGCAAACCTCTCTTAGAAAGGCTCAAGAAGAATCTTCCTCCTTGGACATTTGTCCACACCAATCTGATTAAAAGAATTAAAACTCATGTCCACATCAATCCCAAGTTAATTTAGGATGACTTGTTGAATAAAAAATTTCTTTTAAAAATTGACTGTAAATCTGCAGAACATGTTTTGGAGAAAGATGTTAAGAATATTTTCTTCGAAATAATTTTTTGCGCGATGACAGTCCATACTTAGTATTTTTTATTTTAATATTGAATTCATTAAAGGCCTTAATAATTCAGTTCCTAACTTCTTGAATGGTCAAAATACAAAAGGTCATATCCATATTACAGGAAGACCCCCAGTAAGAATCTTTTCTACGTTGAACCCTTATTTAGTAATTTAAAAAATCCAATTACATCACTGAATGCTTGAAGGGTGAGAGAAGAAGTAGGTTTAAGATATAATCCTTTTGTCATTGTACCTTTCATGTATCTAAGAACCCTCTTTTAGGCCTGCCAATGGAGAACAGAAGGAGACTGAAGGAATTGACTATGCATCTTCACTATAAAGGCAATATAAGAGCTTGTAACATACAAATATTTTAGAGCACCCACTACGCTTTTATAGAGTGTAACATCAGAACCAGGATTCCCTTAAGTTTATGAGCCTCACTAATCGACAAGTTGGTGAAGGTTGGGGTTAGAAACCTACCATCTTAGTCTTTCTCAAGATATCTGTGATATATTTTGTCTGAGTTAAATAGAGACCAGTTTGATCTGTTTGTGCTTCAACACATTGAAGTAGTGCAAAGAACCTAGATCTTTGAGAGCAAAGATAGTATTTAAGTCTGAGATAACTTTACTGATGACTTGTTGATTGTTTCTTGTTAACAAAATGTCATTCACATATTTATTGACAAACATAGAAGCATCAAAAACTGTATTTTTAAAACTCCAATTGAGTATAGTGTTTCTCAACTTTTCACAACAGGCACTAGGAGCATGTTTTAAACCAAGAGGGCCTTATTTAATTTGAAAACATGCTAAGGTCTTGATTCATCAATGAAACCCTCATGTTGTGTCATGTACATTGTTTCATGTAAAACTCCATTACAGAATGCATTAGGAACATCCAGTTTTCTAATATCCCACCCAAAGGAGATATTAATGTGCAAAACAACTCTAATTGTAGTATGCTTCACTACTAGGCTTAATGTGTCAGAAAAATTAATCCCAGGGTTTCAAGAAACCTCTTAGCAACTAACCTAACATAATACCTTTTGTATACTACTGTCTATTTTTTAATCAGTGTAGCATACTCGCTAATCATAGCTTTCTTCTAATTGGGAATTGGTTAGAACTTGCTAAACACTTGTTGGTTCTAAAGGCGTAGGTGAGGTAGGAAGTGGATGTTTAGTTGTAGTATAAGCCTTGGGTTTATATATACAAATCTTAGACATAGTCACAATCTTATGAGAATTATTATTTGAAGACACAGGTTCAATAGATTCAGTTTGTAATAAGATAGGTTAAGTTGGAACGCTCACATCAGAAATAGGTTTAATAGGTAAATTTATAATAAGAGATTTGAAATCAAAAGAAAATAGGGAAATCTAATCTCTATATTAATATTAAATACAAATTGTAAAAATTTGAACTTTCATAGGGTGACAGTGGGCAGTCTGTTTATCAGATGGACACAGTTGGAAAAGAATCCCACCAAAATTCAACTAGCATGTTGGCTTGAGCAAGCATAATAGGACCTAGCTCAACAATGTGTCTATGCTTTCTCTCTATCTTACCATTTTGTTAGGGCACATTGGGACACAGATGTTTAAACAATGTACCTTGATTTTGTAAGAAATTTGAGAAGCTCCTAAATTCCTCTCCCCAATCATATTAAAGAACCTTTATTAGGCAGCTTGGTTGTTTTTCAGCTAGGTTTTTGAAGATAACATAGACTTGAAAAGCTTCATACTTTAACTTGATGGGAAAAGCCTAGGAGAATCGAGTAAAATCATCTAGAAATTTTATGTAATGCCTGTAACCATCTATAGAAGGTTAGGATGCAGAATTATAAAGATCTGTATACACTAATTGAAGAGGTTGATTGGTAACATTTGTTTTAGTATGAAAGGGTAGAGTGTGTTTTTGTCCCCTTTTCACAAGCTATGAAAAAAGATGAGTTAAGTTTGGAGGTTTTGATGTTTTCAGATTGCAAGATCTTATTTAGGATGTCATGTGCTGGAAGATCTACTCTTTTATGTCATAAATCAGACTGGTTGATTCCTCTCTATGCATATGAATATCTGAGTTATGACTAGAAGGTTTCAAAAATGAAGGAATTCTCTCACCACTGAAACACCTGCAAGAAGAATTTGTATGTCTATT
Organism: Datisca glomerata; assembly: GCA_003255025.1. Lineage (NCBI taxonomy): Eukaryota > Viridiplantae > Streptophyta > Magnoliopsida > Cucurbitales > Datiscaceae > Datisca > Datisca glomerata. The sequence goes on from QANY01010892.1 coordinate 27,543, forward strand.
GATAAAAGATTGTACATTAGTAGTCAATTGTACATAAGAAAAACTCTTATGCCTCTTTATAGAATCAAAATAGAGATAACCTAAACAAGACTTATTTGAAGACTTTTTGAAAACAGGTAAAACATATTTCATTGAGCAATGAAATGTAGATGTAGTGAGAGCTTTGTCATCATGAAAATTCAGCAGATACAAGCCACCTTTAAGTACTCATTTGAGTAGAAGTGTCCCCAAAGTATCAACACAAAATTAAATAAATATATCATTGTCCTTAGTCAATTTGGTAAACTAACTAAGTTTTTCTTGATTTCAGGTACTTTAAGCAAAAAATCTAGTTTTGAAGGATACATTTTAGAAGGAAATAGTGCATAACCAACATGAGTTATAGAAAGCTCCTTACTATTACCAACAACAAGTTTCTCATCTCCATCATACTCATGTGCTAGGACTAAAATTGTCCAATTCCAATGTTTACATGATTCGTGGTTGAATTATCTCCATACCATGACATGTCATACTCGGGTTCAATTGAAGCTATGTATGCTATAGGTGAAGCTACACCAAATGGAGATAGATTAGTAGGATTTGTAAAACCAAAAAATGTAAGATTTACTTCATCCTCCAAATTCGTTTGTATAAATACCCCATGGAAAGCATTAGAGAAAGAAAGATGCACAAACTACGAACCTGAATCTATAGGACGAGCACTATCTAGACAAACTAAACCAAGAAGGGCACTAGCATCCACCCAAGTCAAGTGTCTTCCTGATATCTTATCTCAATAAAAAAAAGTTAAAGTAGGTGCAAATTCTGACATCACTGCAGCCCACTCTTTCACACGGAGCGGCATACCGAAAAAGGCCCTTATTCAGGTTTGAACCTGTTTCCAGAATTTGCATTAGCATAAATTCTAATGTTTGGCTCCAAATCTCCTTACTGCTTTTCAATTCTGCTTTCTTGGACATTAGAAGTGCTTGAATTTCTTCTAAACTCAAATCATATGTTCTTGATGTTAAACTCACTTCACAGAATCATACTCAGGTCGAGGCCATTGAGAATGTAAAGAACCATTTCTTGATCGCTTACCGCTTGTCCTGCTGCTACAAGACTCGCACCAATCTTTATGAGTTTATAAAATCATCGAGATCCCTTTCTTTAGTGTTTGTACTAAATTCCTAAGTTGCATCATTTATACCTTTGATTGATCGGAAAAACTTCTTTCAAGCGAGTTCTACAAATTCTGGGGAAAAGATATCAGGTTACGTTGTCCTCGCGTCCTCTTTGGTTACGCATGCATTCCTTACAAATACTTCTCCAAGACCCATATGCATCGAGTTGGAGAGCTCAAAGTATAGGAGAGAAGCATAGAAGATAAATCTTATTAGCATTCAACATATAAAGCATAACTCACGTCCTATAATAGGGAAATATTAAAAAAAAATTTGAACTTGACATATAAAATTTCTTGAAATAAAAAGAATAATAAATATATAAATCAAGCAATAATATAATAAATGTGCATGTAAGATTTCAAGCTAAAGTAAAATACTATTAGGTGCAGTGGTACAATAAAGTATATAAGCACATGGTACAATAACATCCCTTAACACCCCTCCCAGTCACGCAGAGCACAACATAAATTGGGAAGGTACAAACAATAAAAGATAATGACAAACAGTTACCGGGGGTGATACAGGATAGAATCAAGCTTAGATACCATATGAGATTTTAACCCAACACAATTTTGTGCTAGGTGGAGGGGACCAACATGTATCTAAGTACATGAAGATCCTCACTCACGATTGATATTGGGTGAAAAGTTATGATAATTGATGTTTAGTTGGTTTAGGTGGAACCAGAGGTGAACCAATCATTGATGTTTGCGCACACTTAGGTTTGGTTAGGTATGATATCATCTCCTACATGGGTGTTTGATTCGATTCTAGATTACTTGCAATGTGTCGAGTTCACAAAACTTTGTTTCGGACTGCTCTTGTTTGTTTGATATACTTCATTCTCTTCCAAACACGCAATGTGTATGTCGCATTGCATAGTTTCAGCTATCCCTTATTCTTTTTTCAAAAGAACTTATAATAAATAAATTTTGATCTTTTTCACATTGTTTAGTGTCTATATACTTGACTAAAATGTTAGTTCAAATATTGTTTGTCATAATCAAATATATGATAAAAAATATAAAAAAAAAGTTTCACATTTTCATGAGGTTGAAATTTTAATTAATTTTGATAGAAAAATGTGGGACCTCCTACCACATTAAGTAACCTTCAAATAAGATAATTTAAACTATCAGGAAGGACATTATCGTCCAAAAATATTTCTCAAAATTTAGTGTTTTTATATATGTTATAAATTAATCATCTAGAACCTAACTAGGTATGATTATCACAATAACATATTAAAGGAAAAAAATTCGTAAAATGAAAAAAAAGCAAAGGAAATTGCACTAATGAATACTTACTTTACAATGGAACTCTTACTTGAAAACAAAAACTCGGAAGGTGAAGAAAATGTTTTATTTGAAGAATTTATTAAGAGAAAATTTTCAACCACACAGTCATTTAAGATAAGTCTAACTTATAACACAAGCCTAATTAATTATATGAAAGTTAGCAAAAAGTTGGCTAGAACAGAAGTTGGGTGGAGATATGGGTTGATAGCATGTAAATAAAATAAAAAATCGCCTAATATTGGCTCATTTAAGAGCTTTTGGAAAAAGGTAAAAGGTGACACATTCCATTTTCATTATTGAAAGTAGTGAAGTGTGGAAATGATTGTTCTAGCATCCATACTTTGTATAATAATAATTTATTGGTTAACAATTTGATCTTTTAGATGCATAACGGAGAAAAACTCTTAATAATTATAATATTGTCCTACATTACCTATATATATTCATTATGTAATAGTTATAAGGTCCTAGTAACCATCTCTTTAGAACTTACATTTTAAGGAGTTATCGAGTTGGACTTTTCAACTCTGTATCAAAGTTTGATTATGCTTATATTTTTTTGACATAAGGATTAGGCCTATGTTTTGGTGGCGAATAGTTTAATTATTTGTTTTGTTCTAATTCATATTGTTTGATAAGATACTTAGTTCATATTGTTTTTGTTGGTTAACTCTTCTTTATCGAGACAAAATCTAGAGTTACTTTTAGTTTTTTATGAGATATAATTTATAACCTTAGGAATTGCGTTCATTTCCTATTTTATCTCTTCAATTTTTTTACTTGGTCACTCATACAAATCATTAGCAATTAATTCTATTCGCCAATATCAATCATAATCTGAATTCTGCGGCTGAATCTATTGCTTGTAAAGATGATTTTTTCTCTTCTTGTTGGGTTATGGGTTTCCACTCTCCCAGATTGACTCGGTATCCTTGTATTGAGGAATGTTTCCCTTTTAACATTTTATGATTTCAATTTTATCAAAAAATAAAACAAAAACCTCATTCATCAACATCATCTATATGTTTTATTATTCATCATGACAGACACATATTTTCTTTGTGAAAAACAATGTCAATTTCTCATTTGAAGATTAAGAAACCAAAAACTATGTTTAGATCTTTGGAAATTGGAGGTAAAAAATAGGGGAAAAGTAAGTGGGCTTAGAAAGAAAGTGAAGTATATTATTAATATAATAAATTCATTCTTTTGATGTTTTTCTTTTATATATTTCAATTACTTCGAACAGTAAAAATATAAATCTTTACATTTTCTTCTTAATAATTTTTAAGATCTAAAAATAGCCTATATCATTTTCTCACTTTCTCACAGAAGTAGCTAACAAATGCTAACAAAATTAAAATGTCAAAGACCAAACTAACAATAAATTACAAACTTCAATACTACTTTTTTTATGAAGCCAATTAAAATTTATTTTGAATTGTTCAAAATTTATTTTCTTTTGAATCTTAATAGCTTTAACAAATAAGATAGGAATATCTTTTGTAGGTTGTTGAGAATCTTTAAATATTAGTTAGAAGATTGATCTCTTTTTTTCTTAGTGACAGAACAAATATTTTAATGGTTCATATTCTGTAATTTTCTTGGCTAATTTTATAGCATATCAATATAAGACTTCAAACTCAAAGCCTTATGTGATTACTAATTAACCAATTAAATATTATGTAAGCCATCAATTGAGCTAATCAAGTCGTATGTCTTATTATCTCATGATCCTACATATGAGAACCCACACCATCAGTCGAGGACAAAAGTTAGGTTCAGCCTTAATGTGAAGGTGAACAAGCCAAAATTAATTATGCACTAACGAATTTAAGTTTAACCTCAAGGTCTGGGTGAGCAAGTCAAATCCAAATATGCATTAATCAATTGTTGGATGATGAATATCCTTTCACATTAAGTCGTGAAAGGATCTAAACTACTCATTCTTGGGTGATCTCTCTCTAGCCTTTTAGTCTGTTAGTCATCCTTGGCCTCATAAACTAATAACAATTTTTCTAGCTATTTCAAGATTTGAAGAAAAATGAAGAAGTGTGTTTCTTTTGGAGAATTCTTTGCTAATATGATTTTCAACTTGAAATCTATTCTCAGAGCTTATATTTAGAAGAACTAGTAAACAGATTTTGACTAATTTTTTACTTCTCTTGACATGGAAGACTTGTGTGAAGAGTTTGAAGGTGTAGAGATGTTGTATGATGTGGGTGATTTACTATATCCAATAGCATTAAGGAGGGAATTACAGCTTGTGAGTAAATTACTCATAGATATTATTACTAATCAAGTGTAATGTTGAATATACTACAATAAATTGCGGCTTAATCTGGACGGTATTGGTATAAAAGTTTTGGATAAGAATCTACTCATATTCTGCTTCAATTAAAAAAAGGGAAATAATGAGAGATGAAGAGTTCCAATGGGTGCCTTCTTATCTTGAAAAGGTATGGGGGACCTAATTCTATAAAATACATTTTTATTGTTGTCATATTTGGGTACAGTTACATGACTTGGTCCTGATTGGATGATGGCCTATTGTGAGAGGGATAGCAGAGAAAATTGGGGAACTTATTGAAATTGACTATTATACTAAGGAAGGATATGTAGCTAGATCTGTGAGGCATGATGTATCACCACTACTGTATGGTCAATCATGATATAAGAGCAAACTTTTTGAGGCTTGGGTATCTTTAACCCTTATGTTTTTATTTTTGTGGCAATATATTTATTCTATGAAATATATTATATTCTGTTATTTAAGGATGTTTTTGTGTTTTCCTAAATGAAAATGCTCCTGTATCTTAAGGGTATTTTGGTTTTTTTTCCTTCCACTCATATTTTCATTTGAAATGATGCATGTAAAAGCCATTCATGCCATGTGCATGTGATCAAACGAGATTTTATGTATTTTTTCTAAATATAGCATTTTGTCATGTACAATGTTTCATGTAAAAATCCATTCGAGAATACATTATGAACATCCAACTGTCTAATATCCCAACCAAGGAGATATCAATATCCAAAACAACTCTAATTGTAGTAGGCTTTGCTACTAGGCTAAATGTCTCAGAAAAATCAATCTCAGGGGTTAATGAAACCCCTTCTTAACTAATATGGCCTTATACCTTGTGTATACTACTATCAAGATTCAACATATGCTTAAACACTCATTTATGACATACTAAACACATGTCAGCCTCAAAAGGATATGATTTCCAAGTCTGTTGTTTAAACTTACTTCCAATTGGGATGGTAAGAGCTTGCTTAACACTTGTTGGTTCTAAAGGTGTATGTGAGGTAGGAAATGGATGTTTAGTTGAAGTATAAGCCTTTGGTTTATGTATACCATTCTTAGACCTAGTCACCATCCTATAAGTATTATTATTTAAAGAGACGGGTTCAATAGGTTCAATTGGTATTGAGATAGGTTAAGTTGGGTGGCTTGCATCAGAATTAGGTTCAATAGGTAAACTTATAACAAGAGATTTTGAAATTGAAGGAAAATAGGGAAATTGAGTATGTGTGTCAATATTAGCTATAGACTGTAAAACAATATGAATTTCCATTGTGATTACCTTAATAATGTGAGAAAAAGAACATGTAGAAGTATTTGTATGAGCTTGATCAATGACATTTTCCTATTGAGACATGTTAGGAGCATTTAAAGGAGAAGTAACATGGATGATGAGAGAGAACCCTGATATTGATTGCATAGATTTTGTCTGAGAATATGTTTTGATAAAAGAGTTATATGGGAAGTTTTGTTCATAAAAAATAACATTCCTAGAAATATAAACTTACCAGACTTGTGAAGATACTTGAAACCTTTATGTTGAGAGGAGTAGCTCAGGAATACCCATATGTTAGAGTGAAAATCAACCTCTTAAGAGTTAAAGGGCCTTGAATGAGGAAAGTAAGCACATAAAAAAATCTTTAAGATCTTGTAATCTGGGAGTGTTTTATATAGCTTTCAAAAATTAGAGATATGATTTAGGGTTACAGAGGGCAGTCTATTCATGAAATGTACACTGTTCGAAAAGAATCCCACCAAAATTCAATTGGCATGTTGGTTTGAGCAAGCATAGTGAGATATAGCTCAACAATGTGTCTATGCTTCCTCCATATCTTACCATTTTATCGGTGCACATGGGGACACGAGTATTTAAAAAAGATACCTTGATTTTGTAAGAAATTTGAGAAGGACCTAAAATCCCCTATCCAATCAGATTGAAGAACCTTTATTGGAGTTTAGTTGTTTTTCATCAAGGCTTTTGAAGATAACAAAAACTTGAAAAGCTTCAAAACCCTATAATCTATATACATTAATTGAAGAGGTTGATTGGTAACCATTCTTTAATTAGGAAAGGGTAGAGTGTGGTTTTCCCTTTTGACGTGCTATGCAAAAAGAAGAGTTAAGTTTGAAGGTTTTGATATTTTCAGATTGCAAGATCTTATTTAGAATGTCATGTGCTGGAAGACCTACCCTATGCCATAAATTATACTGATTACTCTTATTGTTATCAAGACTGGTTGATTGCACTTTGTGCATATGAATATATAAATTATGACTAGAAGGTTTGGAACAGGAAGCAATTTTATCAGCATTGAAACATGTGTAATAAGAACTTGTATTTCTATTAACAAAAGAATGTACATTAGTAGGTAAATGTACATCAGAAAAATTCTCATTGCTATTTAAAGAATCAAAAGAGACAGAACATTAACAAGACTTATTCAAAGACTCTTTGAAAACAGGTAAAACATATTTGACTCAGTAATGAAATGCAGAGGCATTGAGAGCTTTATCATCAGGAAAAGTCAACAGATACAAGCAACCTTTCAGTACTCCTTTGAGTAGAAGTGTCCACAAAGTTTTATCCTTTACAGAATAATAATCAACATGAAATTCAATAAAGATATCATTATCTTTGGTCAATTTTTGTACACTGAGTTTTTCTTGATTTCAAGTACTCTAAGCGAAGAATCCAGTTTTGAAGAATAGGTTTTAGAAGGCAATAGAGCAGGACCAACTTGGATTATAGAAAGCTCCTTACCATTACCAATAGCAAGATTCTCATCTCTATTATACTCCTGTGCTAGACTTAAATTATTCGATTTAGATGTTACATGATTCGTGGTTGTAGTATCTTCATACCATGACACGTCATACTTGGGTTGAATTGAAGTTATGTATCCTATAGGTGAAGCTACACAAGATAGAGATGGATAATTAGCAGGACTTGTAAACTAGAAAATGTATGATTTTCCTCTTCCTCCTGATTTGTTTGTATTCTACAAACAAGTCCTATAACATTAAGTTGGACACCGACAATTGTATTGACATTTTGAGGTTCTAAAGATATAACTACAATAAAAAATGAAGCGAAAAATAATGTGAAAATCTATGACAGCTATAAATTTCAAAATGATATGAAATGATAGAACTTGATATCTTAGTATGTAATTTTTTCTAAAAGGATTCACAATTTAAAGAGGTTTCTACTTACTTGGTTCATTGCCACTTTCCTCTTATTTGTCTCAAATGCAATTTCTTTCACTAGCTAGACCATTATACTTGTGTCAATAGCATAAATTTTCAATTATGCATTTAAAGTTTGTACCATGCTAATTTTACTAATACTTTTATTATAGTACTAGAAAGTTAGACACGATGTTATTTCTTCAAGGCTTCCAATGAAAAAATATGATATGGCCATACCTGTTTGAATGATTATAGGAAGACTCAAATTTGCTCCCCTGAAAAATGGTTGGGACCTCTTTTAAGTATTATTATTGGTGAGGTGCATTATCAATGGAAGTTTGACATTTTCTTAAATATTTATAGGATTTAAAGAGATTTAATGTGTGTTGCATGTTGAGGCAGTTTGGGCAAAGTTTGCTAGTTTTCTTTAAGATTATGTTGATTTCATCATGGATATCTTATTTATTAAATGTTGATTGAATTCCACCTAACATAGCGTCTCCTTCAAAAATAATCATTCTCTCTATTAATATTGTTGTCTATTTCCCATTGGAGATATAAACTTCTACCACGAACTTTTTAAAGAAAGACATGATTTATGTTATTGTATTTACTTGTGAAGATACCCTATGATTTTTAAACGATTAAAAAATACTATTATTTTTTAGTGGAAGAAAATTTCTATTAAGGCATACATCATTTTTTAATGAAATTGCATGAAATTAAAATGATAGCGTCTCATTTCCATGCAAATGTTTTTGGAAATAGTTGTTTGCTTTAGAAAATTATCACTTAAGATGCATGGATTATTCAGTAATCATAAAGTCAATGTCTTATATGCCTGTTAGGGGTAGAAATCACATAATGACCACGTGTTCAAGGATCATAAAGTTTGAAACGGTCATATGTGTCAGCTAAGAATTCAACATAGTAACAGTTTAGAAGAGTTAGATTTTCACGGGAGAAGAAAACAACTGTAAGTTTCTTTCAAAAATGAATATGCCATTGGTAGTTTGTAATTGAAAAAAACTACATAAAACATCTAAAAGTAGTATCTGGCGAAGAATAATGTAATCCTTCACATTTCTTTCCTTTGTTACTAAGTTTTAAAATCCAATCACAACCTATAGCTTTTTCCTAATTTCTCACAGAAGAATCTAACAAATCTTGACCGGAATGAAACTTCAAAGACCAAACAAACAATAAATTTACAAACTTCAATACTACTTTTTATCTTGCAATTTAATATTTCTTTCAATTGTTTAAAATTTACTTTCTTTTGAATCTTAACATCTTTAAGAAATAAGATAGGAGTATCTTTTGTACTTTGTTGCAAATCTTTTAATATTAGTTAAAAGAATTATTTGTTTTTTCCTAGCCACCAAACAAATGTTTTTTTTAGATTCCGCAATTTTCATGCCTAATTTTTTTAGCAGCATCAAAATCAGAATTCAAAGTCAAAACCTTATGAAACTTCGAAAAGAAATGTGAGTATTTATTAACCAATTAAGTAAGTCATCAATTTTGCTAAAAAATCAGTATGTCTTATTATCTCATAATAATACATAGGAGAACCAACACTATCTGTGAGGGACAAGATTTAGGTTCAACCTCAAGATGTGGGTAAGCAAGCCAAATCCATTTATGCATTAACCAATTGTTAGATGATGAAAATCCTTTCAGATTAAGTCCTGGAATGGCTTTAAAGCCATTAACCTAGTAAAATTGATGGGTTTAAATGAGAATAGAAGGTTTAGTGAATAACCTAGTAAAATGGATTTTCAGAAAAACACATAACTTATGATATATATTTCAAATTATTGAGTTTCCCATCCAAACTCATTCGATTTTGAAACATCAAACATATTCCATTTAATAATACTTTGTAATTTATAATCTATTGTTACTATTATTATTTTTCTTAAACAACGATTAGATTTCATTAAGAAAAAGGCAATTAGGAAGGTCTAAAACTCTCATTTACAGATTCTTTTCCAATGAAAAATAGAATATGAATTGGTAAATAATGGAAACTATCACTTTAATAGTTATGGACTAAACTATTCTCCCTTGGGTATTTTATCTCAAGCCTCTTGGACTATTAGTCTGTGAGGGACAAGATTTAGGTTCAACCTCAAGATGTGGGTAAGCAAGCCAAATCCATTTACGCATTAACCAATTGTTGGATGATGAAAATCCTTTCAGATTAAGTCCTGAAATGGCTTTAAAGCCATTAACCTAGTAAAATTGATGGGTTTAGATGAGAATAGAAGGTTTAGTGAATAACCTAGTAAAATGGATTTTCAAAAAAACACAACTTATGATATATATTTCAAATTATTGAGTTTCCCATCCAAACTCATTTGATTTTCAAACATCAAACATATTCCATTTAATAATACTTTGTAAATTATAATCTACTGTTACTATTATTATTTTTCTTGAACAATGATTAGATTTCATTAAGAAAAAGGTAATTAGGAAGGTCTAAAACTCTCATTTACAGATTCTTTGTCAATGAAAAATAGAATATGAATTGGTAAATAATGGAAACTATCACTTTAATAGTTATGGACTAAACTACTCTCCCTTGGGTATTTTATCTCTAGCCTCTTGGACTATAAGCATCCTTGGCGCAGTAAACTAATAGCGGTTTTTCTTGCCATTTTAAAGTTTGGAAAAAAAAGGAAAGAGGTGTGTTTGATTTGGAGAATTATTTGCTAACGTGATTTCCAACTTGAAATCTATTCTTAGAGCTTATATTTAGAAGACTTGGTAATAATATTTTGACTAATTTTTTGCTTCTTTTGACATGGAAAAATTGTTAGAAGAGTTTGAAGGTGTAGAGATCTTGTAGGATGTGGATGATTCACTATAGCCAACAGTATTAAGGAGGGAATTACGGCTTGTGAGTAAATTACTTATAGACATTGTTACTAATCGAGTGTAATGTTGAATGTATTGTGCAGAAATTGGGGGCTTAAGCTGGGGATTGGTATAAAAGTTCTAGATAAGGGAAATAGAGAGATATGATCTTGAAAAGGTATAGGGGACCTAATTCTCTGAAATATCTTTTGATTGTTGCCATGTCTGGGTTTAGTTACATGACTTGCTCATGATTGGATGATGGCCTATTGAGAAAATGATAGTAGATGGAAAATTGGGGAGCTGATTGAAATTGACTATTATACCAAGGGATGACATATGGCTAGATCTATGAAGCTTAAATTAAGCGAAGCTTTGAGAGAGTGTTAATTCCAGGAGTTTGGATTAAAAGAAGGGACAAGCAACCAATTTGGGTGGAATTCAAATAGGAAATATTACCATAATTCGATTTTAGATGCAGTAAGATTGATCAAGGAAGCCAGTTGTGTGTTGAATGATGATTCTGATGTATGGCTGTGAAAAATGAGAATAATGTTGGGGAATGGCTGCAGGCTAAGTCAAATTTGAAAAATCCTACGAATGTGAGGATTAAACAACAATGAACGGACATTGAAGTGTATGGATATACATATAGAGAGCAATATGTGACATATCATGATAAGATCTCAAATGTAGTTGGGGGAGAATGTCACTTTTAACTTCTCATCTTGTGGAGTCTTTATCAAGCATCAGAAAAAACAAGGTGATAGTAGTAAGTCAAAACATAAGGTAAGGATTTTGAAGATTCAAGATTATGTCTTTATGAAAATAGCAAGGATTAAGGATAAGAACTGATTGGTAATTTCTAAAGTCGCAAAAAATCTTTATTTGTAACAGATATGTCCCTTCTCATGTTTCCTCTTACTAATTTGCATTCATATTTTTACGACAAGAAGAGGGGTTTTAGCAAACAACATTTTGGTTGCTAAAACCCCCAAAATTCGTCGGCAAAGGTTTTATGGATGAAATTTTTTCTATCGCGAAGATCGTCACCTTCACTTCGTCAAGGAAGACCATTCGGGATGAAAAACTTTTGTTCGTCACATTAGCTGTTTGTGACGAAGCTTTCATCGTGGTAACACCTTTCCTCGGTTAAACATAGTGTCATCGTTGAGTTTATCGTGACAACATATTGTTGGTCGCGAAAACCTTATGGCGACCAAATATTTTTTGTCGCAAAAAACAGTTTGTAACGAAAAAATATTCATCGCCTAAATCTTTTTGCGATGAAATATGTTTAATCATTAAATCTTTTAGCGACGAACTATATTTGGCCGCAAAAAAATATTCTTCAGAATATTTAACAAAATAATAGATTTTAGTTTTCATATTCTTGATAATCAATATATCATCAAAATATTTATCATACACAATATTTTTATAAGAAATATATATATTGGTCATTAGTATATCTATATGACAAAGTAGTTCATTACAAAAACCCAAAACATAATACAATACAAAAGGTGGTTCACAAATGTATACAAAAAAGATGTAATATCCAAAATTTGCTTGACAAATGTTCTCAACCTTATGTTTTAGTTGTTGAGTGATTGTGCACGAAATAATTGATGGATAAGTCAAGGAAAGGTTGAGTGATATACCTTTCAATTGGGTGATCCAACTATAACCAACAAGACCACACAATTTTGGTTCTTATGGGAAATGAATTGCCAAATGTACCAAAACATCAAAGAAAGCTGGGGGAGCACCCTTTCAAACTTACACAGGATCAAACTTATTCCGTCTGTAAGAAGGTCCAAGTCCTTAGTGTTGATTGTTTCCAAGCATAATACTTTTAAGTAGTTAGACAACTCAATGAAAGCAGTGCACACATCCTTACCCAAGAAACCATGAATCCCAACTGGAAAAAGTCTTTGCATTAAAACATTACAATCATGACTTTTCAATCTGAAACCTTACCTTCAGCTTGGTTGAAACATCGTGATATGTTTGCTGCGAAGCCATCTAGAAACTTGACTCACTTTAACAAATCATAAAACATTCTTCTCTTCTCTATTGTTAATGTGTAACATGTAGGTGGTTTAAAATATTTGTTCCCTTTCTATTCAAGGTGTAGGTCTTCTCTTATATTCATGTAGACTAGGTCCAAATTGAGCTTTTCAAGTGTCTTTTGTTTTGCCTTCTATATTCAACAATATACCTAATATATTACCAAAAATATATTTTCTCAATATGCATGACATCCAATTTATGTCTAATTATCAACTTAGACCGATATAGAAGTTAAAAAAAATAAACTTTTCTTTGTCCAATTAAGACCATCTACAAGGCACTTTTTTTCTAACTTTTTTGGGTTTTTGCCGAACTGGACAAGTTGAATTTGATCTAACTACCTCAATGTATGTTCTCCTATCAACTTTCTTGGTGCATCATAAAACTCTTGTTACATCACGCAATTTTCTCCTTCACCACATATGATCATATGTGACACCCAATAATCATACCTTCATCATGAAGTATACTCTCAACAACAAGGATAAAGTTCTTCGAGTTCACTAAATAAATCACTAAATTTTCCTAACTTCTCTGCATTTAGATTTATTCTATCAGCATTATTCACCAACTTGTTCACCATTCATCTCCATCGCACTAAAACCACATATGTTATCTAACATTTCTCTCATCTGATCCCCACCACCACCACCACCATCATCACCATCAGCATCATCACCATCAACATCATCACCATCATCATCACCACCACCAATGTGAGATGCAATACTATTCATCTTCATATTTGATGAATGGTGATATCTTTGTATCTTTTCACCATGAGACACCCAACGCTCATAGCTTAATACCATTTCATATTGGCACAAATGCATTTTGACTTCGATTGAAGACAATTATCTTGAATTAAGATATTGTTTACATGGACAATGATTTTTTTCCTCTTCATTGAGATAATTACTGGTCATGTTCATAAACTGATATACATCTTGGACAATCTATTAGAATTTTTTATCCAACTCTTGCCCATTTTTTGTTGCTTTGTAAATTAAATAACTATTTAGAGAAACTCTCAACAAAAAATCCCCAAGCAAATAAAATAAAGAATCCAAAAGAATTGCAATTAAATTTTATCATGAAAATTATTTAACTAGCTAGTAAACTACAGTATCCACTACGTCATCAATTGATAGTTTATTAAAAAATTTCTAGTACGATGAGCATTGAAATATACAATCATATTCCTTGAACATATCCATTGACTAATCATAAGCTATACAAACAACTAAACAAAATTTCGATGAACTAGTAAAGATATCTGACTCTGTAAGCTCCCAATAGTTAAAGCGACCTCACTTTCCTACATAAAAGCACTCCATCTTCTTGCAAACTACAAAACTTATTTCATACTTGTTATCCTTTTTCTTTACTTTATTTTTTCTATTTTATAAAAAAGAACAAAATTATTCTTATTTATGGTACATTTTTTTATTTTAGTTTTTTTTGTTAAAAGGTAAATATATTTGAAACAAAGAAATATAACTATACCATGGGTCTATTGTCCATAGATGCAAACAAAATATATAAAAAGCCTCGTTAACACCAGGACACCAAACAAACCAACCATCAACTAACTAAAACTCAGCAACTATAATTAACTAAACCTAACATATAGAATCATTTAGGCCCTAAGCATGTTTAAGCCTACAATTAAGCTCTCAACTAATCAAATCTTTAGCAAACCTGAACTTGCCTAGTAAATCTAACTATACCATTACAAACTCCCTCAAAATAATATTTCTCATTCCAAACATAAGTAATAAAAATATTAAATACAATGTGTAGAATGGAAGATCTAAGAAAGATGTTTTTTTTTTACAAAATCAAGCATCTAACGATAAATTACTTGTTTGATACTTTTTACGACCCAAATTTAGTAAATGTGGAAATACTTTGATTTCTAAATAATCATGATACTTTTTTATCTAAAAATTAATTCAAATGATGGTAAAAGAGTTGTTGGCCTGTTATTATTGTAATCATGATACTTGTTCTTTCTATCAGTAAAAGAGTCAAGTACAACTATAATTACTAGCTTCTTTGAATAAAAAACGAAAGATTTTGCCCAAATTTTTTAAGCATAGTAGAAAACATTTCTAGATGGTAATGTAACTTTAAAAAATAAATATTTAACTTTTTACAAATAATTATGAGATTTCCATATGATATTGCACGTTGGAAAATGGAAGAGATGTTCATTTCCTTGAGTTATTAGTATGAAAAAAGAATTTATATTTGTATGAACAAAATAACACTTTCATTATTTTTTCATACTCTTTCTCTCATAAATCCATCTTTCCAATCCTCTTTCTCAAAATTAATTGCTCCTATTCACACAAAGTTTGTTTTCTACATGTCTTAAGATTATAAAAGTTATTTTATGCATTAACTGTTTTTAACAAACTGCTCATAAATTATTAGATGGTTCATGAACACAACTGGTTAAAATAGTTTTTTCTTTTCCACAGCTAGAGAAGCCACATAAACACTTTAAACGAATGTATAAGAGTAGCCATATTGCAAAAAACTTGACATGTCATGCTTATGATAGGGAAATGATTGGTAAATTACGTCACCAAATCTATTCTCCATCTTGGAAGCTTATATAGACCACACAAGTGACCGAATGTTGTAGCTGAGCCAAGACACCTTCAGCTAGCTATAAATTCATTTAGTTCCCTTAGTAGTAAATATAGTTGTTGGCCTATTATTATTCTGATATATAATCTCCCTCCATGGTTGTGCATGAAAAGAAAATACATGATGTTAACATTGTTAATAGCTAGTCCTAAGCAACCAATAAACGATATTATTGTTTATTTTACACCTTTGATTAATGATCTTAAAGTTCTCTGGGAAGGCATATGATGCATATCAGGAAGAGAGTTTTACTCTAAGAGCAGTCTTAATGTGGACGATCAATGATATTCCTGCATATGAAAATTTATGTGGATGCAGTGTTAAATGTTATTATGTTTTCCTAATATGTGCAAAAGATACATCTTCTATTATGCTAAAATACATCCTTACAGAAGGCAATCAAGAGCTTAGACTGGGAAAGAAGAATGTGAAAGTACCGACGAAAGATGGATTGTCCAAATCTTATTGGAAGAAGGAATTAAGTTTGACATTTTCTCAATGTTATGCACATTGAAAAACATATTTGCATGAATATTATAAGAACACTGTTTGGCATTTCTAGGAAGACAAGAGATGGGATGTCTAGTCGTATGGATCTTGTGGAAATAAGCATTACACCAGAATTGGCGCCAAAAGTCATTGAAAATAAAAAAATAGTTCTACCCCCAACTTGTTACGAATTGTTATAAGCAGAAAAGAAGAAACTATGCACTACATTAGCTAACATAAAAGTTCCTGAAGGGTACTCATAAAATTTTCAAAATCTAGTTTCTTTGAAAGATCTTAGTCTTAATGGATTGAAATCTCATGATTGTCATACATTCATGCAACACATACTTTCTGTGAAAATACGTGGATTATTACCAGATCATGTAGCATATGCAATCGCCAAGCTTTGTTCATTCTTTAATGCAATTTATAGTAAGGTTATAGATATTACACAACTAGATGTGCTACAAAGCCAACATTGTAGCAATCTTGATGTGAACAAATTGGAACGTTCATGCCAGACAATGGCCTTCCAAGGATACCCAATATTACATTTCATTTATGTTGCAACAAGTTTTGTAACATTAAGTTGGACACCGACAATTGTACTCACATTTTGAGATGCTGAAGATGTTGTTGTAAAAAGAAGTGAAGCAAAAAGTAATCGGAGAACATTTATGATAGCCATTGATTTAAAATTAGATGAAAGGAAAGGACCACTTGTCTTAGAGTGGAAATTACTCGAAAGGGATAAACTATTTATAGAGGTTTTTACTCAATGTGTTCAGTGACCCTTTCCCCTTGTTTATATCAAATGCAATTTGCTTCACTATCTAGACCACTATGCTTGTCTCTATAACATAAAACATTCAATTATGCAGTTAAAGTTTGTACCAGGCTAATTTTATGAATACTTGTATATTTGTATTATTAGGATATACATGATGTTATCAATTCAACACTATCAAAGAAAGGATATGATCTTTCCATACCTGTTAGAGCGATCGTAGGAAGACTCAAATTTTCTCCGCTGAAGAATGCGTTAGAGCTCTTTTAAATTATATTATTCACTGGTGATGTGCATTATTTATGGAAATTAGAAATTTTCTTATAGATCTATAGGATTGAAGAGATTTGATATGCTTGTTACATGTTGAGGCATTTTGTTCAAGGTTTGCTAGTTTTATTTCAAAATATGTTGACTTCATCATGGATATCTTATTTATTAAATACAGTCGAATTCCACCTAACTTAGCTTCCCATTCCAAGAATAATTGTTCACTCTATGAATATTTTATCTATGTTGCGTTGGAGATATAAACTTCTTATACCATGACCTTTATATGGAAGGACATGATTTATTTAATTCTATTTTACTTCTAAAGATCTATTATGTTTTTCAATTGACTTAACAATATTATTATATTTTACTGGAAGAAAAATTTTGTGAGGGCCTCTGTCAACTCCAACAAAATGGCACCAAATTAAAATGATGGC
Organism: Datisca glomerata; assembly: GCA_003255025.1. Taxonomy (NCBI): domain Eukaryota; kingdom Viridiplantae; phylum Streptophyta; class Magnoliopsida; order Cucurbitales; family Datiscaceae; genus Datisca; species Datisca glomerata. The sequence goes on from QANY01010892.1 coordinate 45,092, forward strand.
GTCTCATTTTAATTTCTTTAAATGTTATTCCTTAAAGTTTAAGAAATAGTCGTTTACTCTAGAAAATTTTCACTTGAGATGCATGAATACTTAGTAATATTCATAAATTCAATGTGTTATATATTTGTCAGGTGTGAAAATCACATTATGGTCATGTGTTCAAGGATCATAAGATTTGAAACGGTAGTAAGTGTTAGCTCAAAATTTAGCCATATACAGTTCACTAAAAAATTAATGAGGGGAGTGTGTATCAACAAAGAATATGATAGGATCAAGGTTTTCACTGTAGAAGAAGACAAACATGGGTTTCGTCAAAAATTAAATTTGGTGCTACTAGTCCGTAGTTGCAAAAGTTACCTCAAATATCTATAAATATAATTGGCGGCGAATAATGTAATCCTTCACAATTTTCTTTCCTTTTCCTACAAATTTTTTTATCTTTTTAAAAATTACTCATAGATGTAGCTGCCAAATGTTGACAAAACTGAAATTTAAAGACCAAACTAACAATAAAATTCAGTACTACTTTTTGTCTTACCAATTAATATTTATTTTGAATTGTTCAAATTTTGCTTTCTTTTGAATCTCAATATGTTTAACAAATAAGATAGCAATATCTTTGTAGGATGTTGAGAACTTTTGAATACTAATTAGAAGAACGGTCTCTTTTATTTCTAGCCACAAAACAAATGTTTTATTGGTTTGAATTCTACAATTTTCTTGACTTTTATTTAGCACATGAAAATAAGAATTCAAACTCAGAGTGTTATGTACTTTCAAAATGAGATATGACTGGTAATTAATAAATTAAATATTAAGTAAGTCATCAATTGGACTAATAATGTGGTATGGCTTATTATTTCACAATTCTAGGAGAACAACCACTATCTAGAGGATAAAAGTTGGGTTCAACCTCAAGGTTTGGGTGAGCAAGCCAAATCCAATTACACACTAACTAAATGCTTGATGATGAATATCCTTTTAGATCAAGTCATGAAATGACTTTTGAGCCAACAACAGTAAAATCGATCAATTTCAATGAATATAGAAGGCTGAGCGATAAACTAGTAAAATAGATTTTCAGAAAAATGCATAGTTTACTGTACACATTTCAAATTATTGAGTTTGCCATCCCAACTCATTTGATTATGAAAAATCAAACACACTTCATTTCATAATACTTAATAAGTTAGAATTTATTATTACTAGTAATTTTTTCCTTGAACAAAAATTAGATTTCATTAAGCAAAAGGAAATTAGGAAGGCTTAAACTCTAGCGTACAAACTCTTTTTCAATGTGGAATAGAATATGAATCGGTAAATAATGAAAACTATCACCAAAGTAGTTGTGATCTACACTACTCTGTCTTCTGATTTCTCTCTCTAACCTCTTAGAGTTCTAGTCATCCCTTATTTATTAAGTACTCAATGGATATCTTATTTATTAAAAATTGAAAATTTCGCCAAACTTAACTTTGCCTTCCAATAATAATTTTTCGCTCCACTAATATTTTTGTCTATTTATTGTTAGAGATATAAACTTCTTATACCATGACCTTTATAAGGAAATATATGATTTAAGTAATTCTATTTCACTTATAAAGATACCTTATATTTTCAAGTGACTAAACAATACTATTAAAATTTGCTCGTAGAAAATTCTGTTAGGGCATAAGTCAATTCCTACAAAATTGTAGGCAACTAAAATGAAGGCCCCTCATTTTTGTTACTAGAAAGTCATCACCTGATATGCATGAATTATTTGGTAATATTCATATAAAGTCAATGTGTTATTTGGTAATATTCACTTGTAAAGTGCGGAAATCACATACTGGCCACATGTTCAAGGATCATAACAGTCTTAAGTTTCAGCTCAAACTTTGGTCAAGTAACAGTTCACTGAAAAACAAATAAGGGTAGTGTTCATTAGCAATGAATATGAGATGAGTGAGGTTTTCAAACATGGATTTTTATTCAAAAATGAATATGGCGTTAGTAGTCCATATTTGCAAATGTTATCTCAAAACGGCTATAAATAGTAATTAACGGAGAATAATGAAATTGTTCAAATATTTACAAAACAGAAACTTCAAAGACCAAACTAACAAAATAAATTCAATACTAGTTTTACCAATTAATAGTTATTTTGAATTGTTCAAAATATGCGTTCTTTTGAATCTCAATATCTTTAACAAATAAGATAGAAATATCTTTTGTTGATTGTTGAGAACTTTTGAATACTGAATAAAAGAATGATCTCTTTTTTCCCGAGCTATCAAACTAAAGTGTTTATTGGTTTGAATTATGCAATTTTCCTGGCTATGTTTTAGCGATATTAATATAGAATTTAAACTCAATGTTTTATGTAGCTTTGAAACGAGATTTGACCACTAATTAACCAATGAAGTATTAAGTAAGTCATCAATTGAACTAATTATGTGGTATGTTTTAATTTTTTACGATCATAAATAGGAGAACCAACACTATCTAGCTTAGATAAAAGTTAGGCTCGATCTCAAACTGTGGGTGAGCAAGCCAAATCAAATTATTCACTAACCAATCGATGGATGATGATTATCCTTTTAGTTTAAGTCATGAAATAACTTTTGAGCTAATAACTAGTAAAATCGATCAACTTCAATGAGTATAAAAGGTTGAGCGATAACCTAGTAATATGAATTTTTAGAAAAACACAAAGTTTACGATACATATTTCAAATTATTGAGTTTGCCATCCGAACTAATTTGATTTTTAAAAAGTCAAACTCATTTCATTTGATAATAATTAATTAGTTAGAATTTATTATTACTATTATTTTCTTCTTGGCATTGGATTTCATTAAGAAAATGGCAATTAGGAAGACCTAAAACTCTTGCTTACAAACCCTTTTTCAATGTTGGATAGAATAAGAATTTGTAAATAATTAAAACCACTAAAGTAGTAATGATCTACACTACTCTCCGTTGGGAGTTCTCACTTTAAACTCTTTGAGTGTTAGTCATCCCTTAGTTATTAAATGTGAAATTGACATCTTATTTATTAAATACTGACCAAATTCCGCCTAACTTAGCTTTCCCGATCAATAATAATCTGTTATACCATCACCATTATAAGGAAAGACATGATTTATGTGATTCTATTTTACTTTTAAAGATATTTTATGTTTTCCATGTGACTGAACAATACTATTATAATATACTGGAAGAAAATTTCTATTAGGGCGTACTTCAATTCCAACAAAATCACACAAAATTAAAACTATGGCGTCTCATTTCTATTTGTACAAATGTTATTCCTTAAATTATTGGAAGTAGTCATTTGCTTTTGAAAACTGCCACTTGAGATGCATGGATAATTTAGTAATATTCATAAAGTCAATGTGTTATATTCTTGTTAGCTACAAAAATCACATAATGGCCATGTTTCTAAGGATCATACGGTTTGCGACGGCCATAAGTGTCAGCTCAGAATTCAGCCAAGTGATTGTTCACTGAAAAAATAAATTTGGGGAGCATGCATCAACAATGAATATGATAAAAGAGAGGTTTTGGTTGGAGAAGAAAACAAATGTGGGTTTCTTTCAAAAATGAATATGGCGCTAGTAATCCGTATTTGTAGAAGTTACCTCAAACATCTATAAATAGTAACTGGCAATGAATAATGTAATCCTTCACACTTTTCATTCCTTTACCTACTAATTTTGAAGATCTAAACATATTCTATACCTTATGAGCAATTTCTCATAGAACAAGCTAACAAATGTTGACAAAACTGAAATTTCAAAGACCTAACTAACAACAAAATTCAATACTACATTTTGTCTTACCAATTAACATTTATTTTCAAGTGTTCAAAAAATTTTGCTTTCTTTTGAATTTCAATATCTTTAACAAATAAGATGGAAGTATCTTTTGTAGGCTATTGAGAATCTTTAAATATTGATTAGATGAATGGTCTCTTTTTTTCGTTGTCACCACTAATTCTTTTATTGATTTGAATTCCGCAATTTTCTTGGCTATTTTTTAGCAACATCAATATAAGAATTCAAACTCGAAGTCTTATGTAACTTTAAGGAGATACGATTACTAATTTACCTATTAAGTACTAAGTAAGTCATCAATTGAGCTAATCATGTGATATTTCTTATTATTTCATGATCATACATAGGAGAACCAACACTATCTATCTACGACAAAAGTTAGGTTCAACATCAAGGTGTGGTTGGCAAGCCAAATCGATTTATACACTAAGCAATTGCTGGATGATGAATATCCTTTTAGATTAAGCCGTGAAATGACTTTTTAGCCAATAACCTAGTAAAATCAATCAATCTCAATGAGTATAACCTATTAAAATGGGTTTTGAATCAAACACTTAATTTACAATACATATTTATGCTGCAAATAAGTCTTCATGTAACATTAAGTTGGACACGAAAAATTGACATTTTGAGCAGCTGAAGATGATGTTGCAATCATAAGTGAAGCGAAAAGCAATGAGAGAATTTATGATACCCATTGACTTAAAATGTTATGAAAGGATAGAACTTGTTGTCTCAGTATGGAAACCACTCCAAAGGAATGCACTAATTATAGAGGTTTTTATTCAATTTGTTAATTTCCACTTTTCCCATATTTATCTAAAATGAAATTTACTTTCACTAGCTAGACCACTATTCTTGTCTATAACATAAAACTTTTAATTATGAATTTAAAGCTTGTACCACGCTAGTTTTACTAATACTTTTATTCTAAACATTATAAAGTTAGATATGATGTTCTCACTTCAATACTCCAAGGCAAGGATATCATCTTGCTATAGTCATGAGAATGACAGTAGGAAGATTCAAATTTCATCCCATAAAGAATATTTGGGAGCTCTTTTAAATATTATTATTCATTGGTGAAGTGCATTATTTTTTAAAATTAAACAGTTTTGTATAGATCTATAAGATTAAAAGAAATTTAATATGCTTGTTGAATGCAGAGCTAGTTTGGGCAAAGTTTGCTTGTTTTCTTTAAAATTATGTTGAACTCATCATGAATATCTTATTTATAATATCGATCGAATTCCGCCTAACTTAGCCTCCCCTTCCAATAATAATTATTCACTCTATTAATATTATTTTCTATTTTTCTTTGGAGATATTAACTTTTTATACTATCACCTTTACAAGGAAATATATGATTTATGTAATTCTACTTTACTTGTGAAGCTTTATGTTTTTCATGTTGCTAACAAATACTATTTGCTTTACTAGAAGAAAATTTTTGTTAGGACATATGTCAATCCTAATGACATTGAAAGGAATTAAAACAATGGTTCTCATTTCTATTTACGCAAATGTTATTCCATAAATTTCAAGAAATAGTTCATTACTCTAAAAAACTATCACTTGAATGCATTGATTATTCAGTAATCATAAATTCAATGCTTATATACTTTTCAGGTGTGGATATCACATAATAGCCACATGTTTAAGGATCGTAAGGTTTAAAACGGTCCTAAGTGTCGGCTTAGAATTCAGTCAAGTGATAGTTTACTAAAAAAATAAATGAGGAGAACATGCGGTAGCAATGAATATGAGAGGAGAGAGGTTTTCAATAGAGAAGAAGACAAACATGGGTTTGTTTTAAAAATGAAAATGGCGCTAGTAGTCCTTTTTTGCAAAAGTTTCCTAAAATGTGTATAAATTGTAACTAGAAGAGGATAATGTAATACTTCATATTTTTCTTTCTTTTCCAACTATATTTTTTAGATCCAAACAATACCTATAGCTATTTACCAATTTCTCATATAATTAGCCAACAAATGTGAACAAAACCATAACTTCAAAGACCAAACTAACAACAAAATTACAAACTTCAATACTAGTTTTTGTATTGCCAGTTAATATTTATTTTGAATTGTTCAAAATTTTCTTTCTTTTGAATCTTAATATCTTTAACAAATAAGAAAAGAATATATTTTGAAGGTTGTTGAGAATCTTTGAATACTAATTAGAAGAATGATCTCTTTTTTTTTCATGGCCGCTGAACATATTATTTATTAGTTTGAATTCTAAAATTTTCCAGGCTATTTTTCAGCAACATCCACATAAGAATTCAAATTTAAAGTTTTATGTACTTTTAAAACGTGATATGAGTAATAAGTATTAACTAAGTCATCAATTTAGCTAATCATGTGGTATGACTTATTATTTCATGATCATACATATGATAACAAACACTATCTATCTGGGATAAAAGTTAGGTTCAACCTCAAAGTGTGGGTGAGCAAGCCAAATCCAATTATACACTGACCAATAACATGATGATTCTATCCTTTTAGATTAGGTCATGAAATGACTTTTTAGCCAATAACCTAGTAAAATAAATTAATTTCAATGAGTATAAAAGGTTGAATGAATAACACAGTAAAATGGGTTTTAAAAACACACATAGTTTACAATACATATTTCAAATGCTTGAGTTTGCTATCCGAACTCATTTGATTTTAAAATATCAAACACATTTCATTTGACAATACTTGATAAGTTAGAATTTATTATTACTATTATTTTTTTTCTTGAACAGACATTAGATTTCATTAAGAAAATCCAATTAGGGGTTGATTGAAATTGATTATTATATTAAGCATTGAAAAGGTGTTAATTCCGGGCGTTTGCATTAAAATAAGAGGCAAGCAGCCAATTTCCATGGAATTTAAAGATTTTTAGATGTGGAAAGAATTATCAAGGATACCAGTTGTGTGGTTCAGGCTGAGTCTGAAAAGGGAGAATAATGTTGGGGAATGGTTGAGGAATAAGTCAAATATTAAATCCCTACTATTGTGAGAATGATTACTTAAAAGAAAATTGAGGAAGAGTCATTGAAGGGATAAAACATTAATGAATGAAAATAGGAGTGAATGGATGTATGCATCTAACAATATGGAACATATCATGAGGGAAGGGTCATTGAATCGATAAAACTTTAATGAACGAACACTGGAGTGAATGGATATATGCATAGAGAACAATGTGAAACATATCATGATAAAATCACGAATGAAATTGATGGAGAATGTCAATTTTTACATTTTAAACTATGGAATAAGTAGCAACAAGGTGAGAGGAGTAAGGCACAAAATAAGGGGAGGGGTTTTAAGATTCAAGATTGTCTTTATGAAAATAGAAAGGATTGAAGATGAGAATTAGTTGGTAATTTTGGAGGTTGTAAGAAATTTTTGTTAATGGATATGTCCCTTCTTACACTTCCTCTCATTAATTCTTTCATTCATATTTTTTAGAATCTAAGTCTTGTTTCTGAGAAAGAAGTATACAAATAACATGGCATTTAAATCTCTTCCACTCTTCAAAACATGAAAGGATGAAATACTTTTATTATATAATAACAAACAAGTTCTTTATGAGCTGTTTCTTTTTAACATTTTATTTATAGGTCACCTTTATAGTCTAAAGTGGAAAACCATAAAGAAAGCCAACAGTGTCGCATACTAGAAAACAAATTGGAATATTCCAGTTACAAAACCAAGAACAAGTCCTAGAGGCCCTTGAAGAATGTTAGCGAGAGTAATAGGTGCTTGAAGAGATCCAAACGGTGGTAGAAGCCTGCAATTCGTAGAAACAGGGAGTGAAACTATAACACGACAACCTAAAAGGTTAGTAATATTAAAACTGGTGGCATTTACTGCTATTTGAAAAATTCCAAGACTATTTGTCATAGCCTGAGCAAGAATAGTTCTTCCTCCATCACATGAAAGCTTAACATTCACTCCAGGCAGTGGCCTTCCAAGGATACCCAATATTGGATTTCCATTGATACTGCAAACAAGTCCTCCTGTAACATTAAATTGCACACCGATAGTTGTACTAACGTTTTGAGCTGCTGAAGATGTTGCTGCAATCAGAAATGAAGCGAAAAGCAATGAGAGAAAATTTATGATAGCCATTGACTAAAAATGATATGAAAGGATATAACTTGTTGTCTTTGTATGGAAATAAGTCCAAACGCCTGCACTATTTATAGAGGTTTTGATTCAATTTGTTCATTGCCATTTTCCCCTTCTTTATCTAAAATGCAATTTGCTTTCACTAGCTAGACCACTACTATTGTTGATAGCATAGAACTTTTAATTATGCATTTAAAGTCTGTACCACGCTAATTTTACTAGTACTTATATTCTAAACATTATAAAATTAAATATGATGTTATCACTCCAATACTTCCAAGGCAATGATATGATCTTGCCATACTCATTAGAATGATAGTAAGAAGATTCCCATGAAGAATTTTTTGGAGCTCTTTAAAATATTATTATTCACTGGTGAAGTGCATTATTTATTAAAATTATACATTTTTTTATAGATCTATAGGATTAAAAGAAATTTAATATGCTTGTTGAATGCAGAGGCAATTCGGAAAGAAGTTTGCTTGTTTTCTTTAAAATTGTGTTGACTATATCATGAATATCTTATTTATTAAACATTGACCGAATTCCACCTAACTTAGCTTCCCCTTCGAATAATAATTAAACATGGGCACATGTTCAATGATCTTAATGGCTAAAGTTACCTAAAACATGTATAAATAGTAAATGGCAAAGAGTAATGTAATACGTCACATTTTCTTTCCTTTCCTACTAAATTTTTAAGATCCAAATACAACCTATAACTATTTACCAGTTGCTCATAGAATTTGCTAACAAATGTGAACAAAACTGAAATTTCAATGAACAAAGTAATAATAAAATTTATATATATAAATATCTAAAAAATTAATATTCATTAATGAGACTATGATCTTGTATAAGTACGAGAGGATTATGATCATAGATGATGAATAAAATAGTCCACAACATATTAACGTATAGAATATTTAATGAATAGTTGCTAGTACGATTCACTAAGCATTATGAATGCATGTAAACTAGATCCGAATAATTGATGTGGTACTTTATATAGTCATGCATAGTTGCTAGAGATCTTAGTGAAGGTACTTTATATAGTCAGATTATATTGGACTGGATCAATGGGGATTAATATTTTTATTAACTTATTGTTTATCATAAAGATTTAATGCAGATCAAAACTGATGATCATATGTAGATCGGTCTTCCTAAGTAGTCATGAACTCCTATGCATGTCTACTGCATCATTTGATTCACGTATTAAGGTTTGTTTATAAAATAGGCTAGTGACTTTTATTTTGAACATTCAGTGACATAGATGGCTGGCAACATGATCTTACTAGATTTGAAATCCAAGATTTCCCAATGGATCGTAAATTGGTTCCCTTAAGTGTTAATTCTGGATTTAAATGGTTATTGAGCTCAAATTTATAATAAATGATAAATTGACCATTCATTGCTGAATTAATAGTACTGAAGGATCAAAGAGTAATTAAAATGGTAATATAGTTATTTTGACCAACTCTAATTTACGAACCAATAATTGAAGGAAAAAACTACATGAAGTGATTATATCAAAAGACTACACGATAATACTCTGTAAATATATTATGTGATTACTAAGAGTGCAATTCTATATTTATAATGGACTAATAATAGAATTAATAAATAAGATTATCTAATTAAAGTGTTTAATTAATAATCTGATTTACTGGATCTTAGAATTATGGGTCCATGATCCCCAAGTCACTCTTATACTATACACATTAGGGTGTCAACATTTCAGGACATAAGAAAATGACTAACTTGCCATAGGAATTAAATTTCTTGAGAAAATATATAATTATGATATAATTATATGTAATTAATTAAATTATTTCATGTGATTTTCAGAAATTATAATTAAATAATTTTACCAATTAATTTTGTGTTGATCGTTAAGTGAGACTAAATATTTGATTTATGAAATTAAAGTTTTGACTTAATTTATTTAATATGTTAATTAATAGATAAGACAACTGATTGGGAGATCATATAAGTTAATTTTAAATTAACTGATATTAGATATTTATCTGATTAAAATGAATGATAAATTTAGAAAATTAAAACGTGGCATATTGGATTGTCACATGTCAATCGTTGATTTTGAATCAGAGATTGACATGGACTACTCTAGTGACATGTGGCACTACAGTGGACACGCGGTACACTGTAGTGCCTCACGGCACTACAATGGTGTCATGAGGCACTGTGGCTCTTGACGACTCACTGCAATGTCGTGCGGCACTACAATGTTGCTCAATTACAGTGGGTCTCACTATAATGCACATTTATAATTAATTATTATTTTGTAAATCTATAAATATCTGATGAGCATTGATTTAGAAGAAAGATATAAATATTATTCTATTGGCCTTAGAGTGTGCAACAGTGTGATTAAAGGTTAAACAAAAAGCTCTGTACGTTTTCAGAATTTTTTCTCAGAGTTGTCTCATAATAGGCCTTCTCCAAAAATTTTAGATCTCATGTGTTGAGTAAATCTAGAGATAGAAAAGTAACTTCACTTTATTCTACGTGCCCACACACGTCCTACTGTGTTTGAGAATTGGCTTAAAGATCTTCGTGTGGATCTCGCAGTCTGTTGTTCATGGAATTACAAGTTCATTGTTTGCAAGGACGCTTGATAAGATTACAAGATGTATAACTCTTATCTCTGTATGTTTTTGATTTAATGTATAGATATATAATGAATCTGATAAGAAAAAGTGTTTTTCAGTAAAAAGTTGTTTTTTGAAACCTTGACATCGCAGTTGTATTTGTTTTATAAATCAATAAAGAATTTATTTTATTTAATTTTAAAAAACCTACCACGCCTCCTTCACTCGACGTTGTTGATTCGAACAATTGGTATCAGAACTGTCTTTATATATTTTTATATTAAATATTGTGTGGGTGTTCTTGCATAATTCATTAGATATTTTGATATGTATGAATAAATGGATGGTTATGTTTTTTTATTGAATAGTTTAATGATGAATCGTTAATTGTGTGGTGAATTTTGGGTTTAGGCTTTGTTCTTTATTTTTCTTAGATCTTGTGTAAGCCATTTTGGGGCATAGGAATTTTTACATATTTTATTTTAAATATTCTGTATGTGAAAAGATGAAGAATGCACAAGACAAATGATGAGAAGAAAAGAGAAATAGGATATCCATTAAGGAGTTTTGGCACCGGCAATATGATTGCCGGAACTGGCACCGTCGACATCTAACAGAGAAATCGCTGCTAGAATAAACGGCGCTCCGTGCTGGTGGTTTGTCACGGTAGTGGATGGGGGCAGCGGTGGGGGAGTCCTATCTTTGTAATTATTTCTATTTTTGAAAGGTTGTAATTTAGAAATACCTAATAGTCACTCAGTTCATCATTTGTTTATGTAATTGTTAAATTAATTTATATTGATATGATGGATAATATGACCATGCATTAGTCGATCACATGCCATACATGAAACTCCACACAATTTTATTTAATCATGCATCTCATTAGTAGAAACATGGTTGATTAGGACTCTCCTAATGTATTTATATGAATTATTTTATGAAATCAATTTCATGTAAACTGCTAAGATTTAATTACCTAAACTTGGTAATCACACCAATCTAATGGCCTTAGTAACATTTAGGATAATCAACTTTATTAGAAGTGTTTTATTAATGTTTAATGAATGTAATTAATTAGTTATTCTAAGTTCACCTAATTTTGACTTAGGCGCTTTAGAAGGTTAAATGAACTTAGACCAATTAGATTGGATTGATAATTAATTTTACAGTCATAAGGTTATTTTAACTAGTAATTAATTTGGAATTAATTGATTAGTTAAAATAGAAATACATCAATTATAAAATAGTGAGTGGGAGAAGGTTGACTTGTTAATGTACCATATGGTCTCCATTATTAGGACAACATTGTGCGTTACAGAGAGAGCCTCGAGTTAGCTTTGTTTTCACCCCCTAAGGAAGGTTTTGAACTGTATCAATATCAAGGTTGAACTTCTTAAGGCGGCATATTCTAAATCAAGTCATGGAATCTGAAATAATGAGTTACACTCACAAAGTCACAATTAAACTTTGAGTGGATGATTGTGACTTGACCAAATAAGTAATATCTTATTATTAAAAGAGAAATATGAGATATTTTAAGTTTTAATTAATAAGGATGAGAATGTATCATAGACAGTTTAAAATTAATCTGACTGGCGATAAGGCGACACATTAATTATTAGGTTGTTTTATCATGGATTAGTAATTGTTAAGTTTATGTGTTTGATATGTTGATTTCATGCATCACTTTTACTTTATGAAATTCTTGATATTTATCTAGATAGATTAAACCGGCTAACAAAGCATGATACTTTGAGAGAACTAAAAGTTAGGACTCTTACAATTTGTGAATTTTGTCTAGCGGGTAAAATGACCAAGAGACCTTTCTCTAGAAAGGGCCAAAAAGCCAAAGAACCACTTGAGCTAGTACATAGTGATGTCTATGGACCGATCAATGTACAAGCTAGAGGTGGGTATGAGTATTTTATATCATTTATTGATTATTACTGTAGATATGGTTATACTTACCTCGATTGGATCGAGGTGGTGAATACTTGAATTTAAAATTTAAGGATTAACTGCTGGAGTAAGGCATTCTATCCCAGCTCACGACAGCTCGAACGACACATCAAAGTGATGTTTTAGAAAGGAGAAATCAAACCCTATTGGATACTTATCATTACCACTCATATTCAGGGGATATACAAAATAGCAACCCACATTTTGAATTTAATGCATTCTAAGTCTGTAAGAAAAACACCTTTAGAGTTTTGGAGTGGCTCCAAACCTAGTTTTCATTATTTCTATATATAGGGGTGTCTAACTCACGTTCTTAGACCCATGCATGGAAAGTTAGACTTAAGGGATGAAGTGTGATATTTTTTGGCTATGCTCCAGAAACAAGAGGTGGGTACATTTATAGTTACAATGATCAAAATGTGTTTGTATTGACAAACGCCACTTTCATTGAACACGACTATATGGAAAACTACAAATCTCAAAGAAAAGTAGTTCTTGAAGAATTAGCTTCGATGAGATGAGACCACCTCCATCGTTAACTGATAAATGAGAAACCACAAAAGCCACTGTTCCTATTCAAAAAACTCCGGTGCAACGTCTTAGTGGGAAGGTTGTAAGAAAACCTATTCTCTTTGAACTAGAGGCACATGACATAGTAACTGACACTAATAAGGATGATTCATTAACCTTTAAAGAGATGATGGAAGATCCCGAAAAGGAGATATGGAAAGATGCCATGGACCAAGAAATAGATTCAATGTATTCCAATTATTTCTGAGAATTTATAGATCCACCTAAAGATGTTAGTCCCATTAGATGTAAATGGATCTTAAAGAAGAAAAGTGTTGCATATGAGAAAGTAGAGACTTTCAAGGCATGGCTGATAGCCAAAGGCTATACACAAAAAGAATGAGTCGATTATGAAGAGACATTTTCTCTCGTTGCCATACTAAAATAAATTTGCATCCTGTTATCCACAGTTGCTAGTTTAGACTATGATATATGACAAATGAATGTCAAGACTACTTTTCTAAATGGCTCTCTTGAAGAAGTCATCAATATGATACAACCATAAGGGTTCGTGAAAAAGGGGAAAGACCTAAAGTATGCAAGTTGCTTAAATCCAATTACGGATTAAAGCAAACATCAAGATCTTGTAATCTTACCTTTGATGAAGTCATTAAATCGTATGGCTTCGAGAAAAATATTGACGAAGCTTGTATTTATAAATACATCAAAGATAGGAAAGTGGTTTTCTTAGTTCTTTATGTAGACTATATTCTACTCATTGGAAATGGTGTAGAAACCTTGTCGAAAGTAAAGAAGTGGTTAGTTGAGAAATTCCAAATGAAGGAATTGCAAGAGGCAAGGTATGTTCTAGGCATCCAAATCCTAAAGGATAGAAATAACAAGCTCTTGGCACTTTCTCAGACATCTTATATTAATAAGGTGCTAGAGAGATTCTCTATGAAAAATTTCAAAAATGGTCAACGACTTACCAGACATGGAATTGCCCTTTCTAAGGAGTAGTGTCCTAGAACACCTTAGGTGGAAGATGATATGAGAAAGATTCCTTATGCTTCAACTATTGGTAGTCTAAACTATGCATTGTTGTGTACAAGACCTGACATCTGTTATGCAGTAAGAATTACCAATCGTTATCAATCAAATTCTGGTTTAGAACATTGGATTTCAATAAAGCACATTCTTAAGTTTCTTGAGAGAATGATAAATTATATACTTGTTTATTTAGGTGGAGACCTTAACCCCACTGGAATACTGATTCTGATTTTCAATCAGATAAGGATAGTCGAAAGTTAACATCTTGATCAGTATTCACCCTAAATGGAGGTTGTATTCTGGAGAAGTATTAAACAATTTAGTCTTCAATATTCTATTATGGAAGCCAAATATATAGCGGTTTGTGTAGCTACAAAAGAAGCGGTATGGGTTAGAAAGTTATATATTGATCTTGAAGTAGTTTCAGGTATGGACAAGCCACTGAACTTTTACTCTGACAACAGTGGGGTGGTAGCTAATTTCAAAGAAAAGAGGAGTCATAAGAGGGGCAAACACATTGAGAGGAAATATCATATTGTAAGAGAGATCATGTATTGAGAGGATGTGACTGTTATGAATACACTTCCAACGAAGTCATTTGAGGATAATGTACGAAATATGGGGTTGAGAGCGATGCCACATTTGCTTTAGGGCAAGTGAGAAATTGTTGGGCATAGTGCCCTCAAAGCATGTGTAAAGACATTTTATTCAGAAATTAATAAAAGCATATTTTTCTTATAGTTGTATTATCCGGATTTTTATTGAATAATTAATATAAACATCAGAAAAAATTGCATACTCATTAATGATACCATGATATTGTATTTGTATAAGAGGATTAAGATCATAGATAATGAATAAAAAAGTATGCAATATATTAAAGTATGGAATTTTCCATGAATGGTTAATTAAGGATTAATTAATTAAATTATAAATAAATTATTTTCTATTAGTTTTTTGCTAATCGATAAGTGAGACAGAATATTTGATTTCTGAAACTTAATAATATTAAATCATTATGAGATAATGATTTGATTTAGCTTATCTAATCTTTTAATTAACTGATATAATAATTGATAGGGAGATCAGAAAAGTTAAATTTAATTAATTGATATCTAGATATTTATCTGTATAAAATAAATAATAAATTTAAAAAATTGCCATGTGGCATATTGGACTGCCACATATCAATCACTAATTTTGAATCAGAGATTGACATGGACTACATAGTGCCACATGGTACTATAGTGGATACGTGGCACACTGTAGTTCCTCACGACACTATAGTGGTGTTGTGAGTCATCAATGTCATGAGGCACTATGGCTCTTCATGACACACTGTAATGTCGTGTGGCACTACAATATTGCTCAATTGCAGTGTGTCCCACTACAATGACACATTTGTAATTAATTTATTATTTTGTAAATCTCTAAAAATCTAATTAGCCTTGATCTAGAAGAAAGATATATATATATATTATTCTAGGGGCCTCACAATGTGCAACAATGTTATTAAAGGTTAGTCAAAAAGCTTTGTAAGTTTTCTGAATTTTATCAAATCATTTTGTACCACAATAGTCCTTTTCTAAAATCTCTAAATCATATGTGTTAAGTACATCTAGGGACAAAAAAGTATCTTCAATTTATTCTGTGCGCCCACACACGTCCTATTGTATTTGAGGATTGACTTGAAAGATCTTGGTGTGAATCTCACATCCTATTGTTCGTAGAATTACAAGCTCAATGTTTGCAAGGAAGCTTGATAAGACTACAAGAGGTATAACTCTTATCTTTGTATGTCTTTGATTTAATGTATCCATATATAAAGGATCCGATGAGAAAAAATTACTTTTTCATTAAAAACTTTTTTTTGGAAACCGTGGTATCACAATTATTTTCTTTTTATAAATCAAATAAAGAATTAATTTGTTTTAAACCAACCACAGCTCTGCTGCGTGACTTTGCCGATTCCAGCAATTGATATGAACAACGATTACTAACAATCCAACAACTTCCATTCATACAAATTTATAATATATTAAAACTGGCAGGACAATGAGAATTATTTTGTAGACTATTCTATCCATCTATGATTCTTAAATTTCTTAAATAACCTTCAAGATATTAAATTCAAAAATAAATATTTGTATTTATTTCTCCAATTGCTTCCAATAGTTTATTATAAATTAAATTTTCATTATATATATATCACTATTTAAGTATTTAAAGACTAGGTCTGAAAATGCAAGAATTAAACAACAAAAAGTAAAATTATTATTTGAAAGTAAGATTCAAAACTTACAAGATTGAGAAAAGTTAATTGGTAACAATTAATTAGTGCTCCGGCTCACTAATTAATGTTGAAAAAAAAGAAGAAGAGATTTTAAAGAGGAGGAAGAAGAGAGCTTTGTTTCAAAACAAGTTTTTCACTTAAAACAGTTAAGAATGTAAAACCAGTTCTGAAAAACAAATGCAAAAGGGCTAACTATTTATATCCAAGTAAAGTAGAGTTCACCGAATCCTTCACGTACGTGTATTATTCTATTCTACAAAACTAAAAACATTTTCAATCTCTACTTTTGACTAAAAATAGTAAAAACTATGAATAGTTGCTAATTATTTGACAACTAGTATAATAATTACAAAAAGAGACAATTTATAAAGATTCTCTCGATAGTTGTTATCTCGGACTTCATGTCTTCATAATTGGTCTGTCATGATTGCTGTTATTGAAAAGTTATTATGACTACTGTAGTACATTAGATTCCTTGATAATTGTTATCATGGATTATTGTGCTTTGATTGTGGAGAAAATATTATTGCTTGTCTTGAAGGTCATTATGACCACTGAATTGTGTTGAGGTGTCATCATGATCCATAAATTGATTCTTGGATTTTTTACATTTTGCCAAAAGTGAATTATTTCTCTTTATTCATTGTCACTAAGTTGATACTGTCAAATGGGTATTGTGAATCTTAGAAATGATCATAAGTCCTTTGAGGAAAAACTCAAACCTGTGATTTTCCCTTCAATTGCTGAGGGAGCGTCTTGGATGATTGCCTTTCTTGAGTTTTATTTTTGATTGGATGATTTGACGAGACTGACGATTCAGAGTCATTATCAGTATTGTTGTCAAGGAGGAGAAGTAAGCTTTGCAATATTTTTTTCTTCAATTTGGACTTTGACTTCAAGGCCTTTGATTTACCATTCGAAGAGGGTTTGGATTCTAATTTTTATTTGGGTGTGGAAGAATTTGAACTAGATAGTTTATTTGTGGAGCTTGGTAAATGAGCTCATTAATTATTAACTGGCATTAAAAGGTTGTGTAATTTGGTCAAATTGGTTTATCAGGGTTGGTTGGTAATTGAGTCTGATGGAACCAAGTACTGTTGATTGGGCTTGGTCAGGAGCAAAAGAATCCTCTTTGATTTGGGCCTTAAAGACTAATTGTTGAGTTGAAGACTATCCTATTTTTACAACATTCATCATTCTCTCATGATTTCTGAAAGTGATATTGATTCATTTTGTCAAGGCTTTTGTGCCTATGACCTTTTTGAAATCTGTCAGGCATGATGAAGAAAGTTCCTTCTAGTATAAAAAATTCTTGGATTGTTTTATTTGGAAATTCAATTTTAAGTATTGCTTGTCCTAAAAGGTTCACAGTTACAATTTCTTTCTTATCATAAATAATTTCATTAACTTTGTGAAAACCTATTTTTCTACTTTTCTCATACCATTAAATTAAGGTTGCATTGAAATCATGCCCCAATTCAATTTCTTTCAAAATTTTATCCAATTCATTAATCCAGTCATTTCTTGGATATTCAAATCCATTATTACCATAATTAATGGATGGGATTTTTTAGCAAAAAGTGGCTGCCCTACCATTGAGCATCTTTATTTTGAAAGAATTCTGATTGAGTATTCTGGATTCTACCTTTTCATATTCTAGTATACCAGATTCCATAAATTCTTCCATTGCAGAATCATGGAATGATTTTCTGTAAAATATTACAAGTAAGGAGGTCAAAATTTTAATTAATAGTGCATTGGATGAATTAAATATTGAAATCAAAATTGCTAAAAATAGATTCTTACCTGGAAAAACTTTGTTTCGATATAATTTCAAAACATGTTTTGCAGATTTGTAATTAATTAAAAGATTTTTTTTTATTTAATAAAGCAAAATGTATGATTTGGTTAATTGCTTTAATAATGAAATAATAAATTCCAAATCCTGGAAATCTATTCTTAGGTTGAAACAAATTTTATTTTTCTTTCAAATATAACTAAACTATTTTGTTTTATTATCTTGGCAAACAATTTGAAGTGTTATCAATATTGTTTAAGATATTTAGAAGAAATAATAATATTACTAATGCAAACAATTGAGAAATTCAACTAATATTGTTTAATAAGAATGTAAACAATTAAGTAATCAGTTAATTGGTTGAAAATAATATTTTTAAGAGCAAATGGCATTATTCTCCATTTATAACTACAAAATGCAATTGTGTATTTAACAATTTTATTTATCTGAATTTTCCAAAATTCAGATTTTATGTTAAACGTAGAGAATACAATAGTATCTTCAAATATGTTGATTAAATTACTTTTGTTTGGTATTGGATGTCTTATCCATTCCAAAACACTATTAAGAGGCTTGTAATTAATACTAAACGAGGAATTCCTCGTACAAAGATTTTTTTTTTAAGAGCAGGATTTTGAAGATGTTTTTCAATTCTCTTGAATTTTATTTCTTTTTATAAATAACACAATTTTTATTTCTTTACAAGAAATAAAAGTTATCGATTTAAAAACATATTTTTCCTTTAAAGTTTTTAATTTCTCACTTTGGGAAAAAGAAAGGAATTTGAATTTTACAGGTTCATCCATGGGATAAGTAATAATCACATCATGCTCTGTGGTAAAAGGATACAACAGAGAAATAAATGGTAAACCCAAAATAATTTTATTACTCACATTTTTTACTAAGACAAATGATGTTTTGAAACACACATTGTCACACACATTGTCTTGGCAAATATGAGCTTTGTGGATTTCATAATTGATATACATCCTAGTACTATTTGTAGAAGACAAAGATTCTTTCATCTTCTTGAAATACTTGGTAGGAAAGAATCATTCCAGCAAACAATTTAAATCTGATTCTGAATCAATAAGAGACATTATGGTAAAATCAAAATCTAGAATTATAATCCTAACCATTATGTGCCATTCCTTGATTTGATATGATTAAGATTTTGGATGAATTTATTATCGTATTGATTTTTTATAATAGGTCCTTCAACCTCATTATCACAAATAAAGAATTTACTAAGTTCTGCTAGTTCACTAGATTCATTATTTTTAATTAAACTCTTTATTTTAAAAAAGTTTAATTCTTCTTTTGTTCCTGTGTTTGAATTTTTTAATTATTTTATTTCAAACTTAATATTTTTAATCTCATTTTGAAGTTCCTGAATAATAACTTATTTTTCCTTTCCTTCAACCTTATTGAATTTTTCAAGGGTTTGCGAAATGCTTGGAGTATTATTATTATTAGACTTCGTATTTTTTTTAGAATTACATTTCTAAGTCATTCAAGATATTCTTGTTTTAATTCTAGATTTTCAATTTTTCTAATTAAATCCAACAAGAGATTTTCTTGTTCTTCATTTTTATTTAAAGACATTAATTTTTTGACAACATCTATCCTCACACCCCATTGAGATGTTAGGAGAATCACTGTCAAAACTTGAAGAATTAGTTTCAGAGGATTCAACAGATTCAAATTCTCCAAAATCTTCATTACTACTTTCATAATATTCTATTGACTCTATGTTCCAAAAAATTCTTGTATTTCTTAATCAAAGATTTTTTCATTGGTTAATTGTATTTTTGACTTGGCAGTGTTAGAAAGATTACCATTTTGGCCACATTTAAAATAATTAATTTTACTTTAATCAATAAATTTTAATTGAATTTTCTTCTAGAATAATTTTTATTCATAAAGGGTTGATTGCTATCATCTAGAATAATTTGAGTTAAAACTTAAGACTGCTCTAATCCTTGAACACGTGGCCAGTATGTGATTTTCGCACCTTACAAGTGAATTTACCAAATAACACATTGACTTTATGAATATTACCAAATAATCCCTACATCTCAGGTGATGGCTTTCTAGTGACTGAAATGAGATTCCTTCATTTTAATTTCCTACGATTTCATAGGAATTGACTTATGCCCTAACAGAATTTTTATTCGAGTAAATTTTAACAGTATTGTTTAGTCACTTGAAAAACATAAAGTATCTTTATAAGTAAAATAGAATTACATAAATCATATATTTCCTTATAAAGGTCATGGTATAAGAAGTTTATATCACTAACGAGAAATATTAATAGAGCGAATAATTATTACTGGAAGGGAAAGCTATGTTTGGCGGAATTTTCAGTTTCTAATAAATAAGATATCCATTTAGTATATAATAAATAAGGGATGACTAAAACTCTAAGAGGTTGGATAGAGAACTCGAAAGAGAGAGTAGTGTAGATCACAACTACTTTAGTGATAGTTTTCATTATTTACGGATTCATATTCTATTCTACATTGAAAAAGAGTCTGTAAGCTAGAGTTTACTCCTTTCTAATTGCCTTTCGCTTAATGAAATCCAATTTCTGTTCAAGAAAAAAATACTAGTAATAATAAATTCCAACTTATTAAGTATTATCAAATGTTTGTACCACCATTTGGCCATTACGAGTGGAATGTAATGCCTTTTGGTCTTGAGAATGATCCTATTGCGTTTCAAAACATAATGAATGAAATTTTTAATTAATTTACTGATTTCTCAATTATTTACATTGATGATGTTCTCATAAACCATTTTGATTTATTATCTTAGCAAATGATTCAAGATGTCTCCAATGTTGTTCTATTGACTTAGAAAAAATGAGAACTTCATCAATGTAAATAATTAAGAAATTAGTAAATTGATTAAAGATTTCACTCATTATGTTTTGAAACTTAGTGGGAGCATTCATAAGTCCAAAAGACATTACATTCCACTTGTAATGGCCTAATGCTGTTACAAGTTCAGTTTTATATTTGTTATTTTCATATATCAGGATTTGCCAGAATCTAAATTTCATATCAAACTTACATAATACCACCACATCTTCAAGTCTATTTATTAAGTCCATTTTGTTCGGTATTGGATATCTTATCCATTCCAAAATATTATTATGGGGCTTATAATTAATTATTAAACGAGGAACTCCTTATTCAATTTCACTGGCTTTCTGGACATAAAAGGCTGAGCACGATTAATGAGACTTGCTTCTTCTAAAAATATTCTTATTGAATCAACAAGGTTTGATTTTTGGGACTCTTATTGATGACTTGGAAATTCATATTGGTTTTAGTGACTTTGTAATGAATTTTAAAAATTAAAGGTAGGGGTTGGGCACCTTCTAGGATGTCGTAACCACTAGTTTTAATATTCAAACTTAGAGATTTTAGAATATGGAGGTCTCTTAAACTAAAAGACAAATCTTGGAAACAATTGAAATGGATTGGACCATTACAAAGTGAGGATTCAATTAATCTTTAAATACTATCATTAAAATTTATAAATCTTGCATCTCGCAAGACTAACAAGACAAAGGTATTTAGGTCTCTCCTTGGAGTGATTTAACTCTAATTTGGACTAAACCAGAGTGAAGGTAAATATATCCTTCTTCAATGTGATGTTATATTTCATTAGGGTAATGTAATTGACAAGTTTCATGCTCTTTCCCAAGAGCATATATTTTTTCAATTGTTTTTACATGATGTTGAGGCTTGAAGGAAGCAATAGACCATGTTGATTTATAAATTTCCCTACTAGGAATTTTGGGCATATTCCTTATCTTATGATCTACTTGATCATCTACTAAGTATTTAAAGTGTTCTTCGTTTATTATATCAGGTATTGTATTGATTGTAAACCTATTGCTACTAGAAGAATTACTTCTAAATAATCTACTTATGTCTCAAAATAACTAAATTATTCTTATGATTGAAAATTTCATACTATATTTTGATTATTAAACCTGTTATGATATCTACAACCTCCTACTAGTTTGACTCTACTCNTTTCCATAAATAATGCACATCACCTGTGAATAATAATATTTAAAAGAGCTCTAAGGCATTCTTCAGCGAAGAAAATTTGAGTCTTCCTACTATCGCTCTAATGGGTATGGCAAGAGCATATTCTTTCTTTAATAGTGTTAAATTGGTAACATCATGCCTAACCTAATAATTAAAAAATACAAGTATTTGTAAAATTAGTCTGGTACAAACTTTAAATGCATAATTGAAAGTTTTATGCTATAGAGACAAGTATAGTGGTCTAGATAGTGAAGCAAATTGCATTCTATATAAACAAGGGGAAGGGGTCAATGAACACATTGAGTAAAAACCTCTATAAATAGTGTATCCCTTTCGAGTAGTTTTCACTCTAAGACATGTGGTTCTTTCCTTTCATATAATTTTAAATCACTGGCTATCATAAATTTTCTCTCACTGCTTTTTGCTTCACTTCTTATTATAGCAACATCTTCAATAACTCAAAATGTGAATACAACTGTCGATGTCCAACTTAATGTTACAAAGGAGGACTTGTTTGCAACATAAATTGAAATGCAATTTAGAGTGTGAACATTTTAAGACGTGAGAAAAGGACTAGCTTGCGATAGGAATTAAATTTTTGAGAAAATATATAATTATGAGATAATTATATTTATTTAATTAATTATATTATTTAACGTAATTTTCTTAAATTATAATTAAATAATTTTATTGATTAATTTGATTTCTGATAATAAATAATATTAAATCACTATGAGATAATGATTTGATTTAGTTTATCTAATATGTTAATTAACAGATAAGATAATTGATTGAGATATCATATAAGTTAATTTTGAATTAACTGATATCTAGATATTTATCTTATTAAAAGAAATAATAAATTTAGAAAATTACGACATGGCATACTGGACTACCACATGTCAATCACTGATTTTGAATCAAAGATTGACATAGACTATTGTTGTGTCATGTGGCACAACAGTGGAGACAAGGCACAATGTAGTGTCGTGAGGCACATTCTCACACATTTCCTAATGTGTTTGAGAATTGGTTTGGAAGATCTTGGTGTGGATCTCACAGTCTGATGTTCGTAGAATTACAAGTTCTAGCAAGGATATTAATAAGAATACAAGAGGTATAGCTCTTATTTTTGTTTGTCATTTATTTAATGTATAGAAATGAAATGGATCCGATAAGAAAAATTGTTTTTCATTAAAAATATTTTTTGAAACTGTGGCGTCGCAATTGTTTTCATTTTATAAATTAATAAAGAATTTGTTTTTTTTAAACCCACCATGCCTCCGTTGCGCCACCTCGCTAATTCGAACAATTGGTATCAAAACGGTCTTTATATATTTATATGTTAAATACTGTGTGAGTGTTCTTGCATTATTCATTATATATTTTGATATGTATGAATGAATTGATGGTTATTTTTTTTTATTAAATAGTTTAATGATGAATCGTTAATTGTATGCTGAACTTTGGGTTTTGCCTTTGTTCATTATTTTCCTTTGATCTTGTNTTTTTTGGGAGCTAAACACTCTCAATATGAGCCAAAGATTTTACAAGATTTCTTTACCACCATTTGATAAATTCTTTTCAAACTGTCTTATTTCTCGTCATTTCCAGTTGCACAACATAAACATTTTCCTTTAAAATGCCTCAATCTGTTGGAAGGCCTCTAAATAACTCTCCTTCCTTAAGGTATCTAGGAATCTATAAAATATCTGCAAGATTTTATCACCTTTCCATTAGATACCTACATGATGCTTCCTCTTCCTCAAGAAAGTACAAACCACCATCAACAAAAAAATGTGTTAAATCGGGGGACTATTTAGCTATCATAATGAAAAGATAAGGGGACCAGACCTCCTTATCTAATTCGTCTTCTTGGTATCTCACCATGACTGCCATTAATAGGGATATGGTATCTCACTATTCTAAAATGACAAAAAAAACACCAGAGCAAGAAGCAGATTAGCATTTTAGAGAGAGAGAGAGGGTCTCCCATTTCTCTAAAAGGTCACTACAAAGCCCTAGCCACCAAAGCCATCTCTATTGATTTAGCTTGTGCAACATAGCCCCAAGCTCCGAAGAGCCCCTAGGACTTGTCTTCACCTTCTTATTCTCGTGGCGAGGCCTATCGAAGGTATTGTGATGGTGGAGACTTGCAGAGAGAGTGAGCAGAGAGAGCGAAAGAGAAGGTAAGAGAGATGTACCTCTCCGCTTTTTTAAGAAGTGCATTAGATGATGCTTTTTAAAAACATCATTTAGTAATGTGTACCAACCATATATAAGATAACGTTTTAAATTAAATATGACTTTTAGTTGACATTTTTGTTAAAAACATCATAAAATCCAAATTCCCTTTCAGTACTCCTTTTTTAAAAGATGCATTACATGAAATTTTCATAAAAAAGTAATGTAATGTGTCACTTAAGATGATTATTTCTTAGAACAGTCACAGAAAGTGATTTCAAGTTACTTGAAGAAGAGGTGCATTAGATGAAGTTTTTAAGGCATTTTTAAAGTGTCATTTAAATTCTATTTCGTATTACATAAAGAAATTAAATTTCACAAAGTTAAAAAATATTATGAGGGTAAACCTTGATTCAATGATAATGCTTTTGGTGTTCTTGATGACTTTCCCTTTGAAATTGCGAGATCGTGATGGGTTTGCGATCATTTTACGATAGTACTGAGTGTTGGAAATAATGTATTACATTATAAGATTAAATGGAAATAACAATAATACAAAAATTATGTAACTATATTAATTACAATAGATAATTAAGAAAATTACAAATACAGTATTTACAAAATGTAAATAATGTAAAGTTAAATATATCGTACAGAGTAATAGTTTAATGAGAAATCAAACCGAGCCCTTTTTGTACAGTTTTCTTAAAACAGTTACATCAACTCACTTGTGGTACTAAGGTTGATAACGACGTATGTGTTCCTAAGATAAAACTGTTAGAGGTAGCTGGAGAGCACCTAACTTCACCATTGATCGATCTGACTTGTCAGAATTCTATCGCCAGAGTAACGACGCAAAAATAAGACTTAGACCAGAAAATTAAACTACCGACAGAAACATAAATAAACCGAACCAGACTGAATCGAACCAGGACTATATTGAAAACTGAACCAAGAAAACTTGAAGAAAAACTAGAAAAATGTGGAGACCAAGAATTGAGAGAAAAAGAGAGCTAGAATGCTTCTTTGGTGTGAAACATGTGCAAGGGAATGCATCATTTTATACTACTCATGGGGGAGAGGTGTCGTAAAGGGTATTTAACCCAATAAACGGTCATTTAACCAAAATTAAGTCAAAAAACGTTTATTTCCCTTAAATTTCAAAATAAAAAAAGTTTTGGCCCTTAAACTACAAAGAACTTTCCATATTCCTACGTCTTTTGGGCTTCTTGTGAGAATGAAAAATAAATCTGGTGCAAAAGACAGTTCATTAGCCCATATAGAGGTGACCCATATAGAGAGAGCCTATAGGAATATCAAGTTATCACATTTGAAACAAGCATATCTATATATACCACTCCAACATTTTCTCCCTTTTCCAATGTGGAATTTCTACAACTCCCACATATTTTTTCATTCACATTTAGCTCACTTTTGGAGATAATTTCTCATTCATCCCAAAACTATTTTTGACAAATTGATAGTCAATTTTGATACTATCAAGGGAGAACTCAAATATCTAAAGACCTTATATTTTTACATGGGTGCCACAAAAAAATTATCCAAAATTAGTCTATATAAATAGTGCACAAAATACCAATTTTTCAACACTGAGAACCTGTATCTTTCTTAAATAATTTGAGGAATCTATCACTTGAACTCTTCAAAGGGTAATTTATAGCTCTATTTCTCTCTCATTTTCCAATAATTCCCCACATGATGAAAATTGACGACCAACGACATGACACAACATGTTAGAACTTTACGTTTCGAAACATGCATAGGATAGGTAGGTTTTACCCTTTGAACCTTCCTTGTGTAAATATATTTACTTTACTAGCTGACCAGCAGACACGATATCTTTGAACTGTTCGGCCTTTTATGTAAACGATGGCATACTACACACATGAGCCATCCCTGACACGGTTCAGTTCTCATGATTATATTCATTTTTCCATAAACATCCTCCTGGTTCTGCAAGATTTTCTAAAGAATTGTACCCTTGCAATAGAAGTGTTTACACTTCACTCTCACATGGGTGATCTCTTAATTTAAGAGTAACTCGCATTACTCCGCTTTGATATCACAGTTTTCGATGCATAAGATTCTTTAAAAGCTTAGCTTAACCTAATCTCCAATGGGTGTCACTGGTTTCATG
The DNA here is from genome assembly GCA_003255025.1 of Datisca glomerata. NCBI lineage: Eukaryota > Viridiplantae > Streptophyta > Magnoliopsida > Cucurbitales > Datiscaceae > Datisca > Datisca glomerata. The sequence continues at coordinate 71,682 of QANY01010892.1, forward strand.
GATAGGAAAAATCTTCACAGTTATCTGGCTAAGTTTATACAATGAGGTTGTCCCTTTAAACCTAGATCCTGGGATCTCTAGCTAACTAGGTTGGGTTTCCTTTATATTAACTTATTTACATGAGCTTTAGTCTCATTCCCATCAATGACTTTTCAACTAACTCTCTATTTAATACTTTAGTTAACGAATTCGCAATGTTATCCTTTGACTTCACATAGTCAAGGTGATAACCCCTGTCAAGAGTAGTTGTCTAATGGCATTATGTCAACGACGAATGTGTCTAGACTTACCATTATACATATTACTTTGTGCCCTTCCAAATTCACTTTGACTATCATGGTGTATGCAGAGTGGTGGCACAAGCTTTGTCCATCTAGAAATATCCTCTAGGAAATGGTGTAGCCACTCAGTATCCTCCTCACATTTGTCCAAAGCTAAAAGCTCAGATTTCATAGTGGATCTAGCTATAACAGTATGTTTTGAGGATTTTCATGGTACAACAACACCTTCTACTATGAAACATATCCACTAGTAGACTTCGTATCTTTCTTATCAGATATCCAATTTGCATAAGTATATCCTTCTAGGACCGTTGTATATCTTAAATATAGTAGTCCAAAACTCTGAGTATATCGTAAATACCTCAATACACTTACAATGGCTTTCCAATGTTCAGCTCCAAGATTACTGATGAATCTACTTAGTTTACTTAATGTATAGGCTATATCAGGTTTTGTACAACTCATCAAGTACATCAGGCTACCTATCACTCTAGAGTATTCTACTAAAGAGATACTCTGACATTTATTCTTGGAGAAATGTACACATATCCATCGGTGTTTTTGATTCACCAATGGCATCTTTGCTAAATTTTTTAGGAATAGAATTTACATAATGAGACTGACTTAAAATAAGTCCATCTGATGTTCTTTGGATTTTTATTCTTAATATAACATCAGCAGGATCCATGTCCTTCATATCAAATCTAGATTTTAACATGTCTTTCGTAGATTTGATCATCTTATCATTACTTTCAACGATAAGCATATCATCAACATACAAGCACACAATGACATATCCATTTTATGTATCTTTAACATAGATACATTTATCACATTCATTGACTTTGAATCTAATTGATATCTTGTGACTGTCAAATTTCCCATGCCATTATTTTAGTGCTTGCTTCAAACCATACAATGATTTGACCAATTTAAAGACTTTCTTTCCTTGCCCAGGAGTAGAAAATCTTTCTGGTTGTTCCATGTAGATTTCTTCCTCTAAATATTTCTGGTTTTCACATCCATTGGATGTACTTCGCAAAACTGCAATTGTAAGTATTATCCTAATGGAGTTTATTCTCAACACCAGAGAATAAGTATCAAAATTATCAAGACCTTCCTTCTGTCTGTAGCCTTTAATCACAAGTCTAACCTTACATTTATCAATTGATCTATCGGCTTTCATTTTTTTCTTGAAAATCCATTTGGAACCCAAAGATTTACAACCAGGTGGAAGATCACTAGTTCCCAAGTATGATTTTGCAAAATGGATTCAATTTCACTCTTAATGGCCCCTTTCCAAAAAGGACCTTCATTAGAGTTTACAGCTTCATTGAAATTTCTTGGTTCACTTTCAATTATATAGGTTAGAAAATCGGGAACAAAAGACTTTTATGTTCTAGTTCTTTAACTCCTTCTAGGTTCTACCTCAACTTTTTCATCTTAGTCCTGACTATATTTTTCATCAATAGTCTCAAGAAGTCTTTTTGAAGAGTTTAACTCTTCCTTGGACTTGTAAGGAAACACATATTCAAAGAATGATGCATTACTAGACTCCATTATCATGTTCTTATGAATCTCAAGATTGCTAGATTCGTACATGAGGAACCGATACGCACTACTGTTAGTTGCATAACTAATAAAAATGCAATCGATAGTTTTTATCCTATCTTCACCTTTTTTGGGTGTGAGTACCATCACTTTAGCAAGACATCTCCCCATTTATAAGTATTTCTATGTAGATTTTCTACATTTCCATAACTCATATGGGGTCTTATCCTCTTTCTTTTTAGGTATCTTATTCAAAAGATAGTTAGATGTTAAAATGGATTCTCCCCACATGTTCTGAGGTAATCCAAAACTGATCAACAATGCATTCATCATTTCTTTCAATGTATGGTTTTGGCGCTCAGCAACACCATTAGACTGAGGTGAATAAGGTGTTTTGATTTCATATATAATCTCATGTTGAGCACAGATCTCAACAGACGACCATTCATACTCACGACCTCGATCACTTTTTAATACCTTAATTTTCTTATTCAGTATATTCTCAACTTCATTTTTATAGAGAATGAATTTATCTATAGCTTCATCCCTACTCTTTAGCAAACATACATAACACTATTTTGTGCTATAATCAACAAAA